>OY288286.1:62011993-62611993 GCA_958450335.1 Hibiscus tridactylites | reverse complement strand
ATTGTCTAACACATATCTCAAATTCGACTTAATGCAAATCAAACAAAGAATCTAAAGTTTGCAGTGAAATTGATAATTTCGATAAATTAGATTAATGGTAGATATGAGTCGACCAAATTAAAATTTTAAAAAAAAATCTAATAGTCACGCACTTTGAAAAAATTTCAGAGCATTGAAAATAAAAATGCAACAGATTGTTTTTTACTGGTCAAGACTTATAACAAGTAAAAATGTTGAGTGTGTAAAAGTTCTATAATTTACCCCCTATTTAACTCATATTTCTGCTCCATTCAAGCATAATTCATTGCATTTAGGATAGATTTTAATCATACATCACAATTATATTAAATGACACAGTTTCTACTGAAATTGGTCACTTTTACAGGTAGCTGCTGTAGCAGACGCTGGGCAGCGGAGAAGCAGAGTTGGAACACTAGACTGTAGATAAGAAGGACGATGCTGCCAAGGCCGCTGCCATGGTAGCTAAGGACGACAGCAAAGGTGAAGGGAAGAAGTGAAGTGGAGCTCGACAGAAAGAGAAAATTAAGCCGGTCTGTCGTGAAGCACTCTTATATTTTTCTGAGCCCTAGATCAGAATGAAGGCCAAGCCCAAAGTTCAAGGAAGAAACTCCAAGCAAGAAGGAAGGACGAATTAAAGACATATACTCTGAAGATTTAGTCTCTAATAGAGTTGTACTTTAATTTAAACTTGTATTCTTGCCAGATTAGAAAACTTGAACCCAAGGCCTATATAAAGGCATGTAATTCGACCTAGGGAAGGATATCTTAATCTCTAGCCGTCTTCCCCTAAACCCTAGTCGTTTTCCCCTTCCCATCATGTTCTAAACTTCCCCTAGGGCTAAGGGTTGATTCTGTAAAGTAGTTGCAAGGATTGCATTTGTTTTAGGAATTTTTCTGTTCAATAAAATAGACTTCAAAGTCTGCTTATTCTGGTTTTCAACATCTTGCAAGAGTATCGGGAGAACATTGTGAGATTACACATTTACTTAATATCAGGAGAGTTAAGTATATGAAAGGAATAAGTACGGGTTCTCCAGTTTGTGGTTGAACTATCTCGGACTTAGGGATAGGACGAGGTTAAGTGGCTAAGGAAGAATTCAACAACATCAGTGTTCATCCTTCGATTCACGCCGGGAGGTATCATCAAGGACGTGTTCATCGACAGACTTGGACCTAGGGATAGGCTGAGGCACAGCAGGGATTCTTGCCAAGCTTAAAGTACAGAGTTGTGTGATCGCTGCCGCGACAACAACAGACCGCTGCCGCGACATGTGCTGCCGCGACAGGCGCAATGACAAAACAGAAAGTCCTAGACATTGCAACACCTACACTACTGAGCAAATCAATACCGACCCATTCTCTCTATCCTGATTTCTTTACTCTTTTATTTCCAGTATTCTTTATTATTTCGTGACAAAAAATTAAAACTCTTTCTTTTTCCTCTCGTGCAGCAAACCAAGGTTAAAGCTATTAGCCCAGTCTCTGTGGAGACGATATCTGATACTTACGTATCACTTTACTACTTGCGTCGTGTACACTTGCACTAGATTGCGATAGACATTTCTACACGCAACAAGTTTTTGGCGCCATTGCCGGGGACTGGCAACATAACTTTACCCTTACTTTTTACTGCACATTCTTTTTATTTTTCTGTTTTGTTTTACTTGGATTGTTCAACTTGTGCTTTTCACAAGGTTTTCTGTTTATGCGCAGATCAAAACGAGGAGAGGAACCTGAGTATCCACTAGACCCTGAAATCAAACGCTCGTACAATCTTAGGAACCGACTTCGCCTCGTGTTAGCCAGAAACGAATACCTTGAAGAACAGTTAGAGGCCATGAACAACCGAGGGAATCCCCAAGATCCTAACGATCCCATCGGGGATGGAGAAAACAGACGGCCTGTTATTCTTGCTGCTGGAGCCGCACGCCGATCCTGCCGAGACTACATGATAATGATCATGTGGAACTAGAGACCACCCTGCTAGACGTGGCAGCTGAAAATTTCGAGCTGAAACCTGTCATGTTCAGCATGATTAATAACGCTGGCCAATTTAGTGGTGCTGCTACAAAGGATGCTAGGGAGCATCTGAAAACGTTCCGGGAAATCTGTGGTTCGTTTAGACTACCAGGAGTAAATACGGAGATACCGAGGCTTCAGTTATTTCCTCATTCATTGAGGGACAGGGCGAAAACTTGGTGGAATAAACTAACACCGGGTTCAATACGAACATGGGCAGATTTAACTCGTGATGTTTTGTCTCGTTTTAATCCTTCACATTTATCTGAGCGATTACGTAAAAAAATTGCTACTTTTCAACAAGAAGATGACGAGCCAATGCACGAGGCATGGGACAGGTTTACCACTCTACTAAGGAACTGCCTGATGCATGGATTCCCCATTTGGAACCAGGTAATTAAGTTTTATAATGCTGCCAACTTACAGACTCGTATGAGAATTGATTCAGCAGCGAATGGATTACTGTTGGACAAAGATCCAGATGAAGCAATGATAATATTGAAAAACCTGGCAAAGAATGAGGAACATTTTCCTACAGCAAGAAGAGGGGGTAAACGAGTACTAGCTGTGAAAGATTATGAGGCCGACAATTCCCTAAAAACACAGGTGGCATATCTCACAAAGGCAGTGGAAAAGCTATTGAAGAAAGATTCAAAACCTGTTTACTCTGCTGAAGAGGTATGTGAAACTTGCGATGGGAATCATAGTTCGGAAGATTGTCCGTTGCAGTTAGAGGAAGGGATGTATGTTGGGAATTACAACAAGTAGAACTACAATTCCAACAACTACAATCCCAACTGGAGAAAGGATCCCAAATTCTATTAGAGCAACCCAAACAATGCCCTAAATCCTCAAGCACAGAACACTCAAAATCAGGGGGGACCTAAATTACTGACTCGGCAGCAACCGCAACAGCAACCACAACAGCCACCAGCTGCCACAACTAGTATATTGGAACAGACCTTGGCTACGTTTATGTCTCAAACATGAACTTACATTGAGAACATGAATCACTTCATGAAGAAGACTGAATCATTCATGGATAAAACAGAGATGCATATGACTAACCATGAAGCTACTCTGAAATCACTGGAGACACAAATGGGTCAAGTTTCCCAGCATATTAAGCCAAGGCAAAATGGAGGATTCCCTAGCGATACTGAAAATGTTAGACAACTCAAACATGAGCAGTGCAAAGCTATCACAACTAGGAGTGGGAAGAAATTACCAGGGCCAGAGAAGGAAGCTGAACCAGTTAAGGAACCAGCCCTAGAATTGACTGCCGAGAACGCTACCCCGGTAGACGACGAACAGCCTGCTGCCGATGAACCTGTCACGACAGCAGATGGAACAGAGGATAAGGATGAAGAACCTAAGCCTCCTCAGATCCAAATGCAGTGGGAAGGACGCATTGAAGATTATCGTCCTCCACCTCTTTTTCCTCAGCGGTTATAGAAGTTGAAACAGGAATCCCAGCTTAAGAAGATCTATGATATTTTTAAGCAGGTCCACATCAATATTCCGCTGTTAGATGTTATCAAGGAGATGCCTGGTTATGCCAAATTTCTCAAGGATGCCATGTCGAAGAAATCTAGACTTGGGGAATTTGAGACGGTTAAAATGACAGAAGGATGCATGACTATTCTACACAAGCATCCACCCTAGAAAAAGAACGATCATGGGAGCTTCATAATACCATGCATAATCGGAGATAAATTTGTGGGTAAGGCACTTTTTGATCTTGGTGCTAGTATAAATTTAATGCCCAAATATGTGTTTCAGAAATTAGGTATTAGACAAGCACGTCCCACAACAGTCATACTGCAGCTGGCAGACCGCTCTTACGTACATCCAGAAGGGAAGATAGAAGATATTCTAGTAAGAGTGGATAAATTTATTTTTCCTGCTGACTTTCTTGTTTTAGATTGTGAAGCAGATGAGAATGCATCAATCATCCTGGAGCGACCCTTCTTAGCCACAGGAAGATCACTGATTGATGTAGAAAAAGGAGAACTCACTATGAGAGTGAACGATCAAGAGATTAAGCTGAATGTTCTTCAAGAAATAAAGCACGCTGATGCAGAAGAAGAATGCAAGGCTATCATTGAAGTTATCCTTGACCAACCCTGCATCAGGTCGGACTGCCATGACATCAAAATTGGCCACTGCCCCACCAGCCATTTAGAAGACTGTCACGACAGCGACGACGACAACAACTCCTCAGATTCTGATATATCTGACACTGAAGAGGTAAACTAGATAGGAAATCGTCTAGGTAAGTTATTCGAGCCTTTAAATTATACCTCGAATGAACATATCGTCCAAAAGCCATCAACTGTAGAGCCTCCTGTTCTAGATCTTAAGCCCCTGCCAGGGCAGCTCAAATATGTTTTTCTTGGATTAAATGATACGTTGCCCGTAATCATCTCTTCTAAGTTAATGCAGGAACAGGAACATCAGCTGATAGGGATGTTGCAGCAGCACAAAAAGGCTATTGGGTGGATGATAGCCGACATCTAAGGCATCAGTCCGGCACTATGCATGCATAAAATCCTCTTAGAGGATGATCACAAGCCGACCATTAATGCCCAGAGACGTTTGAATGATACTATGCGAGAAGTGGTCCGAAAAGAAATTATCAAATGGCTAGATGTTGGGATAATTTATGCCATCTCGGATAGTAAGTGGGTGAGCCCGGTGCAGTGCGTTCCTAATAAAGGGGGAATAACCATGGTGACCAACGAAGAAAACGAGTTAATCCCAACCAGGACTGTGATCGGTTGGAGGGTTTGTATGGACTACAGGAAGCTTAACAAAGCTACCCGGAAGGACCACTTTCCCCTGCCTTTTATTGATCAAATGCTTGTTAGATTAGCGGGGAAGCCTTATTATTGTTTTCTTGATGGATACTCAGGTTATAACCAAATAGCCATCGCACCGGAGGATCAAGAGGAGATGACGTTTACTTGCCCGTACGGTACTTACGCATTTCAGAGGATTCCATTTGGACTTTGTAATGCACTAGCAACCTTTCAGAGGTGTATGATGGCAATATTCTCCGACATGGTGGAGGATTTCCTGGAGATATTCATGGACGATTTTCTCGTCTTTGGAGACAGTTTTAAAAGCTGCTTAGGCAACCTACAGAAGGTACTCGAAAGATGTGAAAAAGCGAACTTGGTTTTGAACTGGGAGAAATTTCACTTCATGGTGGATGAAGGGATAGTCCTAGGCCATAAAGTAAGCTACCGCATCATAGAATTCGACAGAGCTAAGATTGAGGTAATTGAAAAGTTGCCGCCACCCACCACAGTCAAGGGAATCAAGAGTTTCTTGGGGCATGCTGGGTTTTATCGAAGGTTTATCACAAACTTTTCGAAGATCACCAAGCCTTTGTGCCACCTTCTAGAGCAGAACCGTCCCTTCGACTTCAATACTGAATGTACTGAGGCATTCAGAGTTCTGAAAGAAAAGCTGGTAACAGCCCCGATAGTACAGCCACCAGATTGGAAACTACCATTTGAGATCATGTGTGATGCTAGTGACTATGCTGTTGGGGAAACACTTGGGCAGAGGAAGGACAAGCTCTTTCATGTTATATACTATGCCAGCAAAACACTGAACGATGCCCAAGTAAACTACACCACAACAAAGAAGGAATTGTTAGCTATGGTGTTCTCGATTGACAAGTTTCGTTCATATATACTTGGAATGAAGTTCATAGTCCACACAGACCACTCTGCACTAAAGTATTTGTTCGCCAAAAAGGATGCGAAGCCTAGACTGATACGTTGGATTCTGCTACTACAAGAGTTCGACCTTGAGATCAAGGATAAAAAGGGGACAGAGAACCAAGTCGGAGATCACTTGTCAAGATTAGAGAAGGGAAAGAGTCTCTTAACGGACGAGACACACATACTGGAAACCTTCCCTGACGAGCAGCTGTTCGCTGCCACAAGCACTATCGCGACAGCCATGGCGGTAGGTAAGTTTCCTGAACTCCCATGGTATGCTGATTTCGTTAATTATTTAGTTAGCGGAATATCTCCTCCTGACCTTAACTATCAAGCTAGGAAGAGGTTCCAAAATGATGTTAACCATTATTATTGGGACAAATCTCTTCTTTTCAAATGTTGTGCAGATCAAGTTATCAGGAGATGCGTACCACATGATGAACATGAAGTTGTGCTTCATCACTGCCATGCTTCACAATATGGAGGACACTTAGGTGGTAACAAAACTGCTGCCAAGGTTTTGCAGTCTGGATTTTATTGGTCGTCACTGTTCAAGGATGCCCATGCATTCTACAAAAGCTGTGATAAATGTCAACGGACTGGAAATATATCAAGAAGACATGAGATGCCGCTGCAAAACATTCTTGAAGTCGAAATCTTCTACGTTTGGGGGATTGATTTCATGGGACCATTCCCAGCATCATGTGGGAATTATATATCCTTCTTGCAGTGGACTATGTGTCCAAATGGGTAGAAGCGATCACCACACAGAAAAACGATGCCAAGACTGTTCAAAGGTTTTTGCACAAGAACATTTTTTCTAGATTTGGCATCCCTAAGGCGATCATCAGTGATGAAGGGAGGCATTTTGATAATAAGGTTATAGCTGCTGCCTTAAAAAAGTATGGTGTCAAACATCGGACCGCAATAGCTTACCACCATCAGACCAATGGACAGGCTGAAATATCTAACAGAGAGGTAAAGAACATTCTTGAGAAGATGGTTAAGCCAACTCGAAAGGACTGGTCTCTACACCTCAACGATGCACTATGGGCCTACAGAACAACATTTAAAACTCCATTGGGAATGTCACCCTACCGGCTGATTTGTGGAAAAACATGCCATCTACTTGTTGAGATTGAGCACAGAGCATACTGGGCCATCAAGGCAGTGAATTTGGACTTGGAAAAGGCAGGACAGAAAAGGCTACTTGACTTGAATGAGATAGAAAAAATTCGAGCAATGGCCTATGACAACACGAGGATCTACAAGGACAAGACAAAGAAGTGGCGTGACAAGAAACTGCTGCCACGACAGTTCTACACAGGGCAGCTTGTGTTGTTATTCAACTCTAGGTTGAAACTCTTCCTAAGAAAGTTGAAATCTAGATGGTCTGGCCTGTTTCAAGTGGTGCAAGTTTTTCCCCATGGTGCCATCACAATCAGACCTTTAAAAGACGGGCACCAATTTAAAGTCAACGAACAAAGATTGAAGCATTATCAGGGGACTGAAGCCCCAAGAATGCAGGAAGTGGTTACTTTAGGAGATGCCCGTCCTGGCATCCCTAATTTAACTTAATTTATTATTATTATTATTATTATTATTATTATTTATTAGGAAATTAGAATTATTGTATTTTTAGGAACTAAGTTTTATTTTTATCATTTTTAGGAAATAAAGGAGACAAAGAGAGGAGAAGAAGTGAACTCAGCCCACCATCACACCATCAGCCCAAAGAGCCCAAAATAGGAGCCTGTCGTTACAGTTGTCGCGACAGACAGGGAAAATCCAGCCTGTCAACACACTGTTGCGGCAGATACGCAAATGCGTAACAGACGCGCAGTAGACACGAAAACGCGTGACAGACGCGTCAGAAACCGCGTAACAGCTGGCCCCGTTATTCGCGCCTGCCATTACAGCTCCAACGGGCAGCAGACTCCTCATCTATATAAATCCTGTTTTACTATTCATTTTTCACTCACTTTCACTCTCTCTACTTGTTTCCTCTCTAGAATTTTATTTGCTTTCATTTTTCTTTTCCACAGACCCTTGCAACCATAAGTACCAGAAATACCCGACGCAGTGCTGCTTCAGGATCTGCCCCAGCAGCAGCCACTCCCAGCTCCTTCCAGGCCAGAGATATGTGGGAGGAGAGAGGTTTCATTTATAGCACGAGAAGGCAGATGTTTGTCGAGAAGCCAGAAGAAATAAACGTCACCTTAGTCCGAGAATTATATGCTGCCATCGACAGCAGGGAGGCGACAACAGTGACGGTTCGTGGGAAGGAAGTACCCTTTGAGCCAGAATACATCAACACCCTTTATGGATTCTACGTTGGCAGAAGAGAAGACGACCACCAAAGATTTGTGGAAAGCCTGGAGACAGCAGATTATAATGCTGTCATGGTAGAACTCACCGAGGAAGGCACCGAATGGAATACCAATCCCAAACATCCAAGGACGGTGAAATGAGTTCAACTCACCCCCGAAGTAAATTTTGGATTGTGCATACCGGCCATCGGGACCACTCGTCTTCCCCTACCTCATAACAGCCCTATGCTATATCCAAAACGTCTCTGAAGCTGCTGAGGATTTGAGAATCCGAGGAAAAGGATGGACGGAGAGGAACATCCTTAGCTTGATGGAGCTGAAGGTTGCAGCACCAATATCCAGTTTCAACCCTTCTGTCACGGCAGTTGAGCCGACAAAGCCCACCTAGACAGAGCCTGCCACCACAGAACAAAGGCAGCCCACTGCAGCAGCTCCCCCAGCAGACTCCTCAACCCAAATCCTTGCTGCCCTGCAGAAAATGGAGGAACGACAACTGGGCATGATGAGCTTCATTCGGGACTTCACAACAACAACGGTTCATTTCATTAAAACCAATCTAAATTTTCTTGATGTACTGTTCCCTGCTTTCCCCGACAATTATTTTGCTGCCCTCACACCTGCCCATACCCCTACCCCTGCTGCCACACCGAGAACACCATCTGCCGCATCCACCCCAACACCGGCCACGACAGCTGCAGGCAGCAACCACACTGCCACAGCATCTGCCAAGGGAGAGAAGAGGAAAGAGCCCATATCTGACCTTGACAGATACGTAGTCGGTTTCTCCTCTTCCTCAATTTGGGAGGAATCCGATGACGAGCCCTCTGTCAAGAGGAACCTGTCCAAGGAATTCACCCCGATGAAACGACAAAAACCAAACACCGAAGTCGGATCATCCGGCCAAGGGAAATTCGGCAGCAGCAGTAGCAGCAACAGCGATAGTAGCAGCAACAACAGCTCTTCTGACGAGGTTCAGGTGCTAGAGAAATCACCACATATCTTACCTACCCGCATCCAGCCTCCGAGGGAAGCCAAGAACAAAACCACCTCTGCCTCTTCCAGCCATCTGCCGGCACCGACAAGGAAAGTCACTGCCCGCCGGTAGATTCGGATCAGCAGCAGCAGCAGCGACGACAACACTTGAAATTTAAGTTTCTTTTCTTATATTTGATGTCTGTTATTTTGTTATAATTGTGATGTCTTTTTTATTTTCTTTTTCTCATTTTGTCATTTTGCATTGAGGGCAATGCAACCCTTGAGTTTGGGGGTGGCATCCCTACGTTAATGAAGTGTCGTTAAGTTTAGAAATTGTGTCTATTATTTAGTTTATTTTTTTGCTTAAAAAAACTAAAAATTTGGCTTAAGTCTTTGAACTGCACTTACCTGCCGTGACAGCCTCTATCGTTGCAGTGCCTTTAGGTTAGTTTTAGGAGCAGATTAGAGCCTTACTATAGTTCTGATTCTCAAACACCCTTTGTGACTTTTATACTGTCTAGAACTCTGCTAGTAAACTGGAATAGGGAAAAGCTTAACACTTGAATTGCCTCCAGAGGTGCCTAACACTAGCTCTAGGAAAAGAAGTTAAAGAAAAAGTAGACTCAATACACCTAGAGGTGCCCGAAATCGGCTCTAGGAAGTTAGCTAGAGGTGCCCGAAACCGGCTCTAGTCAAACTTAAATTGAGAAAAGAGGATCGAGTCTAAATAAAAACTAAAGGAGCCTAAAAATTGCCTCCAAAAAGATGAAAGTTGGCATTAAAATTCAAGTTAGAAGTTTATCTATTCTAGTAAACTATGGGAGTCTAGGCATATAATTGTTCACAAAACATGCACACACTACACGAGAATTATAGCAAGGTTCCGGATGAATCCTGAATTATCCAATAGGGTGTTGCTTACAGCAGGGAATGAAGGGTAGGTAAGGAAAAGTTCACTGTTTTAAGCCAAACAAAAATTTTATTTCCTTTTTAGGTTTTAATTGCTAGAGGGCAAGCAAGAACTTGAGTTTGAGAGTGTGTTGAGTGTGTAAAAGTTCTATAATTTACCCCCTATTTAACCCATATTTCTGCTGCATTCAAGCATAATTCATTGCATTTAGGATAGATTTCAATCATACATCACAATTATATTAAATGGCACAGTTTCTACTGAAATTGGTCACTTTTGCAGGTAGCAGCTGTAGCAGACGCTGGGCAGCGCAGAAGTAGAGTTGGAACATTGGACTGTAGACAAGAAGGACGATTCTGCCAAGGCCGCTGCCGTGGCAGCTAAGGACGACAGCAAAGGTGAAGGGAAGAAGTGAAGTGGAGCTCGACAGAAAGAGGAATTTTTTTTTGAAAAGTGAATTGGGCCTCGTTAAAAACCCTTTTCCTAGCGAAAAGGGAAAATAGTGCCCCACTAAAGTTTTATTAATGTTCCATAAATCGAAAACAACCATCCACAGTACTGGTTACAATGAAAACATAATGCAAATACGAATACCTCCCCTTACAACACCCCTTAACTACCCGATACCCCTTTTAGCTAGAGCATCCGCACAGAAAGAGGAAATTAAGTCGGTCTGTCGTGAAGCACTCTTATATTTTTCTAAGCCCTATATCAGAATGAAGGCCAAGCCCAAAGTTCAAGGAAGAAACTCCAAGCAAGAAGGAAGGACGAATTAAAGACATATACTCTGAAGATTTAGTCTCTAATAGAGTTGTACTTTAATTTAAACTTGTATTCTTGCCAGATTAGAAAACTTGAACCCAAGGCCTATATAAAGGCATGTAATTCGACCTAGGGAAGGATATCTTAATCTCTAGCCGTCTTCCCTTAAACCCTAGTCGTTTTCCCATTCTCATCATGTTCTAAACTTCCCCTAGGGCTAAGGGTTGATTCTGTAAAGTAGTTGCAAGGATTGCATTTGTTTTAGGAATTTTTCTGTTCAATAAAATAGACTTCAAGTTTGCTTATTCTGGTTTTCAACATCTTGCAAGAGTATCGGGAGAGCATTGTGAGATTACACATTTACTTAATATCGGGAGAGTTAAGTATACGAAAGGAATAAATACGGGTTCTCCAGTTTATGGTTGAACTATCTCAGACTCAGGGATAGGACGAGGTTAAGTGGCTAAGGAAGAATTCAACAACATCGGTGTTCATCCTTCGATTCACGTCGGGAGGTATCATCAAGGACGTGTTCATCGACAGACTTGGACCTAGGGATAGGCCAAGGCACAACAGGGATTCTTGCCAAGCTTGAAGTACAGAGTTGTGTGATTGCTGCCGAGACAACAACAGACCGCTGCCGCGACAGGTACTGCCGCGACAGGCGCAACGACAGAACAGAAAGTCCTAGACATTGCAACACCTACACTACTGAGCAAATCAATACCGACCCATTCTCTCTATCCTGATTTCTTTACTCTTTTATTTCCAGTATTCTTTATTATTTCGTGAAAAACAATTAAAACTCTTTCTTTTTCCTCTCGTGCAGCAAACCAAGGTTAAAGCTATTAGCTCAGTCCCTGTGGAGACGATATTTGATACTTACGTATCACTAAATTTTAAAAAATTTAAGGTTTATCAACATTTTTAAATTTTTTAAGAGAGGATTTAATTAAAACTATTAAAAATTTAAAATATAATATCAATTTTTAAAAATTTTGAAGGGGCAAAATTAATTTTTTTTAAATATTTAAAGGACTAAATGTGAAATTAGGAAACTTTGGGGGAGCCTAGGCCCCCACTGGCTCCATTGAGCATCCGCCACTGTCGATACAAACATATACAAGTATCGATACATGAGTTAATGAGAAGAAAACATGTTGGAATTTAAACAAACCGGTGAAAATTTTAATATTTGAGGTAGGTTGGACCGAGAAAAATGCGAGACTATAAGTATCGATACTTTTTTCCCACTATGTACAATTGTATCGATACTTTTTTAAAAAGCAATGTTACCGGTTGAAATTTGGGTCGAAAGTATCAATACTTTTTTCCCACTATGTACAAAAGTATCGATACTTTTGAAAGCAAATGGATTGACAAAGCATACTGGGAACAAAGTATCAATACTTTTTCCCACTATGTACAATTCAATCGATACTTTTTTAAAAAGCAATGTAACCGCTTGCAATGTGGCTCGAAAGTATCGATACTTTTTTCCCACTATGTACAAAAGTATTGATACTTAGGCGCTACCTATTACGTTGATACTCTTATCAACAAAATAAGTAATTTACCTATTTTGTTATCGTCGGATTTCCAAGGTCCCATCAGCTTAAATTTTAATAACATAATAGGCGCTACCTAATATGTTGATACTCTTATCAACAAAATAACTAATTTACCAATTTTGTTATCGTCGAATTTCCAATGCCCCATCAGCTTAAACTTTAATAACATAATAGACGCTGCCTAATATGTTGATACTATTATCAACAAAATAAGTAATTTACCTATTTTGTTATCGTCGGATTTCCAAGGCCCCATCAACTTAAACTTTAATAACATAATAGGCGCTATATAATATGTTGATACTCTTATCAACAAAATAAGTAATTTATCTATTTTGTTATCGTCGGATTTCCAAGGCTCCATCAGCTTATACTTTAATAACATATTAGGCGCTACCTAATATGTTGATAATATTATCAACACAAATAATATTTCTGGTAGAAGCATATAACTTATCCAGTCGCGTTTTTAACTGGTCACCTATTTAACCGGTCACGCCGTATATTAGCTGTATTTTAACCGCCTCACAGCAGAACCTCCTCTGTCACCCACACCCTACTTGTTTACTTACTTAATGGTTAAACTATTTCATTGACCACCATACCTTTGATGAAGTTGCGATTTGACCACATTATTTTTTTTCGAAGCAATTAAACCACCAAACTATTTAATTGGATGCAATGTGACCACTAGTCGTTAAAACCTAATGGAGGGAGTGTTGAGTTGATCACACAATTGCAAATGGCCAAGAGGGGGGTGAATTGGCAATTAAAATTTTGGTAGGAGGTAAGAGTGAAAAATGAAAGTGACACAAGTGGTTAGAGTGGTTCAAGTTCTCCAAATGAACTCTACATCCACTACCTTAGTTCCCACTAAGGATTTTTCAACCAATTCACTACTTGAATTCTTCCCCTTTTCTTGGATGAAGAGGTAACCTTACAAATTGATTAAGCTTTCTACCCAAAGCTTAATCCACTCACTTTTACAAAGAGATGGATTTGGTAAACTCTAAAAATTCCTCTCAAATGATAAATGTTTACCCAAATACAATTTCAAACTCCCTAAACTCACAATACAAGATAACAATAAAATCACAAGAGTTGGGTACAAGAATTTGACTATGAAGAGCACTAGGGTTTGGATTTTTTGCTTTGATGTTGCTTGTAGGTTCAATAGTTGTTGCTTGGTCAATTGAAGCTTGTTTTTATACCCTTGCATTGAATTCTAGCCGTTTGGGTAGTTGGGATCATCAATAGAGCCGTTGAGAGCATTTTCCCCCCAAAAAATGCAGCTCTACAGCCTACCGTATCGATACTCGTAGAGGGCATATCGATACCTGCATCAAAGAGGAAAGAGCCATTGTGACTGAAAACGGAGCGTATCGATATGCATAGAAGGCGTACCGGTACAGTTTTATGGGGCGTATCGATACGGATGGCCGTATCGATACAGTGTTTGCTCACTGGAATCCCAAGTTTGGTTTTCTTAAAGATCGTATCGATACGTATACCAAGCATATCGGTACGGTATAACGGTCTTTTAAAAATTGGGAAACCAACCAACTGACAAGTAACGGTCGAAAAATTAAATGCAAAGATTTTTCAAAGATAAGCTTATCGTATCGATACGGTTGCAAAGCGTATCGGTACGGTTTCATTGCAAGAGTTTCCCAGATGAATATCGTATCGATACGGGGTAATATCGTATCGGTACGCTAAGTCCATTAAAATTCTAGTGGCAAAATCCCGTATCGATACGCCTAAGGGTATCGATACGCCTGGGTGTTTTTTGTATAGTTTAGCTTGAAAATCATGGGAAAAGACTTAGAAAATTTTCATATATTTAAGAGCTTGTCTTGAGATATTATTTTGTTTAAAATACTTTTCAATTGTGAGACTTTAAAGAGTACTTAAAAATTTATTGTTTTGCAAATTGGTCTTTAAGTTTATATGTTATATCAAAATCAATTTTGGTTTCACAATCTCCCGCTTTTTGATATAACAAAACCACAAATAAATTTTTAAGTTTTTGAAACTTTGAAAAGCTTTCTCCCCCTTAATTTAAGATAGATTTTCAAAAATAAAAAATTGACTCTATAATCCTTCTCCCCCTTTTTGTTAGATCAAGTATAAACACAAGGATAATAGCAACATAATAGCAACATTAATTTATTAAACTTAAAGCAAACATAAGAGTTCAAATGCATAAACTTCAAAGCAAACATAATAATCAAAACTCAAATCCTAAGACATAGATAATAGGCATAAACTTATATCCTAAAAACAAGAGTGCAATAACAAAATAGAAAAGACTAAATGCCATAAGATGATATGCATAAACTACTTGTCCGCCTCATCATCATCATCATCGTCTTCGTCCTCTTCATCTTCATCATCTTGAGAGGGTTGATTCCTTCGGTTTTGGTTAAGCCAAGCACCATGGAAGGCGATAAGAGAGATATCCATGAAGTTTTGGTGAGAAGCCATGGTTTCCATTTTCTTCTCCATACATTTGACGCGATCTTCCAAGGATGTGAATCTATTGTCCATCGCGGTAAACCCGGCTTCCATGGAAGTGAACTTCTCATTGAGGAAAGTCATTAGAGTGCCCATGGAAGAGGAATCAATCGGAGCACGGTGAGAGCTCGAAAAAGCACGAGAAGCATCGACCGGAGCATCTTGTGGACGATCTTGAGGGTTACGAACCCATTCATTATCAATATAAGAGAAACATGCATGAGCTAGAGAACGCTCATCTATAGGTAGGCCAAGGGTTTCGGGATAGTCATGGGAACAATCAATGTCAATGGAATAAAAAAGATAACTCAAAGCCGTAGAGTAGTAAAAGGATGTGACTTGTTTGGTGTGACGGTGTTGGACTAAATAGACAAGGTCGACAAATATAATTTGACAAAGATTTGGACGTTGACCTTCCCTAAAACACCTAAGCCAAAAGTCATCGACTTGACGAATAGTAGAAAATTTCCCTCCCGATGGACGAAAAAACCAAGAGACAAGAAGATGAAGGATACGGTCATGAGCATTTAGAACTTTGACTGAGCCTAAAGGACCCGTACCTAAAGACCTCTCATCATCAATACCAATGTTTTCAAAACCAAAGACATTAAGTTTTTTTTATCAATTGTAAATGTTTTGCCCATAAAAGAAGATTCAATAGAAATGACATTCTCCCTAGCTTCATTATGAACACATAAAGCATTGGAAAAGAATACGATGACTAGATTCCTATATAGAATAGGAGGAATGTTCAAAAAAGGTAAAAACTTCCATTGCTTAATTAAAGGGAGGTATTGGAATTTAAAACGGGCAGAACTTAAGAATGGGACTGACACAACACGTTCTTCCCTAATGCTCATGCTTTGAAATAGTTTGTACCGAGCTATATCGGCATCATCGGGAAAACTTAATTGGATAATATAAGGGAGATTAGGTTTAGGGTTACCCTCGGCATCCTCACTAGGATCGGAAGTAGAAAGATAACGCTTAGTTCTCTTTTTCGATGGTGCCATAACCCTGAAAACACATAAAAAATGATTCGAATATGTATGCAATTAACATCCTATTCAATCCAATAAATTTTAATAATTCAAGGTAATTGTAAAAAAAATTTAATTTTAAAAAGATATATCCAAATATGAGAAAAAAGTTGTTAAAAAAGGTAAAAAAAAATACGAATAGAAAATATATTCGAATGAAAAAATTTTGATTTTTGAAAAAATTTGATGAAAAAGTTGAAACCCATAAAATAAAAACATGTTTTGTACAAAAATTAAGTTGAAACAATTATAAAAATCAAACGAAAATCAAAGAGAATAAAAAAGAGAAGAGTTTTATACCTTGAACTTTAGATTGGATGAATGAGTTGATGTGAATGCACAAGATTTGTTGACAAAACTTAGCCTTGATGTGAAGATTAAAAACCTTCAAAGAATTTTTAAGTTTGATGGTAAAAATTAAAGGATTGAGGGGGGGTTTTTATAGGGTATTGCGGCCAGGGTTTGGAAAAGAGGGATTTTGTGTTTAAAGTCCTTTTTAAAGATGCAGCCCTAAATAGCATCTCCATCGAGGCTGTATCGATACGCTATACACATATATCGATACCCTTTAACCCTAATTTTTTATTCGTCATTACTACCATATCGATATGCGGGACCGTATCGGTACGACTTGGCTTTGATTATTTCCCTTGACTTATCTGTATCGATGCGCAGGGTCGTATCGATACCCGTTTAACTTCAAAGTTTTCCCAGATATGAACCCGTATCGATACGCCTTTACCAGATAAGGCATTTTTGACAGATTTAAGTGCAAAAATCCAACTTGAAACGTCCCTAAATGCATGTAAATGTCCTATGAACAAGTTTTAATGGCTAAACTTAATGCATACTCCCCCTAGCAACATGCATAGAAGCAAAAAGAACAAAATTAATACAAGCATGAATCACAAACAATTTCAAGCAAATTTTTGACATTTTGGGACCAAGAAGGGGTCAAGAAAGGCTAGTTAAACCTAACTCTCTCCTAAGGGTCCAAAAGCGCTCTTTATCTAAAGGCTTTGTGAATATTTATGCTAATTGGAAATTTGAAAACTCTTTCAATTAAGAAATTTGAAAGTCTCTCATACCAAGCTCTAGGAGCTTGTTTTAAACCATAAAGAGCTTTTGTTAGTTTAAACACATGGTTTGGAAATTCTGAATCCTCAAAACCCGGTGGTTGTTCAAAATACACTTCTTCATTTATAAAACCGTTTAAAAAGGAACTTTTCACATCCATTTGAAAAAGCTTGAAATCATTATAACATGTAAATGCTAAAAGCATCCGAATGGCTTCCATCCTAGCTACGGGTGCATATGTCTCATCAAAATCAATTCTCTCTTATTGGGTATAGCCTTGAGCAACAAGCCTAGCCTTGTTTCTCACTATATTACCACTTTCATCTAATTTATTCCTAAACACCCATTTAGTTCCTATAGTAGATTGATTACTAGGCCTTTCAACTAATGTCCAAACTTTACTTCTCTCAAATTGATTTAATTCCTCTTGCATGGCCAAAATCCAAAAATCATCTTTTAAAGCTTCTTTAATATTTTTAGGCTCAATGCATGAAAGAAATGCAACATGGTTCATTAATTTGAGAGAGGATCTAGTGGTTACCCCCTTGGATGGATCACCCAAGATTTCACCACCTTTGACATAGTTGAACTCCCTTGGGTAAGATACCTCCTTTTCCTCAAGAGCCAAGTCCTTCAAGGCTTAAAGAGGTGGATCTTGTGTATCCTCATCTTTAGTTGGAATCTCATCCACCTTTGACGTTTGTCCTCCATCAATGGCATCAAGAATTCCTACATCATCATCATCATCACAAGATTCCTTCCTTGGAAGGAGGTTATCATCGAAAACAACATGTATAGACTCTTCAACTACTAGAGTTCTTTTATTAAATACATGATAGGCTTTAGAGTTTAAAGAGTACCCTAAGAAAATAGCTTCATCACTTTTAGCATCAAATTTACCTAAGTTTTCTTTACCATTATTTAAGACAAAACACTTGCAACCAAAAGGATGAAAATAGCTAATGTTAGGCTTCTTAGATTTTAAAATCTCATAAGGTGTTTTCTTCAAAATTGGCCTAATCATTACTCGATTTATAATATAGCAAGCGATATTTGTGGCTTCTGCCCAAAAATATTTAGGTAAATTATTTTCGCAAAGCATGGTTCTAGCCATTTCTTCTAAAGTTCGATTTTTCCTCTCAACTACCCCATTTTGTTGAGGAGTGCGAGGTGCCGAAAAATTATGGCTAATCCCATTTTCATTTAAAAACTCATCAAAACCTAGATTTTGAAATTCGGTTCCATGATCACTTCTAATGTGAGAAATTTTAAGTTCATGATCATTTTAAGTTATTTTAGAAAATGTGATGAATTTTTCTAAAGCCTCATCTTTTGTACTTAAGAATAGAACTCAAGTGAACCTAGAATAGTCATCTACAAGTACAAAGGCATATTGTCATGGGGCTAGGCTTATATCGCTAGCAACGTGTGGCACTTGGTCGGGAAAGGACTTCGAAAGGGACCAAGTAAGCCTAAAGTCAAGTCTTGGCTTGGCTAGATGAGCGGAAGCGTTGCGAAGAAGAAAGTAAAAGAGATGGCTCGAGTGATTTGCAAAAAGAAGAGCCTCGTTAAAAACCCCTCTAAGCCTAGTTAGGGGGAAAAGAGTACTCGACGTTGCTATTCTTTTATTGATAGTAGAAAATGAGAAAACAAAGGAAATTCAGGATCATTACAAATGAGGGAGTGAGGCTCTATTTATAGCCTGGCACCTCCCGATCTAACGGTTACTATCGATTACAATGGATGGCCAAGATTGGCCTAATCTATCTAATAAAGGCAAGAGAATAGGATCAATGATTCCTGTCATCTTGGTAGGGCTTCTTTCCTTGTGAAAGTGATATGAATCTCCATGAATCGGGGAAGATATGGATGCTTGATCCTTGCCTTGAATACCATGGTCAAAGGGGTGAAGATTCCCCAAGAAATGGACTTGAATGGCCATGGAAGAGTGGAACTCGGACAGGCCCATGGGTGTGGCTGGACAGGCTGCTTGGTGATGCTCGGACAGGCCTATGGGTGCTGATTGATGGGCTGCTCAGTGCTGCTCAAACAGGCCCTCGGGTGTTGCTCGGATAGGCCCTCTGGTACGGCTGGACGAGCTGCTCGGTGCTGCTCGGACAGGCCGTCGGGTGCGGCTGGGCAAGGCTGCACGGACAGGCCCAGGGTGCTTGGCAAGGCCCCTCGGGCTGTTGGCTCGGCTGGGTCGTAGCCCTATGGGTGCGGCAGAATGGGCCGGACGGACTAGGACCCCGTGGGTGCTGGAAATGGACCCTAGGTGTGTGGTGGAATGGACCCTAGGGTGCACCACAGTAACATTCTCCTCCACCGAATTGAGCGACGCCCTTGTCGCTCGTTGGGCTTCGAAATCGGAAATCTTGTCTTCAAATTGCCACAAGTCTTTGTCTAACTCCCAACTACCTTCGGCTTCGGTTAAACCCTTCCAAAGCACAAAATACTCGTGCCTTGGTTTGAACCCTTGGCGTCGAATGACTCGATCGGCTAAGATGGCTTCGGCTTCTCTCTCGAACGAAGTCCTAACTCCAACGGGTGCTCGCTTGGAGATGTTCCTTTCCGGATCTTCCTGTCCTTGTGATAAGGCTTAAGAGCACTAATGTGGAAGACGGGTTGAACTTGGATGTGGGGCGTCAAGTCTAGCTTGTAGGCCACCTCGCATACTCTCTTTATCACACGAAATGGGCCTTCGTACTTCCTCACAAGAGCCCTGTGAACAGAGGAATTGCGAAGAGTTAGATGAAGTTTAGCCAAAACTAAATCATTTACCTTGAATTCGACGTCGCGTCGCTTCTTGTCGGCCCACTTCTTCATTCGCTTGCTTGCTTTGTGGAGGCAAGCGTTGGCTAAGTCTCTTTGCTCATGCAAGTCCTTCACTACATGGAAGGCGGCGGGATTTGGACCTTGGTACTTGGTCACTATCGCATCGGGTGTGAGAGGTTGTTGGCCCATCACTATCTCGAACGGACTTTGATTCGTGGCTTCACTCCTATGCAAGTTGTAGGAGAATTGGGCCACATCTAGCAAATCGGGCCAATTCCGTTGAGATGCACTAACAAAGTGTCTTAGATAGATCTCCAATAACGCGTTGGCCCTCTCGGTTTGCCCATCGGATTGCGGATGAAAACTCATTGAAAGGTTCAAGGAGGAACCCAACAACTTGAACAAATCGGTCCAAAACTTACCCGTGAACCGAGCGTCTCGATCACTTACTATTGACTTTGGAATACCCCAAAGCTTCACGACATGCTTTAAGAAAAGGCGAGCGGCTTCGTCGGCGTGGCATGTCTTGTTGACGGGAATGAAAGTAGCATACTTCGAGAACCTGTCTACTACAACCATGATACTAGAAAAGTTATTAACACAAGGAAAACCAATGATAAAGTCTAAAGAAATACTTTCCCAAGGTCTTTCCAGTATCGGCAATGGTTGAAGTAGTCCCATCGGCTTGTTTGCTTCGATTTTTTCTTGTTGGCAAACAAGACAAGTCTTCACGTATGCTTCTACATCTTCATTCATACAAGGCCAATAATATCTTTCATTAAGTAAAGCTAAAGTACGATACATACCTGGATGTCCCGCCCACTTCGAATCATGACATTCCTTCATTAATGTCTTTCGAAGACCCAAAAACGGCGTGACTTACCCTCTTTGGCAAAGGCGATCAAGTTCTTTGCGGTGGGATCATGAGTCAAGCCTTCTTTGATGGATTCGAGTAACTCACCACTTGGTTGGCTAATGGAAGCAAAAATAGCTTTGCGGCTAAGCACATCGGCCACGGTGTTGGTCTTTCCGGGCTTGTGCTCCATTGAAAAATCAAATTCCGCCAAGAAATCTTGCCACCTAGCTTGCTTAGGAGACAACTTCTTTTGGGTTAGAAAATAAGAAATTGCGGAATTATCGGTAAAGACTACAAACCTGGAACCCAAGATGTAATGTCGCCATGTGCGAAGGCAATGGATGACTGCGGTCATCTCCTTCTCTTGAACGGTGTAACGCCTCTCGGTTTCGTTCAACTTTCGGCTTTCAAACACAATGGGATGGCCTTCTTGCATCAAAACTCCACCAATGGCATAGTCAGATGCATCAATGTGGATGACAAATGACTTGGAATGATCGGGCAAGGCTAGAACGGGCTCACTTACCATGACTTGTTTAAGCCTTTCGAACGCTTGTTGACAACTTGGACTCTATTCCCAAACTTTATCCTTCTTCAAGAGTTCGGTCAAAGGCGTAGCTATGGCGGAATAACCTTGCACAAATTTTCGATAATAGTTAGCTAAACCAAGAAAAGAGCGAAGTTCGGTTACCTTAGTTGGCGGTTCCCAATCGTCTATGGCTCGAACTTTGCTTGGATCCATTCAGATCTTACCACCTCCAATGATGTGGCCTAAAAACGGAACTTCTTGTTGAGCGAAACTACATTTTTCGCATTTGATGTAGAGTTCGTTTTCTCGAAGAACCTGCAAAACCTTCCTCAAGTGCATTAAGTGTTCTTGAAAAGTCTCACTATAGATGACAATGTCATCTAAGTAGACAACTACGAAATGATCAACAAAAGGTGAAAGTACCTTGTTCATTAAAGTGCAAAAAGTTGCGGGAGCGTTTGTAAGGCCAAAAGGCATTACAAGAAACTCAAATGAACCATACCTTGTGATGCACGCGGTTTTGGGCTCGTCATTTTCGGCTATGCGAACTTGGTAGTATCCCGAACGAAGATCTAACTTTGTGAAGAACCTTGCACTTCCAAGTTGATCAAATAAATCGGAAATTAAAGGGATAGGGTATTTATTCTTTACCGTAAGTTTGTTTAGAGCACGGTAGTCGACACACATGCGCAAGCTACCATCTTTCTTCTTTTGAAAGAGAATGGGTGCTCCAAACGGTCCCTTGGATGGGCGAATGAATCCGGCATCCAAGAGTTCTCCAAGTTGCTTTCGGAGTTCTTCTAACTCCGGTGGCGCCAGTCGATAAGGTGCTTTGCTCGGCGGCTCGACATTTGGCACCAACTCAATTTGATGATCCACCTCACGCTTGGGTGGCAAAGCCTTCGGCAATTCAGAAGGCATAGTGTCCTCAAACTCCACGAGAACACGTTCCACTTCTTCGGGAACTTCTTCGGCTCTAGTCGCCTCGTCTTCCTTGAGCACCGCAAGGAAAGACTCTTCCTTCTTTCGCATACCTTTGCGGAACTGGATGGAAGACAACATCTTGGATTGGATACCTACATCTCGACTCACGGGCACCAAACATTGTTGGGCGCGATCGAGTACAACCAATACATCAGCAAATGGCAAGAAAAGTGCATTAATCTTGTCCAAAAAAGATAAACCAATCACAAGATCATAATCATCAAGAGGAATTACCTTTATATCCTCACGGCCCTTCCAACTTCCAAGTTGGATCTCGACCCTTCTTGCAACTCCGGCAATGGGCTCTTCTTTCGAGTTGACCGTTTTGATCCATCCACTCTTCTTCAATATATTGAGATTGAGTTTTTGGGTGGCTCCTTCGAAATGAACAGCTCGGAAGCTCCGGTGTCCACAAGTGCACGCAATTGCTTTCCAGTAATCGTGACTTCTACAAACATAAGACCACTTTTGGGTTTGTTAGATAAAGAATTCACTTGGAGATTACTTACAATTGCTCCAAGTTGGGCGGTGGGCTCGTCGTTAACTTTGACGGTAGAAAGACTGGTCGTCTTTGGGCAATTTCGAATATGATGAGGTCCTTTGCAATGGAAACATTCAAGACCTCATCTCTCTTGTGGCTTAGTTGATCGGCCTTGTCGATTGTTGTTGGAAGTCCTATCGTGGTTAAATCTCTCACCTCCGGCTTTGGCATTCTTATCTCCCCAACCTTTGGATTTTTGCTTTGGTTTGGGCGAGTCTCGCTTTTTGAACTTGGCTATTGCCTCGGCCTTGTCAAGGGCATGGGAAAGATCTTTGACACCACGTCTTTCCAACTCCATGGTAGCCCATCGGTTCAATCCATCCATGAAAATTGAGAAGCCTTCATCTTCTCCTAAGTTGGTGATTTGGAGCTTTAACTCGATGAACTTCTTCACATAGTCATGGATGTTGTTGTCGTGCTTGAGTCGACGTAGCTTTGAGCGCAACTCTCTTTGAGCATTCTTGAGATAGAACACCTCATGGATCTCGTCTTGAAGCTCTTCCCAAGTATCTACGGGAACGTCTCTATCGGACTCCTCGGCACACCTGCGTCTCCACCATAAAAGAGCGCTGTGAGTAAAATAACTAGAAGCAATATTTACCTTAGTGGATTCATCCACGATGTTGGTGTTGCGGAAATATTGGTTCATGCTCCACAAGAATGTATCGGATTCTTGAGAATCTCTCGATCCTTTGAATTCCTTTGGTTTCGGCACATCGGCTAGCACTCTAGTCAGACTTGAAACCACTCCATTGGCTACGGAGGATTTATAGATGTTGAGCTCGGCCCTTAGCACGTTCATCGCCTTCTCTAGTTCGGTTAACCCATCTTTAAGAGATCTATTCTCCAACTCCATGGTCTCGAGTCTATCTTCGAGTTCCTGGGAATCATCCTTGCGACAATCACCCTGAGATTCCAACGTATCTAGTCGGGTCTCAACAACATCGAGCCTCTCTCTAGACTCATTCGTGTTGTTCTCCAAACGGGTAACTTTGTCTTGCAAGGTAGAGATGGCATCTCTCGAACTAGCCGTCTTGATTTTTCCACCACGAGTCTCCATTGGCTTCGTGGTGCCGTCGATGGGAGCGTCACTTAGATTCGTCATCTCGAACAAATTCTTCGCTAAAACGTAGGCTCTGATGCCACTTGTCACGGGGCTAGGCTTACATGGCTAGCAACGTGTGGCACTTGGTCGAGAAAGGACTTCGAAAGGGACCAAGTAAGCCTAAAGTCAAGTCTTGGCTTGGCTAGATGAGCGGAAGCGTTGCGAAGAACAAAGTAAAAGAGATGGCTCGAGTGATTTGCAAAATGAAGAGCCTCGTTAAAAACCCCCTCTAACCCTAGTTAGGGGGAAAGAGTACTCGACGTTGCTATTCTTTTATTGATAGTAGAAAATGAGAAAACAAAGGAAATTCAGGATCATTACAAATGAGGGAGTGAGGCTCTATTTATAGCCTGGCACCTCCCGATCTAACGGTTACTATCGATTACAATGGATGACCAAGATTGGCCTAATCTATCTAATAAAGGCAAGAGAATAGGATCAATGATTCCTTCCATCTTGGTAGGGTTTCTTTCCTTGTGAAAGTGATATGAATCTCCATGAATCGGGGAAGATATGGATGCTTGATCCTTGCCTTGAATACCATGGTCAAAGGGGTGAAGATTCCCCAAGGAATGAGCTAGAATGGCCATGGAAGAGTGGAACTCGGACAGGCCCATGGGTGTGGCTGGACGGGCTGCTCGGTGCTGCTCGGACAGGCCTATGGGTGCTGATGGACGGGCTGCTCGGTGCGGCTCGAACAGGCCCTCGGGTGTTTCTCGGACAAGCCCTCTGGTGCGGCTGGACAGGCTGCTCGGTGCTGCTCAGACAGGCCATCGGGTGCGGCTGGGAAAGGCTGCACGGACAGGCCCAGGGTGCTTGGCAAGGCCCCTCGGGTTGTTGGCTCTGCTGGGTCGTAGCCCTATGGGTGCGGCAGAATGGGCCAGACGGACTAGGACCCCGTGGGTGCTGGAAATGGACCCTAGGTGTGCGGTGGAATGGACCCTAGGGTGCACCACAGTAACAATATGATTTACCACCCAAGCTCATTGTTCTAATAGGCCCAAAAAGATCCATATGAATCAATTGTAAACATCTACTAGTAGAGACATCATTAATGAATTTAAATGAAGTTCTATGTTGTTTACCCTTTGAACATGCATCACAAATTTAATTATTAGAAAACTTAAGTTTGGGTAAACCTCTAACTAGATTAAGGGAAATTAATTTCTCTAAGACACTCATGCTAGCATGTCCTAATTTTCTATGCCAAAGCCATGAGTCATGTTCATCATGTGCAACTAAGCATGTATGAGATGATTGGATGTCATCTAAATGCACCATGTAGATATTGCCTATTCTATGTCCTATGAGCATTAGTTGATTTGTTTTAATGTTCACAATTTTACAACCACTTTTATCAAATAAAACATTAAAACACTTATCACATAATTGACTAATGATCAATAGATTATGTTTAAGACCGTTGACATACAAAACATTTTCAGTGAAAATAGAAGAGTGATTACCAATGAAGCCTATTCCTTCAATGTGGCCTTTGGAGTTGTCACCGAAAGTTACCACTCCACCACTCTTTGGCTTTAGTTCCACGAATCTACTCTTGTCACCGGTCATATGTCTTGAGCATCCACTATCAAGGTACCATGAATTTTGACTTGAAGCTTTGGCCTTGTAGCAATGCTCCCCCTACAAACAAAGAAATTAGGCCTTGATTTTTGGTACCCAAATCATTTTGGGTCCATGTGTGTTAGACTTCAAAATTTTGGTTCCGTTAGGAATCCAAGAAGCAATAGCATTCATATTATTAGAAATAATGAGTTCCTTAGGAACCCAAACACTTCTAACCTTTTGACCTCTAGATTGCTTATGAAAATTTCTTTGTTTAGGAATAAAAGGTTTTCTTTTTACATATTGGGATTTAGACGAGTTTCTTTTTTCAAAATTATTTTCCCAATAGCAATTGATGTTTTAAGATTATCCACTTCCTTTGTGTGATAATCTTGAAAATCGGAAAGAAGTTTTTCAAGTTCAAGATTTTTCGTTTTAAGATCATTTGAAAGATTTACTAAAAAAAAAACTTTCTTTTCCAATTCGGAGTTAGTTTTTGAAAATGTTTCATTTTGATTTTTCAAATCGGAAATGGTTTTCTTGTTTCTCAAAATGGATTCTTTATATTTTCCAACTAACTCATCGTAAACCTCTTGCAATTCATCATAAGCATCTTGAAGCTCATCAAAGGTAAAATCAAAATTAGATGAGTTAGGATTTACCTTTGGTTTATCATCAATGGCCATGAGACAAAGATTGGCCACTTCCTCCTCCTCCTCGGATGACTCATCGTCACTCTAAGTTGCTACTTGAGCTTTGAGTTTATTCTTCTTCCCAAAGCTCTTCCTCTTCGATTGAGGACATTCGGAATGGATATGGCCGGGCTTTTTGCATTCATAGCAAGTGATTTGGTCCTTCTCCTCTTCCTTACTCTTGCTCTTGAAGTCTCCTTTTCTAATGAACTTTCTCCCACAATTGGACTTCATGAAGCGAGTGAACCGTTTGGCCAACATGGCCATCTCCTCATCTTCATCTTCACTTGAATCGCTTTCATGATATGAAGCTTTAAGAGCGATTCCAACCTTCTTTTTCTCAACATCCTTCTTCTCAACCTTTTTCTCTTCTATTTTCTTTTCTTCTTCTCTTCCCTTCCTCATGAACTCATGGGTGAGTAGAGATCCAACAAGAGCATCAAGCTTGAGAGTCTTCAAATCTCGAGCTTCAATAATAGTCGTTCTCTTGCTATCCCATGACTCTGGAAGAGAGTACAACAATTTCCTCACTAGTTTGTCTTCGGGGATGATCTCACCGAAACCCTTCAATCCATTGACAATGACCGAGAATCGATCAAACAACTTGGAAACACTCTCATCGGGATTCATCTTGAAATTTTCGTAGCTTAGATTGAGTAGCCCAATTTTTGTTTCCTTGACATCACTAGTTCCCTCATATGTTGTCTCGAAGGTGTCCCAAACCTCCTTGGCATTCTCGATTGAAGACACCTTGGAGTAGATATCCGGACCAAGTGCACAAAAGATTACATGAAGAGCTTTATCATTCACTTGCATCCTTCTTTGTTCATCTTTCGTCATTTCGGCTTTCACCTTTGGGACAAGTCTTGCTTCACTATCTCTCTTCATGGGAATGTATGAACCTTCTTCAACCACATCCCACACCATATAGTCGGTAGACTTGATGAAGAGCCTCATCCTATTCTTCCAATATGGGTAGTTATCCCCATTGAAGAATGGTGGCTTGGTAGTAGATTGGGACTCGTAGAGGTTGGAGTTGGAAGTGGATGCCATTGCCTGACTAGTTGTTGATCAAACTCTCCTAGAATCAACTCAAGAGGGTTGTAATCCTTCCAATGAGTGTAGATCTGATACCAATTGTTGATTTGATCACACAATTGCAAACGGCCAAGAGGGGGTGAATTGGCAATTAAAATTTTGGTAGGAGGTAAGAGTGAAAATGGAAGTGACACAAGTGGTTAGAGTGATTCAAGTTCTCCAAATGAACTCTACATCCACTACCTTAGTTCCCACTAAGGATTTTTCAACCAATTCACTACTTGAATTCTTCCCCTTTTCTTGGATGAGGAGGTAACCTTACAAATTGATTAAGTTTTCTACCCAAAGCTTAATCCACTCACTTTTACAAAGAGATGGATTTGGTAAACTCTAAAAATTCCTCTCAAAGGATAAATGTTTACCCAAATACAATTCCAAACTCCCCAAACTTACAATACAAGATAACAATAAAATCACAAGAGTTGGGTACAAGAATTTGACTATGAAGAGCACTAGGGTTTGGATTTTTTGCTTTGATGTTGCTTGTAGGTTCAATAGTTGTTGCTTGGTCAATTGAAGCTTGTTTTTATACTCTTGCATTGAATTCTAGCCGTTTGGGTAGTTGGGATCATCAATAGAGCCGTTGAGAGCATTTTTTCCGCAAAAAATGCAACTCTGCAGCCTACCGTATCAGTACTCGTAGAGGGCGTATCGATACCTGCATCAAAGAGGAAAGAGCCGTTGTGACTGAAAACAGAGCGTATCGATACGCATAGAAGGCGTACCAGTACGGTTTTAATGGGCGTATCGTTACGGATGGCCATATCGATACGATGTTTGCTCACTAGAATTTCAAGTTTGGTTTTCTTAAAGATCGTATCGATACGCATACCGAGCGTATCAGTACGGTATAACGGTCTTTTAAAAATTGGGAAACCAACCAACTGACAAGTAACAGTCGAAAAATTAAATGCAAAGATTTTCAAAGATAAGCTTATCGTATCGATACGGTTGCAAAGCGTATCGGTACGGTTTCATTGCAAGAGTTGCCCAGATGAATATCGTATCGATACGGGGTAATACTGTATGGGTACGCTAAGTCTATTAAAATTCTAGTGGTAAAAGCCCGTATCGATACGCCTAGGCGTTTTTGTATACTTTAGCTTGAAAATCATGGGAAAAGACTTAGAAAATTTTCATATATGTAAGAGCTTGTCTTGAGATATTATTTTGTTTAAAATACTTGTTAATTGTGAGACTTTAAAGAGTACTTAAAAATTTATTGTTTTGCAAATTGGTCCTTAAGTTTATATGTTATATCAAAATCAATTTTGGTTTCACAGGGAGTGACGTGGCAGTTAGTAAAAATTCGTATAGTTACACATTTGGTCTTCGTTACTTATATGTTCTATCAATTTAATAAAATAAATTAATTATTTAATTAGGTGGTGACACGTGTCACTTGATTGAATGATGAAAATAAATGGAACAAAACTAGGTATAAGCTCCTAACATGAATTGAACCTGGATAACTAGGAAAAGAAAACACATGGCAAAGCCACTAAGCCAAAGCCACTTTTGTGATACAAAATGCAAATAATTAATATAAGGGGTAATCTTCACCAGTGGTCCCTTTCGTTTAGGGTGTGTTTTATTTTGGTCACCAGAATTCAAAAAAGATTATTCTGGTCACTAACGTTTAGAATCGTTTCTATTTTGGTCCCTTAGCCGTTAGTCTCCGTTACTTTAAAAAAATTAATTTCTAATTTAACCCCCAAACTTTCAAAATTTTATTTTTCACCATCTTCCCCAAAAATTATAAAACTAAAACCCCATAAAATTAAATCAATGGCTATAACCCACCACTACAACCCATTCCCCTAAGATTAAAAGCGTCAACTTCCACTGCAAGAGCTTTGACAATGATGTTCATTTAAAGAAGTTGAGCATTGTGACAAAGGATGTTTCAGATCTTTATTTGTGTTTTGATTTCAAGAACCACGATATGTACGAAATCTCATCCCTTGACCAACATTCTCAGAAAATTTTCTAGGATCCACAGAACCTTGGTGCTCAATGTTCTATCATAATGAAACAACAATTTAGAACAACTTTCTCGCTAAAAAAGGGAAAATTAACAAGGGAAAAAATTCAAAATTATGAATGATAAACTCACATAAACAAATTAAAATTATGTTCTATAGTAGCTACTACCTACTGACAGCCATATTTGCTAAAATAACAGTTTAAAGCAAAACCAAACTAGGTCAATGGAGATGTACATAACTAGAATAAACTATCACTGGTTTATCTTCTCTTGCATCCTCAGATACTTAACTTCGACCCACATAGATGTTCTTCAGAATTTCAAGAAGCTTAAAACTAAGTGAAGAAAGCATACCTTTTTGATGAAATAAAACCTGTTGATGTTGCCTGCTCCCATATGGATTGCTCACAAATGACCTACTGCCAGAAATACCAGACATGGCAGATTCAGCTGCGCTACTATGAGTATCCTGGACCACCCTATCTGCTCTGAAAATTGCAGGAAAAGGTCGAAATGCCTCTGATGAAGTGTCCCTCCCTACAAGTGAATTGGAAAGAGTATTTGTTTCAGATGAATCTTTGCCGGCATCTTCAGGAAGATGGCGGCGAACACCGACAACCCCAACTTCACTCTTGATAGCTCCAACAGCACCAAATGATTTGGAATCAGGAGAAGGTACATGAACAGGATCTGTAGATGACGAATAAACCCCAACAACTGAGCTGCTTGATGATTGAGTGCCTGAATGTGCTTGAAAGTTATTGGGCTTCACTGCCTGTGCCCGCGAAGCAGCATTAGGAACAGAAGTTCGCTTTTCCTCTGATATTTCTTTCCTAGAAGCACCACCTGAATTTGCATCTCGAACGTGCCTGGCATGTGAACTGGATGGTGCACTAGAAGTTTGAGATGAACTATGAGAACTAAAGAATCTCTGATTGTTTGGAGTTCCGGTTGAACTGCAGAATGGTAATAAAAGGAGAAAACTCAGTGTGCACTAGTCCACAAGAACTATATTATCAATAACTACATGCAAAAGGAAAAAGAGAATAAATCAAGATTAGAGTGGAACAAGCAAAATGAAATAAATAACTACCAAACAGCATACCCCTTATCAGCAACATTCATGGGAAACTGCTCATTTAAAGAAGTTGAGCATTGGAACACCTGAGCATCGCTGTCAAAGCTCTTGCAACGGAAATTGACGCTTTTAATCTTGGGGGAATGGGTTGTAGTGGTGGGTAATAGCCATTGATTTAATTTTAAGGGGTTTTAATTTTATAATTTTTGGGGAAGATGGTGAAAAATAAAATTTTGAAAGTTTGGGGGTTAAATTAGAAACTAATTTTTTTAAAGTAACGGAGACTAACGACTAAGGGACCAAAATAGAAACGATTCTAAACGTTAGTGACCAGAATAATCTTTTTTGAATTCTGGTGACCAAAATAAAACACACTCTAAACGAAAGGGACCACTGGTGAAGATTACCCTAATATAAGTTATAGTTGGTCTTTATGCCAAGGAAAAGTAAATAAATGTGGATTAACGAGATTCGAACATGACACGCTTATAATGCATAAAAACATCTAATCCAATGAAGTAAAACTAATAATTAAATTATAATTTAAAATTATATTAATTCATTTCAATTATGTTCGTAAGTTTGTATTCACTAAATAAATTTAATATAGTCTTAAATTTTTTAAGTTGTAATATAATTTCATATATATATATTGTAATTAAATTAAATTTTTAATAAATATTAAAATTATAAATTAAGTTAAAAAATCAATTCAACGATTATATACTTGAAATTATAAAAATAAATGCGGAAAAAATATATATTAAATTTAGTTTAAAAATACAAAACTCTTAAAACTATTTTTATTTTAAATTGTGCACTAACTATATTTTAAAATATATACAAAATGGTGTTGACATTAATTTAATTATTAGATTTATTTCATTAGATTAGATGTTTTTATGCATTATAAGCGTGTCATGTTCGAATCTCGTTAATCCACATTTATTTACTTTTCCTTGGCATAAAGAACCAACTATGACTTATATTAATTATTTGTACTTTGTATCATAAAAGTAGCTTTGGCCTAGTGGCTTTGCCATGTGTTTTCTTTCCCTGATTATCCGGGTTTGATTCATGCTAGGAGCATATACCCAATTTTGTTCCATTTATTTCCATCCTTCAATTAGGTAACATGTGTCACCACTTGATTTTAGGATGAAAATAAATTTATTAAATTAAGTATAAATGGAAAAGTCTTCCAATAAGGTAGTGACACATGTCACCACTTAATTAAATAATTAATCTATTTTATTAAATTAAAATTAGGACTAAATTGGTATAATGTATAAGTAATGAGGACTAAATGTGTAATTATACGAATTTTTACTAACTGCCACGTCACTCCCTCTGTTAGGTTTTAACGGCTGGTGGTCATATTGATATTATTTAAATAATTTGATGGTTTAATTGCTTCGAAAAAAGTAATGTGGTCAAATCACAACTTTATCAAAAGTATGGTGGTCAATAAAGTAGTTTCCCATTAATTAATCTGCTTAACGTTAAACGCCCAGCTTCATGTCCTGCTGAAATTGTTTAATCAGATCAAACGTCATCACGTGCCATTGGAGTGAAGAAACTTGAACCATTTCTGCATTATTTATAATGTTTTGTGGCCTTCTCTCTGGTTTCCATCAAAGCAATAAGCCTTTTCTTCGCCTTCCCCAATCCAAACCAAAACTCTTATTCTCTTACACTGCTGATAACAAATATAATGGCTCCAAATCTAGACGATGCCAGCTCTATCTTTGAGTTCGTTGTCAAAGAAGGAAATGGCGTGAAAGGAATGGTGGATTCAGGCCTTTCCAAGGTTCCAGGGGCTTACGTGCAACCACCAAATGAACGGATTGACAAGGGAAACGCCATCAAACTTGGGCTGCCTCCCATCGATTTGTCGAAGCTGGACGGCCATGGCCAAGCAAATCGTTAGAGCCGCAGAAAGTCAGAAACTCTGGGTTTCTTCCAAGTTGTTAACCATGGAGTCCCTCTTCATCTGCTTGAATCCCTTAAAGACACCGCGCATAAATTCTTCAGCTTGCCCCCTGAAAGGAAGGCTGTTTATCGGTCACCGGTTAGTCCAACTCCACTGGTGAAGTACGGATTATATCCTCATGCAATACACCAATGATGACGAAGCTCTTCAGTATTGGCATGAAGAGATCAAGTGAGATGTATATAAATTAACTGTTGGTTTTTCATTTTCTTTTTTCGATATCTATTTTACCTTGTTTTTTCACTAATTTTTAGAGGGGGTGCTACTTGAGTACTTGAGGTCTTCAATTAACATGGTGAAAAAATTGGTTCAAGTTTTGTTGGGAAATTTCGGAGTGAAGTCGGATGATTCAATGATTGATGTACTTATTGGTAAGAAGATGGTTAGTATGAACTTCTATCCAATATGTCTTAGTCCGGACCTTACCGTTGGAGTAGGACGTCATTCCGATATGGGTACTCTTACGGTTTTATTACAAGATAGAATAGGTGGTTTATATGTCAAAATCGAAGAAGATACGGATTATGGAAAGAAAGGGGAGTGGATAGAGATTCCTCCTACTCCCGGTGCCTTGGTTATCAATGTTACAGGTAATTTTGAGATCTTTTTGCTTCATTAAAGCTCGAAAATTCAAGCATCTCTAAACCATGCACGTTTTAATTGCAGATATTAAGCAATGGAAAGTACAAGAGCGCAGAGCATAGAGTACGTACCACAAGCACAAATTCAAGGGTGTCGGTACCAATTTTTACAATGCCACTAGAAACAACAAAGTTTGCACCTTTGCTTCAAGTGGTAGACAAAGATGGGATTGCTTATTACAGAGAGTTTGTGCTTGCTGATTATATGAACAACTTTTTTGGAAATGCACACGACGGCAAAGAGTTACTTGATTTTGCAAAGATTAATTGATTGAGGCTTTAAAATCTCTAGTTTGGGTCAACATTTTCTTAATTTTGATGTTCTCAAGCTTTGGTGTTTACATATCTATTCCTCTTCCATGTATTTCTGATTGTTTAAGATAAAAACCTATCTATCTTTTAAAAGGGTAATTGATTGTTATTGAAGGTTCAAATATGAAATTAGTGTTAACAACAATTTTAATGTAAATTTGATAATTGTATTAGTTTTTTTTTCTCGGTAAATTTTAATATGTATCGATGTGAGAAAAGTAGAAATTTTGTGTATCGATGTGAAGAAAAAATAGGTATCAATATGAAAAAAATCGACAAATTTAAGAACTAAAAGATAACTTATCCTTTTTCATTATTTATAAGAATTGTGATGTATTAAATAATAAAAGGAAACCTAATGAGGGGGAGATTTTCCTTTGCATGTGTTAGAGTTATCACATGTCTTGTAAAAGGAAAATTTTACCAGCGACGACGAACATTGTTAAATATCACTAATATTGAATATCGTTGAACACCTAAATTGATTAATAAAAATTAAAAATTTTAAGTACTCATCATACAACTATAAATTATTTAAAATAAAATTTCAATTAAATTTTTTTCCATATATATATTTTAATTTTTTTAAATAATTAGATCAAATACCAACCATAGTCAACCCCTAAATTAAAAAACCCTAAATATTTTTCTCCAAATTAGAACTTTAATTCCCAAATTAGAACTCAAAATTTTAAATTAAAACCCTAAATTAATACCCTGAATTTCTTAATTAAAAAGAACTAATCCTAAATTTTAATCCTAAATTAATACCCTTATCTCACTTTGTATTTTAAGCACTGCTTTCCAACTCTTTCAATACCACTGAATTCAAATACCCTTAATCCTAATCCTTCTCCTCTATTATTTGTTCATATATTATTATTATTATTATTATTATTATTATTATTATTATTATTATTATTATTGTGAAACCGAAATTGATTTTGATATAACACATAAACTTAAGGACCAATTTGCAAAACAATAAATTTTTAAGTACTTTTTTAAGTCTCACAATTGACAAGTATTTTTAAACAAAATAATATCTAAAGACCTGCTCTTAAACATATAAAATTCTCTAAGTCTTTTCCTATGTTATTCAAGCCTAAGTATGCAAAAACGCACAGGCATATCGATACCCTTATGTGTATCGATACCCTCTTTGGCTACTAGAATTTTTTTCTCAAACCAAAGTATACAGAAACGCTCAGGCGTATCGATACTCTTATGCATATTGATACCCTCTTTTGCCACTGGAATTTTAATGGAGTTACCGTACCGATACGCCTTGCAACCGTATCGATACGATATTCATCTAGGCAACTCTTTTCATGAAACTATATCAATACGCCTTGCAACCGTATCGATACGATAAGCATATCTTTGAAAAATCTTAGCATTTAATTATTCGACCGTTACTTGTCAGTTGGTTGGTTTCCCAATTTTTAAAAGATCGTTATACCGTACCGATACGCTTGGTATGCGTATCGATACGCTTTTTATGTAAACATGACTTGGGATTCCAGTGAGCAAAAACTGTATCGATACGACCTTCCGTACCGATACGCCCCTTAAAACCGTACCGGTACGCCTTCTATGCGTATCGATACGCTCTGTTTTCAGGCACACCAGCTCTTTCCTCTTTGATGCAGGTAACGATACGCCCTTCCCGAGTACCGATACGGTATGCTGCAGAGCTGCATTTAATGCGGGAAAATTGCTCCCAACGGCTCTATTGATGATCCCAACTACCCAAACGGCTAGAAATCAATGCAAGGGTATAAAAACAAGCTTCAATTGACCATACAACAACTATTGAACCTACAAGCAACATCAAAGCAAAAATCCAAACCCTAGTGCTCTTCAAAGTCAAATTCTTGTACCCAACTCTAGCGATTTTATTGTTATCTTGTATTGTGAGTTTGGGGTGATTGAAATTGTATTTGGGTAAACATTTATCCTTTGAGAGGAATTATTTGAGTTTACCAAATCCTTCTCTTTGTAAATTGAGTGGATTAAGCTTTGGGTAGAAAGCTTAATCAATCTGTAAGGTTACCTCCTCATCCAAGAAAAGGGGAAGAATTCAAGTAGTGAATTGGTTGAAAATCCTTAGTGGGAACTAAGGTAGTGGATGTAGAGTTCATTTGGAGAACTTGAACCACTCTAACTACTTGTGTCATCTTTTATTTTTCACTCATTCCTCCCACCAAATTTTTAATTGCCAATTCACCCCCCTCTTGGCCATTTGCAATTGTGTGATCAACTCAACATTTGGTATCAGAGCTACACTCATTGGAAGGATTACAACCCTCTTGAGTCGATTCTAGGAGAGTTTGATCAACAACTAGTCAAGCAATGACATCCACCTCCAACTCCAACCTCTATGAGTCCCAATCTACCACCAAGCCACCATTCTTCAATGGGGATAACTACCCATATTGGAAGAATAGGTTGAGACTCTTCATCAAGTCCACCGGCTACATAGTGTGGGATGTGGTTGAAGAAGGTTCATACATTCCTATGAAGAGAGATGGAGAAGCAAGACTTGTCCCAAAAGTAAAAGCCGAAATGACGGATGATGAAAGAAGAAGGATGCAAGTGAATGACAAAGCTCTCCATGTGATATTTTGTGCACTTGGTCCGGATATCTACTCCAAGGTGTCTTCAATCGAAAATGCCAAGGAGGTTTGGGATACCCTCGAGACAACATATGAGGGAACTAGTGATGTCAAGGAGACAAAGATTGGGCTACTCAATCTAAGCTATGAAAAATTCAAGATGGATCCCGATGAAAGTGTCTCTAAGATGTTTGATCGATTCTCGGTCATTGTCAACGAATTGAAAGGGTTCTGCGAGATCATCCCCGAAGACAAACTAGTGAGGAAATTGTTGTACTCTCTTCCGGAGTCTTGGGATGGCAAGAGAAAGGCTATTATTGAAGCTCGAGATTTGAAGACTCTCAAGCTTGATGCTCTTGTTAGATCTCTACTCACCCATGAGATCATGAGGAAGGTAAGAGAAGTTGAGAAGAAGGATGTTGAGAAGAAGAAGGTTGAAATCGCTCTTAAAGCTTCATGTCAAGAAAGTGATTCAAGTGAAGATGAAGATGAGGAGATGGCCATGTTGGCCAAACGGTTCACTCACTTCATGAAGTCCAATCGTGGGAGAAAGTTTATTAGAAAGGGAGACTTCAAGAGCAAGAGTAAAGAAGAGGAGAAGGACCAAATCACTTGCTATGAATGCAAAAAGCCTGGTCACATCCGTTACGAATGTCCTCAATTGAAGAGGAAGAGCTTTGGGAAGAAGAACAAGCTCAAAGCTCAAATAGCAACTTGGAGTGACGATGAGTCATCCGAGGAAGAGGAGGAAGTGGCCAATCTATGTCTCATGGCCATTGATGATGAACCAAAGGTAAATTCTAACTTATCTAATTTTGATTTTACTTTTGATGAGTTTCAAGATGCTTATGATGAATTGCAAGAGGTTTACGATGAGTTAGTAGGTAAATATAAAGAATCCATTTTGAAAAACAAGAAAACCATTTCTGATTTGAAAAATCAAAATGAGACATTTTCAAAAACTAACTCCGAATTGGAAAAGAAAGTTTTGTTTTTAGTAAATCTTTCAAATGATCTTAAAACAAAAAATCTTTAACTTGAAAAACTTCTTTCCGATTTTCAAGATTATCACACAAAGGAAGTGGATAATCTTAAAACATCAATTGCTATTGGGAAAAACAATTTTGAAAAAGGAAATCCTTCTAAATCCCAATATGTAAAAAGAAAACCCTTTATTCCTAAACAAAGAAATTTTAATAAGCAATCTAGAGGTCAAAGAGTTAGGAATGTTTGGGTTCCTAAGGAACTCATTATTTCTAATAATATGAATGCTATTGCTTCTTGGATTTCCAAGGGAACCAAAATTTTGAAGGCTAACACACATGGACCCAAAATGATTTGGGTACCAAAAATCAATGCCTAATTTCTTTGTTTGTAGGGGGAGCATTGCTGCAAGGCTAAAGCTTCAAGCCAAAATTCATGGTACCTTGATAGTGGATGTTCAAGACATATGACCGGTGACAAGAGTAGATTTGTGGAACTAAAGCCAAAGAGTGTTGGAGCGGTAACTTTCGGTGACAACTCCAAAGGCCACATTGAAGGAATATGCTCCATTGATAATCACTCTTCTATTTTCATTGAAAATGTTTTGTATGTCAACGGTCTTAAACATAATTTATTGAGCATTAGTCAATTATGTGATAAGGGTTTTAATGTTTTATTTGATAAAAGTGGTTGCAAAATTGTAAACATTAAAACAAATCAACTAATGCTCATAGGACATAGAATAGGCAACATATACATGGTGCATTTAGATGACATCCACTCATCTCATACATGCTTAGTTGCACATGATGAACATGACTCATGGCTTTGGCATAGAAAATTAGGACATGCTAGCATGAGTGTCTTAGAGAAATTAATCTCCCTTGATCTAGTTAGAGGTTTACCCAAACTTAAATTTTCTAATGATAAAATTTGTGATGCATGTTCAAAGGGTAAACAACATAGAACTTCATTTAAATCCATTAATGATGTCTCTACTAGTAGATGCTTACAATTAATTCATATGGATCTTTTTGGGCCTATTAGAACAATGAGCTTGGGTGGAAAATCATATGCTTTTGTGCTTGTAGATGACTATTCTAGGTTTACTTGGGTTCTATTCTTAAGTACAAAGGATGATGCTTTAGAAAAAATCATCACATTTTCTAAAATAACTCAAAATGATCTTGAACTTAAAATTTCTCACATTAGAAGTGATCATGGAACCGAATTTCAAAATCTAGGTTTCGATGAGTTTTTAAATGAAAATGGGATTAGCCACAATTTTTCCGCACCTCGCACTCCTCAACAAAATGGGGTAGTTGAGAGGAAAAATCGAACTTTAGAAGAAATGGCTAGAACCATGCTTTGCGAAAATAATTTACCTAAATATTTTTGGGCGGAAGCCACAAATACCGCTTGCTATATTATAAATCGAGTAATGATTAGGCCGATTTTGAAGAAAACACCTTATGAGATTTTAAAATCTAAGAAGCCTAACATTAGCTATTTTCATCCTTTTGGTTGCAAGTGTTTTGTTTTGAATAATGGTAAAGAAAACTTAGGTAAATTTGATGCTAAAAGTGATGAAGCTATTTTCTTAGGATACTCTTTAAACTCCAAAGCCTATCGTGTATTTAATAAAAGAACTCTAGTAGTTGAAGAGTCTATACATGTTGTTTTCGATGATAACCTCCTTCCGAGGAAGGAATCTTGTGATGATGATGATGTAGGAATCCTTGATGCCATTGATGGAGGACAAACGTCAAAGGTGGATGATGTTCCAACTAAAGATGAGGATACACAAGATCCACCTCTTGAAGCCTTGAAGGACTTGGCTCTTGAGGAAAATGAGGTGTCTTACCCAAGGGAGTTCAACTATGTCAAAGGTGGTGAAATCTTGGATGATCCATCCAAGGGGTAACTACTAGATCCTCTCTCAAATTAATGAACCATGTTGCATTTCTTTCATGCATTGAGCCTAAAAATATTAAAGAAGCTTTAAAAGATGATTTTTGGATTTTGGCCATGCAAGAGGAATTAAATTAATTTGAGAGAAGTAAAGTTTGGACATTAGTTGAAAGGCCTAATAATCAATCTACTATAGGAACTAAATGGGTATTTAGGAATAAATTAGATGAAAGTGGTAATATAGTGAGAAACAAGGCTAGGCTTGTTGCTCAAGGCTATACCCAAGAAGAGGGAATTGATTTTGATGAGACATATGCACCCGTAGCTAGGATGGAAGCCATTAGGATGCTCTTAGCATTTGCATGTTATAATAATTTCAAGCTTTTTCAAATGGATGTGAAAAGTGCATTTTTAAATGGTTTTATAAATGAAGAAGTGTATGTTGAACAACCACCGGGTTTTGAGGATTCAAAATTTCCAAACCATGTGTTTAAACTAACGAAAGCTCTCTATGGTTTAAAACAAGTTCCTAGAGCTTGGTATGAGAGACTTTCAAATTTCTTAATTGAAAAGGGTTTTGAAAAAGGAAAGGTGGATACTACACTCTTCATAAAAAGAAATAACAATGACATCTTAGTAGTACAAATCTATGTTGATGATATCATTTTTGGTTCTACGAATGAGTGTTATTGTAAAGAATTTTCTAAGCTAATGCAAGGTGAGTTCGAGATGAGCATGATGGGGGAGCTCTCATTCTTTTTGGGACTCCAAATCAAACAAAGGAAAGATGGCACCTTCATAAATCAAGCTAAGTACCTGAATGATATGCTCAAAAAGTTCGGCTTGGAGAATGCAAAACCTCAAGCCACACCTATGAGTTCTTCCATAAAGCTTGACAAAGATGAAGGAGGTAAGTGTGTTGATTCTAAGCTTTATAGATCCATGATAGGTTCTTTGCTTTACCTTACCGCAAGTAGACCGAATATTATGTTTAGTGTTTGCTTGTGTGCTAGGTTTCAAGCTAGTCCTAGAGAATCACACTTAGTTGCCATTAAGAGAATTTTTAGATACCTTAGAGACACACCTACCTTAGGCCTTTGGTATCCTAAAGATTCTTCCTTTAGCCTTCATGCTTATTCGGATGCGGATTATGGGGGATGTAAGATAGATAGGAAAAGTACTTCCGGGACATGCCAATTCTTAGGTAGTATGCTCGTATCTTGGTTCTCTAAGAAACAAAATAGCGTAGCCTTATCTACCACCGAAGTAGAGTACATATCCTTAGGGAGTTGTTGTGCTCAAGTCCTTTGGATGAAGCAACAACTCTTAGATTATGGTGTTAAAATAGAAACCATACCCCTTAGGTGTGACAACACTAGTGCCATTTGTCTCACTAAGAATCCCATCCAACACTCTAGAACTAAACACATAGAAATTAGACATCATTTCATTAGAGATCATGTTTTGAAAAATGATGTTGTTATAGAGTTTGTTGACACCTTGAACCAATTAGCGGATATATTTATAAAACCTTTAGATAAAGAGCGCTTTTGGACCCTTAGGAGAGAGTTAGGTTTAACTAGCCTTACTTGACCCCTTTTAGGTCCTAAAATGTCAAAAAATTTGCTGAAAAATAGTTTAATTGAAATTTTATTTTAAAATAATTTATAATTGTATGTTGAGCCCGTGAGATTTTTAATCTTTATTAATTAATTTATTGGTGTTCAGCGGTGTTCGACGCACGTGGTAGACTCGTCCCTTGTAAAATAAGGAAAATTTTGCAACGCTCGACGAACACCACTGAACACTACTAGCGTTGAACATCGTCGAACACCATTAAATTGATTAATAAAGATTAAAAGTTTCAAAGACTAAATTTAATCATAAAGTATAAACCCTAAACTCTAAATCATAAAGTTGAACATTGTGTTTAAATTTTAGGGTTTAGAGTTTAGGATTTGGGATTTATGGTGTAAAGTTTTGAGTTTTGGTTTTTTATTTTTTAAATTAACTAAGGTTGGTATTTGTAGAACTAATGTTTTGATATAATAATTGAAAAATGTTTTGGACTGATTTAAAAAGTATTTAAAACATTTCCAAAGTCCAAACAACTTGAAATTATGTTTAGGGAAGTTTTTAAAAGGGTTTTTCATGTGTTTCAAAGCCAAACTTCACAAAACTGTCCAGATGTTTCGAAACACCTTAGGGCGTTTCGAAACAGGGGGTTCCAATAGCTAAATCGTTTCGATAACGGGCTTTCCTTGGACAAGATTTTTGCCCAGCGTTTCAAAACGGGCTAGGCCGTTTCGATACGCCTACATGGCATTGACCACAACAGTCATAAACCCCAACGGCTCTTTCCCAACCAACTTTCAAATGCAGGCGTTTCGATACGGGCCTTTAGCGTTTCGATATGCGTTTCGAAACGGCAAGGGGGTGTTCCAAAACGGGTACCCTTACAGACTGCAACGACTCTTTCTACATTGAGAGTGTTTCGAAACGGCTTCGAGCATTTCGAAACGGGGAGCTGCAGAACTGCATTTATGGTGGGAATTAAAGTCCTCAACGGCTCCAATATGATCCCAACGGCTAGTAACAGCTATAAACTCATTTGGGAGTATAAAAGGGACCTCCAAGCATCAAGAGAAGGCTAATGTTCATATTGTCAAGCATCAAATGATCAAAGATTGTCTTAGAGCTTAAATTGTCATTTATTGTATAGACAAACACTAGTGAGCCAAAATTGTCAAATTAGCTCAAGTGTTTTAGGTTTTGGGTGAGTGCTTAATTGTGCAAACAGACACCTATTGGAGGGTTTTAAGTTTGCTTTGTTTATCTCTTTGTAAAGAGGGTTTCAATCAAGGCTTTGGGTAGAAAGCTTGATTGGTTGTAAGGGTTTCCTTCTAATCCTAGAAAAGGGGACGAATCAATAGTGGATTGATTGAGAAATCCTTAGTGAGGAGCTAAGGTAGTGGATGTAGACCTTGGTTAGAAGGTTGAACCACTGTAAATCATTGTGTCTATTTACATTCTAGCTTCTACAACTCTTCCACCCAAAAATCCACCTCTCCACCACTTGGTGAGCCATATCGGTTGATCGAATCGAGCCCCACACAACTCAGTAATTGGTATCAGAGCTTGGCTCAATCGAAGGGGATTCACATCCTATTGAGAAGATCTGGCAAGCTTGATCACTTTTTCATCAACCGGCTCAATGGCACATTCAATCGACAAACCGCCTTTCTTTGACGGAACTCACTATGCCCATTGGAAGACAAAGATGAAGTTCTTCATCAAATCAAGAGGTAAAGCGGAGTGGAGTGCCGACGATCGCAAGAAGATGGAGATGAATTGCAAAGCCTTGCACATTCTATTTTGTGCATTTGGTCCATCCATCTATGAGAAGATGTCTTCTTGTGAGAGTGCCAAGGAGGTATGGGACAAGCTTGAAGTCACATACGAGGGAACCAATGAAGTCAAGGAGACCAAGATTGGACTCCTAACCTTAGAGTACGAGAACTTCAAAATGGATCCAGAAGAGAACATCGAGAAGATGTTTGATAGGTTCTCCACTATCACCAATGGTCTCAAAGGCTATGGAGAAGCCATCCTAGAGGAAAAGCTTGTTCGAAAGCTCATCTACTCACTTCCCGAGTCTTGGGACTCAAAGAGGACCACCATCATCGAAGCAAAGAATTTGAAGACTTTGAAGCTTGATGAACTTATGGGGTGACTCCTTACTCATCAAATCATGAAGAAGAACAAAGAGGATGACAAGAAGAGGGAAGAAATTTGAGCTATGGGAGAGAAGAAAATCAAAGGGCTAGGCATCAATGCAAGTGCCATGGCTCTCAAATCCTCCAATTGCCATCATGTCTACTCAAGTGAAGAGGAGGATGAAGATGAAGAGATAGTTCATCTCTTCAAGAAGTGTGCCCCGTTCATGAAGAAAGCCTTGAGAGAGCTTGAACGAGAACCTAAGAGAAAGGAGAGGGCAAGCACTTCAAGCCATAAGAAGAAGGCACATGTGGCTACTTGGAGTGATGAGGACTCCATCGACGATGAACAAGCCAACCTTTGCCTTATGGCCATCGAAGAAGATTCAAGGGTAACTTCTAATTCATCTACTTCATGTTCTTACTCCTTTGATGAATTACAAGATGCATATGATGATTTGGTTTTAGATTTTAAAAGCCACATTTTGAAAAACAATAAATTGATTTCAAAGTTGAAAATTCAAAATGATTTGCTTTCTAAAACCAAACTTGAACTTGAAGCAAAATTTGAAGAGTTTGAATTAAAATGTTTTGATTTACAAAAATTGCTTCAAAAAGTTCAAGAAGAAAAGGGATTTGATTTCCAAAGAGCTAGAAAAGAAAAACAATTTTGGAAAATCAAATTTCTATGTTAGATAATCTAGTGCCCCTAGATTTATTAAAGGAAAATGTTTTAGAAGTGTTTGGGTCCCAAAAGGACTAACCACTTCAATTAAAAAGGATGACATTGAAAAATGGATTCCTAAGGGGACTAAAATTTGTGCTACTAATGTTCATGGATCCAAAGCAATTTGGATACCAAAAATTACTTGATTGTCTATTGCTAGGTGTGATGGAGATGTTCAACAAGTCAAACATTGAGGGGGAGCTCCATGCACACAAGGAAGAACACTTGAAGAAGGAAGGCTTCACATCCTACCTTGAGTTCAAGTGTTGGTAAAAATCTAGTTGTTTTAGCATTTATTTGTTTTATTTTTAGTTTATTCAACTAGATGATCATAAATGTTGGACTAACATTTTTAATGATGCTTTGAGTAAGGGGGAGCCATTTTTAAACCAAATTCTTATTTTTGTCAAAGTTTTTACCTCTATTGTTATTTTAAACTTAATGTTTTAAATTCTTTTTGATATAACAAAAAGGGGGAGAAATGGTTTGAAAAATTGAATAAGGGGGAGCTTTATTTGAATTAAAAATTTTAATCTCTTATTCACATTTTTAAAGTTAAAGGGGGAGAATCCCAAACAATTTTTCAAGTAAGTTTTATTATATCAAAAATGGGGAGATTGTAGAACTAATGTTTTGATATAATAATTGAAAAATGTTTTGGACTGATTTAAAAAGTATTTAAAACATTTCCAAAGTCCAAACAACTTGAAATTATGTTTAGGGAAGTTTTTAAAAGGGTTTTTCATGTGTTTCAAAGCCAAACTTCACAAAACTGTCCAGATGTTTCGAAACACCTTAGGGAATTTCGAAACAGGGGGTTCCAGTAGCTAAATCGTTTCGATACGTGTATCGAAACGGGCTTTCCTTGGACAGGATTTTTGCCCAGCGTTTCGAAACGGGCTAGGCCGTTTCGATACGCCTATGTGGCATTGACCACAACGGTCATAAACCCCAACGGCTCTTTCCCAACCAACTTTCAAATGCAGGCGTTTCGATACGGGCCTTTAGCGTTTCGATACACGTTTCGAAACGGAAAGGGGGTGTTCCGAAACGGGTACCCTGACAGACTGCAATGGCTCTTTCTACATTGAGAGTGTTTCGAAACGGCTTCGAGTGTTTCGAAACGGGGAGCTGCAGAACTGCATTTATGGTGGGAATTAAAGTCCTCAACAGCTCCAATTTGATCCCAACGACTAGTAACAGCTACAAACTCATTTGGGAGTATAAAAGGGACCTCCAAGCATCAAGAGAAGGCTAATGCTCATATTGTCAAACATCAAATGATCAAAGATTGTCTTAGAGCTTAAATTGTCATTTATTGTATAGACAAACACTAGTGAGCCAAAATTGTCAAATTAGCTCAAGTGTTTTAGGTTTTGGGTGAGTGCTTAATTGTGCAAACAAACACCTATTAGAGGGTTTTAAGTTTGCTTTGTTTATCTCTTTGTAAAGAGGGTTTCAATCAAGGCTTTGGGTAGAAAGCTTGATTGGTTGTAAGGGTTTCCTCCTAATCCTAGAAAAGGGGACGAATCAATAGTGGATTGATTGAGAAATCCTTAGTGAGGAGCTAAGGTAGTGGATGTAGACCTTGGTTAGAAGGTTGAACCACTATAAATCATTGTGTCTATTTACATTCTAGCTTCTACAACTCTTCCACAAAAAAATCCACCTCTCCACCACTTGGTGAGCCATATCGGTTGATCGAATCGAGCCCCACACAACTCAACATATTTGATCCAATTATTTAAAAAAAACTATAAAATATAAACCCAACAAGTGTCCTAGTGAAAAAGCGGATGATGTTCATCCTAGGAGACACGAGTTTATATCGCTTTGCCTACAAGGTGTATGAGCATTGTCAAAGAATTAAGAATATATATGAACATATGCTACCTTGTAATCAACTTTAGACTATTCAAAAAAATTAAAAAAATATATAACATATATGAAAAATAATTTAATTAAAAATTTATTTTAAATAGTTTATAATTATATGTTCAATCCTTGAAATTTTTAATCTTTATTAATCAATTTAATAATATTCAACAATGTTCAACGTTAGGTGTTCAACGGTGTTCGTCGAGCACGGTAGATTTTTCCATAAAATAATTGGTTATAATTTAAAACAAAAGTATTAAATTATCCAAATTGATATATTTTAATCATATAAAATAATTTCGCTTGCAAGGTTCCAAAATTCATCATCGTGATGAAGTTAGATCATTTTGAATAAGTGGAGAATTATTTCCATTTCAGCCATAACCTAAATCAAAACATATTCCAAAATCAAAACACATTTTTTTGGTTTTTTTTTTGCTTGTTTGTGTTAACTGTTTAGGGGTAAAGTGTAGAGTTTAAAATTTAAAATTTAAGGTTATAACTTAAAATTTAATTTTTTAATATTTTTTAATATTGAAGCATAAAAAGAGACACCAAAAAAAGAAGATTTTTGGCCCAAAATAAACAAAGAAGAATCTTTAAACCGACAAATCGAACTGAACGTATTCACAGGGGCGAACCCTTAGCGAAGTCCGTGGGGTCTTAGCCCCTAAAATTGACAAATTGACATTTTTTCCTTTAAAATTTTTATAAAATTTAATTTGATTTAAAAAAAAAATTAAAATGTATTATTATATTTCAATTCTAATTAATTTATTTTTTCTAAATTTTTTTAAAAGTTTTCATTAAGTCTCATTTTAAAATAATTATTAAATTACTAAATTTTAACGAAATTTTTTAAATTAAACTCGTTAAAAAGTTTTAAAATTTTAATTTAAACTTTTAAAAGTTTCAAATAAACTCTCTCAAGTTAGATTGCCGAGACCTGCGCCTATATATTCAATATAATTATCTCAGTTTTGGCCTACATTGTTGGTTTGGTTCGATTTTTTTTTATCGATTCTTGATATGTATAAATCAAACTGATCGAATATTTACTCTTATTTGTATACACTTTTAGAATAAAGCGGGACACAATAACACAAGGGAAATTCTAAAATACAACGGCTTAAATGTTAACTAAAAATGGACCTTTAAATCTCACTCGTTGAATCAAGCCGGTTAAAAAACAACCGTAAGATTGAAAAAAAATGTTACCCGGTGAACTGGAACCGTTTGCTTGGCTTTCATAAACAAAACAGTGATTTGAAGAGAGGATTAGGGGTGTGCAAAAAACTCGATTACCCGGTCCTGGTCTCAAACCCGATCGGACCCGGTGAATTTTTACCTAGAATTGGTTCTGGTGAGACCGGGACTGGATCCAAAAATTTAGTCCCGATTGCAACCGGGACTCGATCCTGCATTTTTGGACCCGGTACCCGGTGGGTACCCAATGAGACCGGGACCAGTACCAGGTACCTGATACTGGTCTGGTACCAAATGGCATTGAAGGGGTTGGAAAATAACTGAAGGCGCTCCTTTTTTCTCTTTATGTATGAATATTATGAGTATGACTCGTTTTAAGATTTTAACCTTCAAGCCTACAATAGTCCGACTTTGTTATTTAATATTATTATTGATGGTTGAATTTTTTCTCCTATTGCTCAAGTTTTTTTTTTTTTTTTGCTAAGCAAGCTGTTGCGTGTAAAATAGTCTATCGCAATGGTAGTGCAAGTGTACACGACGCAAGTAGTAAAGTGATACGAAGTATCGGATATCATCTCCACAGGGATTGGGCTAATAGCTACACCTTAGTTTACTGCACGAAAGTAAGGAAATATTTGAGAAAGTTGTCACGAGAATAATAAAGTAAAAGTAAATAAAAGAATTGAGATATCAAGATAGAGAGAATGGGCTGGTATTGAATTGCTCAGTAGTGCAGGTATTGCAATGCTTAGGAACTCCAGTTCTGTCGTTGCACCCGTCACGGCCGCACCTGTCGCGGCAGCAGTCCGTTGGTCGTCGCGGCAGCAAACACACCAACTCAGTACTCCAAGTTTGGCAAGAATCCCATATTTGCCTTGGCCTATCACTAGGTCCAAGTCTGTCGATGATCACGTCTTTGATGATACCTCCCGGCGTGAATCGAAGGATGAACACCGATGTGTATGAATTCTTCTTTAGCCACTTAACCTTGCCCTATCCCTAGGCACAAGATAGTTCAACTATAAACTAGAGAACTTGCTCTTATTTCTTTCGTATACTTAACTCTCCCGATGCTAAGTAAATAGATAACCTCACAATGCTCTCCCGATGCTCTTGCAAGATATTAATAACCAAAATAAGAGAAATTGAAGTTTATTTTATTGAACTTGGAAAATCCTAAAACAAAACAACCCTTGCAACTACTTTACAAATCAACCCGTGGCCCTAGGGGGGGGGTTAGAACATATCGGCGGCGGGTAAACGGCGGAGGGTTTTTGGTTGTCGGTTTAAGGGGAAATCGGCTATGGGTTATGAGATATGCCCTAGGTTAAAATACATGCCCTTATATAAGCTTTGGGCTCAAGTATTGTAAGTTAACAAGGATTACAACTTTAACTAAAAGTATGATTCTAATAAAGACTTAATCTTCAAGGATCCTACTTTTCAGCCGTCCTCCTTGTTTCTTGGGATTTTCTCTCCTTGAGCTTTGGGCTTTACATATCTTTTGATCCGGGGCTTGGAAAAATATAAGGTTTTCACACGACAGACGAGCATAATTTTCTCTATCTATCGAGGTCCACTTTGCTTTTTTCTCCACTAACTTGCTGTCGTCCTCTGCTGTCACGGCAGCTCTATGGCAGCATCGTCCTCTTTGTCTGCTTGTCCAGTTCAGCTCTTCTGCTTCCCTGCCCTGCGCCCGCCTTCTCCGTCTATTATGGCGGCAACCTGCAAAATCAGGCATCTTTCAGTAGAATCTGTGCCTTTAGCATATTTGTGATGTTTTGCTGTAAACTAACCTAAATGCAATGCAATGATGCTTGAATGCAGCAGAAATATGGGTTAAAAAGGGTGTAAATAGTAGAACTTTTACACACTCAACACACCCCAAACTCAAGTTTTTGCTTGCCCTCAAGCAATTAAGACCTAAAAGAAAAGTGAATATTTTTGTGTTGGCTTTCAAACAGTGAACTTTCCCTTGCCCGTCGCTCATTCTCTGTGACGACAGCAACCTGTCGGAAAGATTAGGGTCTGCCCGGAATCTCACTATAGTTCTCGTGCAATGTGTGCATGCTTGTGAACACTTATATGCTAAGACTCTCTTAGTTTCACTAGAATACTCAACTTTTTAACTCGAATTTTTATGCCAAAGTTTATTTTTGAAGACACATTTTCATGCTTCTTTTCTTCTATTTTCAAGCTAAGTTTTACTAGAGACAGTTTTAGGCACCTTTAGTTAGCTTCCTAGAGCCGGTTTCGGGCACCTCTAGGTTTTTGAGTTTCTTTTGCTAAACTTCTTTCCTAGAGCCAGTGTTAGGCACCTCTAGGGGCTATTCAAGTACTAAGCTTCCTATTCTAGTTTGGCTAAAAGAAATCTAAGCAGTATAATAGTCATAATGGTGTTTAAGTTTTTCAGAACTATAGAAAGGCTCTAAACTTCTCCTTAAAATGTCCTAAAGATGCTGCCACGACAGAGCTGTCATGACAGGTAAGTTCAATTCACAGTTTTAAGCCAACAGATTTTTTTAGAGAACTTAAAAATGAGACACAGCAGATAATTAAGATGTACTAAGACTCCATTAAAATGGAGGGTTGCCACCCCCAAACTCGAGGGTTGCATTGCCCTCAATGCAAATGACAAAATAAAAATGAAGCAGTACATCACAAAATAAAGATAAGGCAGCAGCAATAAGAAGAAAATAAAAGACTTAAATTTAAATATTGTCTTCACTGCTGCTGCTGACACGGATTTGGCGGCGGATTCTGGGCTGTGGGGCAGGCTGGGCTGGTTGCTCTACGACCTGGATGTCTGAGCTGCTGCCGCTGTCCCAAGTGCTGCTGTTGCTGGTGGTGGTGCTGGCCTTTGGCATTAGCTTTTTGTCGGCCATCTTTTTCTGCCTCTTGACATGCGTGAATTCCTTCTCCAAATTCCTCCGAATAGGAGGTTCTGCCTCGCTGTCAGCCCAAACGGAGGAAGAGGAGAAACCTGCTACATAGGCATCGATGTCATCTGAGGGCTGTCGCTTCGTTCCTGGGGCAGAGTTGTCGGTCGGAGGACTGCCGGATGCCGTCGGGGAAGGTGATGGAGTGGAGGCAACAGAATGTGTGTGTGTGGAGGCAGGAGGTGTAGGTGTGTGGGCAGGGGTGTGGATGGTGAAATAGTGGGCAGGGAAGGTGGGAAAGACAACATTGGGATAATTTAAAGTATGGGTAATAAAATTTACCATAGAGTTGATGAAATCCCTGATGAATGTCATCAGACCCATCTGTCTGTCTTCCACCCTCTGAATGGCAGCAAGGATCTGGGCAGATTGGTCTGTCGGAGCAGCTGCTGCGGCAGGTTTAGTGTTGGGCTCCTCGGAGGATTCTGCTGGGGTGGCATTAGGGTTGACGGAAGAGATGGGGGTCGCGACTGTCAGCTCCATCAGGCTGATAATGTTCTTATCGGTCCAACCCCGCCCCTTTACTAGTTTATCGGTGGTGGCTTCTGATACGGCAGAGCAGCGGCAGAGTGATGTAATCATGAAAGGCAGGCAGAGGAGGGCGGTTGATCTGTGGGTGCAGTCCAAGATACTCTCCCTCATGTAGCGTCCCACATTTATGGGCCGTTTGTTCATGATGGAATGGATGAGGGCTAGCCTCTGCTGGTCCACTGTCGTGTGATGGGAGGACGGCATAATTCGATTCTTGATGAAAGCGTTCCATAATTTGGCTTCTGGAAGCAGCTGCCCCCTTCTGACGGTGTTCGGATTTTTCTTGCTCGTGTTCCATTCCGTTCCTTCCTCTGTCACTTCCGCCATGACAGCATCGAAGGCAGCGGTGTCGAGGGTGTCCAAAAACTGCTGGTGAGCATCGTCATTGGGACCGAAGTAGAGGCCATACATATTGTTGATGCGTTCTGCTGTGAATGGCACTTCTGTCCCTCGGACTATTACTGTTGTTGTCGTCCCGCTGTCGATGGCAGCATAGAATTCCCTCACCAGCGTTTCGTTCATCTCAGCCGGTTGCTCTGCAAATTGATCCCATAGCAGAGCCTTTATCGCCCTTGCGATGAACGATTTGAGCCCCATGTTCTCTGCCTTTCGAACGTAGATAAAGCCTCTTTCTTCCCATAGTTCCTTAGTTGCGAAGGACTGTGGGGTGGGTGCTGCCGGTGAAGAGGTTGAAGCAGCACTGCGGCAGGTTCTTCTGGAAGACATGTTAGTTGCAAGGGTTTGTGAAAGTAAAGAAAACAAAGAAAAACGAAAGGGGAGAGCAAGTAAGAATAAGCAGAAGTGAGGAAAATGAAAATGAAACGGGGTTTTATAGAGGAAGAGTTGCTGCCCGTTTAATGCTGTAACGACAGGTGTGAATAACGGGGCGACTGTTGAGCTTTAGCGCGTCTGACACGCATTTATGCGTCTGTTACGCGTCTGTCACACATTTCTGCGTCTGCCATGATAGTCTGTTGAAAGCCTGTCTTATCCGTGTCTGCGGCGGCAGCTGGAACGACAGGCTTCAATAATGGGCTCTGTTGGGCTGATGGATGGATGGTGGGCTTGGGTCACTTCTCCTTTTCTTCTTGACTCCTTTATTTCCTAAAAACAGAAAATATAAAAACATTATTCGAATAAAATAAACCTTATTTCCTAATAAATAATAAATAATAAAAATAAATAAATAAAATTTAGGTTAAATTAGGGGCTTCAGTCCCCTGATAATGCTTGAGGCGCTATCCATTGACTTTAAATTGGTGCCCGTCTTTTAATGATCGGATTGTGATGGCACCATGGGGAAAAACTTGTACCACTTGGAACGGGCCAGACCATCTAGATTTTAGCTTCCCTGGGAAGAGTTTCAGTCTAGAATTGAACAACAATACGAGCTGCCCTGGGTAGAACTGTCGTGGCAGCAACTTCTTGTCATGCCACTTCTTAGTCTTCTCCTTGTAAATTCTTGCATTGTCGTAGGCCATTGTCCGTATTTCTTCAATCTCGTTTAGATCTAACAGCCTTTTCTGGCCTGCCTTGTCCAAGTCCATATTTACTGCCTTGATTGCCCAGTATGCTTTGTGCTCTATCTCGACAGGCAGATGACAGGTTTTCCCATAAATCAATCGGTATGGAGACATGCCCAATGGAGTTTTAAAAGCTGTCCTATATGCCTATAATGCATCGTTAAGGAGTAAAGACCAATCTTTCCTAGTTGGCTTAACCATCTTCTCAAGAATGTTCTTAACTTCCCTATTGGATATCTTAGCTTGTCCATTGGTCTGTGGGTGGTATGTTGTCGCGATCCTATGCTTGACACCATACTTTTTCAAGGCGGCAGCAATAACCCTATTGTCAAAATGTCTCCCTTTATCACTGATAATCGCTTTAGGGATGCCAAATCTAGAAAAAATGTTTTTGTGTAGAAACTTTTGGACTGTCTTGGCATCATTCTTTTGAGTGGCGATAGCTTCAACCCACTTAGAGACATAATCCACTGCTAGAAGGATGTATAGATTTCCACATGAAGATGGAAAAGGTCCCATAAAATCAATCCTCCAAACGTCGAAGATCTCGACCTCTAGAATGTTCTGCAGTGGCATCTCGTTTCTCCTCGAGATGTTACCTGTCTGCTGGCACCTGTCACAGTTCTTGTAGAAGTCCTGTGCATCTTTATACAGTGTCGTCCAGTAGAACCCTCACTGCAGCACCTTGGCAGCAGTTTTGTTGCCTCCTAAGTGACCTCCATATTGTGAAGCATGGCAGTGATGGAGAATGTCTTCTTGCTCTTCTTGTGGTACACACCTCCTTATAACTTGATATGCGCATAGTTTGAAAAGAAGAGGTTCGTCCCAATAATAATGCTTAACATCATTTTGGAACCTCTTCCTAGGTTGATAATTAAGATCAGAAGGAAGTATTCTGCTAACTATAAAATTAACGAAATCAACATACCAAGGGAGTTCAGAAGACTTACCTGCCGCCATGACTGTTGCGGCATCAAAGAGCTGCTTATTGGGGAAGGTCTCCAGTATGTTAGTCTCATCTATTGGCAGACTCTGTCCCTTCTCCAACCTTGACAAGTGATCTGCCACCTGATTTTCTGTCCCTTTTTTGTCCTTGATTTCAAGGTCGAATTCTTGCAATAGCAGGATCCACCGTATCAATCTAGGCTTTGCATCCTTTTTCGTGAACAAATACTTCAGGGCAGAATGGTCTGTGTGCACTATTACCTTCGTCCCAAGTATGTAAGAACGAAACTTGTCGATGAAGAACACCACAGCTAATAGCTCCTTTTCTGTGGTGGTGTAGTTCACTTGGGCGTCATTCAATGTCTTGCTGGCATAATATATGACATGAAACAGCTTATCTCTGCGCTGCCCAAGTGTTGCCCCGACAGCATAGTCACTAGTATCATACATAATCTCAAATGGCTGTGTCCAGTCTGGTGGCTGTACTATTGGGGCTGTTACCAGTTTTTCCTTCAGAACCTTGAATGCTTCAGTACATTCATCATTAAAGTCAAAGGGTCGGTTCTGCTCTAAAAGATGGCATAGGGGCTTGGTGATTTTTGAGAAATTTGCAATGAATCTCCGATAAAAACCAGCATGCCCTAAAAAACTTCTAATACCCTTGACTGTGGTTGGCGGCGGTAGCTTCTCAATCACTTCAATCTTAGCCCTGTCGACTTCTATCCCATGGCAGCTAATCTTATGGCCAGGGACTATCCCTTCATCCACCATAAAGTGGCATTTTTCCCAATTCAAAACGAGATTTGCTTTTTCACATCTTTCAAGTACCTTTTGTAGATTGCCGAGGCAGCTCTCAAAATCGTCTCCAAAGACGAAAAAATCATCCATAAAAATCTCAAGGAAGTCCTCCACCATATCGGAGAATATTGCCATCATGCACCTTTGGAAGGTGGCGGGTGCATTACATAATCCAAACGACATCCTCCTAAAAGCATACGTTCTGTAGGGGCATGTAAAAGTCGTCTTTTCTTGATCCTCCGGTGCAATAGCAATTTGATTATAACCTGAATAGCCATCAAGAAAACAATAGTAAGGTTTACCCGCTAATCTATCAAGCATTTGATCAATAAAGGGTAAAGGAAAATGGTCCTTTCGGGTAGCTTTGTTAAGCTTCCGATAGTCCATACAAACCCTCCAACCGGTCACAGTCCTGGTTGGGATTAACTCACTGTTCTCATTGGTTATCACAGTCATTCCTCCTTTCTTGGGAACACATTGCACCGGGCTCACCCATTTGCTGTCGGAGATGGCGTAAATAATACCAGCATCTAACCACTTGATTATCTCTTTACGCACCACCTCTTTCATCGCATGGTTTAGCCGCCTTTGGGCATCAATAGTCGGCTTATGGTCTTCCTCTAGAAGGATTTTGTGCATACATAGCGCCGAACTAATGCGTTGAATGTCAGCAATCGTCCATCCAATCGCCTTTTTGTGCTGCCTTAGCATGCCTATTAGCTGTCGTTCCTGTTCCTGCGACAGCTTAGAAGAGATGATTACAGGCAGTGTGTCATTTGAACCAAGAAAAGCATATTTTAGCTGCCCTGGCAGGGGCTTAAGTTCTAAGGCAGGTGGTTCAACAGTAGATGGCTTTTGGATTAAATGGTTATCCGAAGTATAATTCAAAGGTTCGAATAACATACCTGGACGATTGCCTAACCAGTTTACCTCCTCCTGATCTTCAGTATCAGATGTATCGGAGTTAGAGGAGTTGTTGTCGTCGGTGCTGTCGTCAGTGCTGTCGTGACAGTCCTGTAAGTGGCAGCCGCAACAGTGACCAAATTTTATATCGTGACAGCCTGACCTGATGCAGGGTTGATCAAGGGTAACTTTAGTGATAGCCTTGCATTCCTCGTCCACATCAGCATGTTTCATCGCTTGGAGAACATTCAACTTAATTTCTTGATCGTTTACTCGCATTGTGAGTTCTCCTTTCTCCACATCAATCAGTGTTCTTCCCGTGGCTAAGAAGGGTCGCCCAAGGATGACTGGTGCGTTTCGTCTGCCTCACAATCTAAAACAAGAAAGTCAGTAGGAAAAATAAACTTATCCACTCTTACCAGAATATCTTCAATTTTTCCCTTTGGATGAACGTAAGAGCGGTCTGCCAGCTGCAGAGTTACTGTCGTGGGCCGCGTCTTTCCAATACCTAATTTCTGAAAAACAGACTTTGGCATTAAATTAACACTAGCACCAAGATCACAAAGTGCCTTACCCACAAATTTATTTCTGATTACACAAGGTATGATGAAGCTCCTCGGATCCTTCTATTTCTGGGGTGGCTGCCGATGAAGAATACTCATGCAACCTTCTCTCATCTTTACCATTTCAAATTCCCCAAGTTTAGATTTTTTCGACATAACATCCTTGAGAAATTTAGCATAATCGGGCATCTCCCTAACGACATCTAACAGCGGAATATTAATATGAACCTGCTTAAAAATATCATAAATCTTTTTAAGTTGAGATTCTTGCTTAGCTTGCTGTATCCGTTGAGGAAAATGGCGGTGGACGATAGTCAGCAATACGTCCTTCCCACTGCATACGAATCTGAGGAGGTTTAGGTTCATCAATTTTCTCCCCTGTCGCTTCTGCTGTCGTGACAGGCTCATCGGCAGCAGTCTGTTTATCACTTGTCGGGGCAGCTTCCTCGGCAGGTTCCTTTACTGTTTCAGCTTCCTTTTCCGGCCCTGGTAGTTTCTTCCCACTCCTAGTCGAAATTGCCTTGCACTATTCATGTGTGGGCTGCCTAGCATTCTCAGTATTGCTAGGGAATCCTCCAGTCTGCCTCAGCTTAATATGTTGGGAAACCTGACCCATTTGTGTCTCCAGAGATTTCAAAGTAGCTTCATGATTTGTCATCCTCATCTCTGTTTTATCCTTGAAATTCTCTGTTTTCTTGACAAACTGATTCATATTTTCAATATAAGTACCTGTCTGAGATATAAAGGTGGCCAAAGTCTGTTCCAGTATACTGCTTGTGGCAGCTGGTTGCTGCTGTTGCTGCTACGGCGGCAGTTGCTGTCGCGTCAGCAATCTAGGTCCTCCCTGATTCTGATTATGTGCTTGAGGATTCAGGTCATTATTAGGATTACTCCAAGAAAATTTGGGATCCTTCCTCCAATTGGTATTATAATTGTTGGAATTGTAGTTCGGCTTGTAGTTTCCAACATATTTTCCCTCTTCTACTTGTATTGGGCACTCATCCCGACTATGATTTCCCTCACAGATGTCACATACTTCCTCCACAGCAAATCCATGTTGTCCATCATCATTTAATAACCTTTTCATTGCTTTAGTAAGGAATGCTACCTGTGATTTCATCGTGCTGTCGGCCTCATAATCCTTGACAGCAAGTACCCGTTTACCCCCTCTTCTTGCAGTCGGAAACTGCTCCTCATTCTTAGCTAGATTTTTCAAAACTTGCAATGCCTCGTCTGGATCTTTATCCAATAATAGTCCACTTGCTGCAGAATCAATTCGAATACGAGTTTGTAAGTTAGCAGCATTATAAAACTTAGTTACCTGATTCCAGACGGGGAATCCATGCATTGGGCAGTTCCGTAGAAGAGTAGTAAATCTGTCCCAGGCATCGTGCATCGGCTCGTCATCTTCCTGTTGAAAAGTAGCAATTTCATTACGTAATCGCTCAGATAAATGCGAAGGATTAAAACGAGATAAAAATTCACGAGATAAATCTGCCCAAGTTATAATTGAACCCGGCGTAAGTTTATTCCACCAAGTTTTAGCTCTGTCCCTTAATGAATGGGGAAATAACCGAAGCCTCAGTATCTCCGGATTAACTCCTAGTAGTTTAAACGAACCACAGATCTCCTGGAACGTTTTTAGATGCTCCCTAGCATCCTCTGTAACAGCACCACTAAACTGTCAGGCATTGTTGATCATACTAAACATGACAGGTTTAAGCTCGAAGTTATCAACATCAATATCCGGCAGCGTGGTCTCCAGCTCTACATGATCGTTCAACATGTAGTCACGGCAGGACCGTCGTCCGTCAGCGGCAGGCAGGTCGCCGACAAGCGGTATACCACCACCAGCGGGCGGGACATGTGCCATCTTCTCTAGCTGTTCCTCAAGGTACTCGTTCCTGGCTAAAAGATGACGAAGTTGTTTCTTGAGATTGAAGGAACGTTCAATTTCCGAATCTAATGGATACTCAGGATCTTCACCTCTTTTAGATCTGCGCATAAACAAGAAAACCTCCTGAAAAGCAAGAGTTGAAAGCACCAACGAAAATTAGAAAAAGAAAAAGAAAAAAAACAAAAACAAAAACAAAAAGTGCAATAAAAGAAAGGTAGAGTTATGTTGTCCATCTCCGGCGACGGCGCCAAAAACTTGTTGTGTGTAAAATAGTCTATCGTAATGGTAGTGCAAGTGTACACGACGCAAGTAGTAAAGTGATACGAAGTATCGGATATCGTCTCCACAGGGATTGGGCTAATAGCTTCACCTTAGTTTACTACACGAAAGTAAGGAAATATTTGAGAAAGTTGTCATGAGAATAATAAAGTAAAAGTAAATAAAAGAATTGAGATATCAAGATAGAGAGAATGGGCTGGTATTGAATTGCTCAGTAGTGCAGGTATTGCAATGCTTAGGAACTCCAGTTTTGTCGTTGCACCTGTCGCGGCAGCAGTCCGTTGGTCGTCGCGGCAGCAAACACACCAACTCAGTACTCCAAGTTTGGCAAGAATCCCAGATCTGCCTTGGCCTATCCCTAGGTCCAAGTTTGTCGATGATCACGTCTTTGATGATACCTCCCGGCGTGAATCGAAGGATGAACACTGATGTGTATGAATTCTTATTTAGCCACTTAACCTTGCCCTATCCCTAGGCACAAGATAGTTCAACTATAAACTAGAGAACTTGCTCTTATTTCTTTCGTATACTTAACTCTCCCGATGCTAAGTAAATGGATAACCTCACAATGTTTTCCCGATGCTCTTGCAAGATATTAATAACCAAAATAAGAGAACTTGAAGTTTATTTTATTGAACTTGGAAAATCCTAAAACAAAACAACCCTTGCAACTACTTTACAAATCAACCCGTGGCCCTAGGGGGTTTTAGAACATATCGACGGCGGGTAAACAGCGGAGGGTTTTTGGTTTTCGGTTTAAGGGGAAATCGGCTATGGGTTATGAGATATGCCCTAGGTTAAAATACATGCCCTTATATAAGCTTTGGGCTCAAGTATTCTAAGTTAACAAGGATTACAACTTTAATTAAAAGTATGATTCTAATAAAGACTTAATCTTCAAGGATCCTACTTTTCAGTCGTCCTCCTTGTTTCTTGGGATTTTCTCTCCTTGAGCTTTGGGCTTGACATATCTTTTGATCCGGGGCTTGGAAAAATATAAGGTTTTCACACGACAGACGAGCATAATTTTCTCTATCTATCGAAGTCCACTTTGCTTTTTTCTCCACTAACTTGTTGTCGTCCTCTGCTGTTACGGCAGCTCTATGGCAGCATCGTCCTCTTTGTCTGCTTGTCCAGTTCAGCTCTTCTGCTTCTCTGCCCTGCGCCCGCCTTCTCCGTCTATTATGGCGGCAACCTGCAAAATCAGGCATCTTTCAGTAGAATATGTGCCTTTAACATATTTGTGATGTTTTGCTGTAAACTAACCTAAATGCAATGCAATGATGCTTGAATGCAGCAGAAATATGGGTTAAAAAGGGTGTAAATAGTAGAACTTTTACACACTCAACACAAGCTTTTTATTAGTAATAAAATTTTTGCCGTCGTTGGGAGCCTCATTAAAAACCTCCCTAATCCTAGGTGGAGGAAAAGAGTACACCCCAACTAGGATACAACAAAGGAGCACAACAACTCAATTACAAATCTGATTCACTGCATCCAATCTACACAAGCAATACACATTTAATCCTATCAAGCCTCTAAAATCTGAATTACCACCAAGCTTTGAATCATTTGGCTCGAGCCATTCCACATTTTGCTAGGTGATCTGCCATTTCATTTCTCACTCTTGGTAGGTACTCAAGCTTGATATTCTTAATTCTACTTACCAGTTCATCTATTTCCTCAAAGATATTCCACCAACGCCAAGGCCTTAAAAGGTGGTTTTCTATCCAATTCAAGGCGACTTGAGAATCCGATTCAATAATTAGATTTGTCTTCCCTACCCATCCAGCTTCTTCAAACACAATTAGGGCCGTCTTGATAGCCACGATCTCTGCATAGTCTGCTCCAATAACTTCTACTGGTCCTGAAAATAATGCTCGTACATCTCCCGAACTTGATCTCAACACGCCACCACATCCTGCTGCAACCATGGAATAAGCTCCATCTTCATTAAATTTTGTTGTTCCCTCTTGTGGAGATATCCACCGTGCAGCTTCTTCAATCATTTCAGATGACACGCAACAATTTGGGTTGTTCCACCAATTTCCATCGTTCACCAGCAGGTTGTTGTTTATTGCTTTAATCTAGATCAAGGCTCTCATCTTCACGTTGAAAAGCACATCTTTTTGGGAAGTAGATTTGTCATTAAACACCTTCTCATTCCTGGCTAGTCATAATGTCCACATGGCCGCTGCTATCGTAATATGCCATAGAGATTTTTTCGAACCTGTCCAAGAACAAGAGAAACAAAATGATAAAAACTCATCTATATTCAATAGTTTTCTCCAAAAGCAGCTTGCAAATTTGCATTCCACGAACAAGTGTGAAATAGTCTCTTCCATTTGTCCACACCAAGGGCAGCCGCAAGAATCGTCACTCAACTTTACACCTTTTTCTCTTAGGAATTTCTTTGTTGGAATCCTTTTTAATTTGAGCATCCACATAAAACTTCTCACTTTAGGTGGAACCTTCATCTTCCGTATTAAGTCATAGTTGAAAGCTGGAACTTCCAAATCTGCAGAAACCAATAACTCCGACAATTTCCCAACCGAGAACCTACCAGCTTGGTCATGTAGCCAAATGATTCTATCTTCGACTCCCTCTTTTAGTTGATGTTCTTCTAATTGTTTTTTCAATACCTGCAACATCTCCATTTCTCTTTCTATAAGATTTCTTGAAAAAATGCTCTGCCACTCTATTCCTTCAAAACTTCGATTCTCTATCATTTCAGCCACTCTAATGCATTTTTTCCCTACAAGTCTGTACAACATGGGAAACTCTTCGCATAGAGCCTTTTCCCCATTCCATCGATCCTCCCAAAACAGCACACTTTCCCCATTTCCCAATCTCCACCTAAACTCTTTTGGTGCCATCCATCTATTCACTTTATCATCTAACAAATTACTTACAATCCCCTTCCAAATGGTCGAAGCTTTTCTTCCTAAATTACAATCCGCAATCCAGTGTTGTTCTTGTTTCCCATACTTTGAACATATGATCTTCCTCCAAAGAGCTTATTTTTCTGTTAAAAACCGCTAGCCCCACTTCGCTAGTAACGCTTGATTCTTCCCTTTTAAATTCACCACTCCTGCACCTTCTATCTTCTTCGGTGTGCACACCTTGCCCCAATTAACTCTGCTCATTTTCTTTGTACTTGTAGTGATTCCCCAAAGAAAATTCCCCCTGATTCTGTCAATTTTCTTCAAAACTTGCTTTGGAATTTTGATGATGGATAAATAATATAATGGCAATGCAGATAGAACTGAGTTAATGAGGATGATTCTGCCCGCGAATGATAAAGACCGGCTTTTCCACCTCGATAGCTTTTTACTAAATCTTTTCACTATAGGGTCCCATGTACTTATTCTTCTCGGATCTGCCCCTAATGGTATACCCAAGTAGTTGAAAGGGAGTGTACCAATTTTGCAACTACACTGTTCAGCCAGAGATCGAAGTTTATCAGCCTTGACATTTATCCCGACTAAGCACGATTTATTAAAATTTATGCTCAGTCCTGAACACACCTCGAAACATCTCAAAATCCTTTTCATGTTAACCATATTTGCTTTAGTAGGCCTTAGGAAGAAAACGGTGTCATCCGCAAATTGGAGATGCGTAATCGAGTCATTAGGAACAAGATTCTGTATTCCTTCGATCATACCCCTCTCCTCTGCTTTCCTAACCAGCAAATGTAAAGCCTCAGTGACAGTGATGAACAAAAATGGGGAAATAGGATCCCCCTGCCTTAAACCTTTGCTCATTTAAAATTCTTTAGTCGGTGAACAATTTATTAAAATAGAAACCTTGGCTGTAGTGACACATTCCATAATCCAGCCACACCATTTAGCTCCAAATCCCATTTGATCTAGCACCATAATTAAGAAATCCCATCTTACACAATCGTAGGCCTTCGAGAAATCAAGCTTCAGGATTACTCCCCTTTTTTGCTTTCTTCTTGCTGTAACGAATGTATAACTTCGTTCACTATCAGAATTCCATCGAAAATCTGCCTCCTCTTGATGAATGTGCATTGAGTTTCACCAATCACCTTATTTATCACCTCACTAATTCTCTTTGAGAGCACTTTTGAGACTATTTTATACACCGAGCTTACTAAACTAATCGGTCTGTATTCAGAAATGTTCACAGGACTTTCAGATTTTGGAATTATGGCAATAAATGAAGAATTTGCATTGCTTGGTAACTTTCCAGTTTTCCAAAATATCATCATAGTCTCCAGAAGATCTTCTTTCACTATATCCCAACACTTCTTAAAGAAACAAGCATAAAATCCATCCGGCCCTGGTGCTTTCGATTCATCGCAGCTCCAAACTACTTCCTTAAGTTCCTCTAAAGAGAACGGCACTTCCAGTGATATTGCATCCTCCGCTGACAGTCTCTTAAAGTCCAGTTTGAAAATTGCTTCGCATCGTCTTGATTTTATACTGAACTGCCTAACAAAGTGATCAAAAACTTTTTGTTTTATCTTTTTCGGGTTTTCTGCTTCAGCCAATCCCAGATTTTTCCCACGGATCACATTTCGCTTTGCTCTTACCTTTACCATCCTGTGAAAGAACTTTGTGTTGTTATCGCCTTGTTTCAACCATCCCATTCTTGCCTTTTGCCTCCATAAATCCTCTCTAGCTTTTAGACAGTCCCAAAGCTGCAGTTTTTTAAACTTCAATTCTTCTTGTTCTAGCCTTTAGTCTTGCCTTTTGCCTCCATAAATCCTCTTGTTCAAGATAATTCGGAGGAAATTTATGTTCTTTAGGAGTATCCTATAGGTGAAATTTACGAATTCTAAGGTAGGTGACTTTAGGAGTAGAAATGTTGCAAATTTAGGGGTTTAAAGGTACCACGTGTATAATGTAGAGGATTTTGGTACAATTTCACTGTTTGTATAAGCCTTCATCGATTATATTCTTAAGGGGAAACTATTAACATCAAATTTGAGTTTCCATAAGTGCATTTGAGTTTTGATAAATAAATCTGACGAGGTTGAATGCTAATGTATGCTTGCTAGAAACAACTTAGGTCGAAGCAAGAATGAGTAAAGAGAAACTTGTATAAGCGTCCAATGCGAACATGTTCTACACATGCATGAGCGTTTTAATGCGAATGTTTTTATATAACTTAATTGAATGAACCAAGTCTGCCCAGCTGTATATCCTTTTTGAGAGACCGAGATTTAACATGGATTATCTTGTATCCTTTTATTCTTAATTCTGTAAAACATAGATTGCTGAGTTATGATTGGCATCACCGTTAAATGTTATGTACTTGTAAATAATTTCCCTAATCGACACTTGTTTGATATTTTCTATATGCATTTAATTTCATTTTTTGTGCTATAGCTTCTTGGAAGGAGTAGTGGATTTCAAGTAGCACCAACTCATCGCCCATGTACAAAAAGCCTTTAGTTGTGGAGTGCACCATTAAAGAGAACTGCTCTTGTTGGAACTGAGTACAACCTTTTGCTATTAGATTATGAAGGAATAGATGCCTATGATCAAATGGTTTGTTGTTGCTTACTGTGAGAATGGATTGGTTATTAAGTACATTTGTTATTTTGATTTATGTTTGCATGTTTTGGTCAAGTTTTCTTTCTTATTGATTGTCATATGTTTAGTTCTTTCTTATGTTTGCATGTTTTGTTCAAGTTTTCTTTCGTAAAATATTCATTTTGCATGATTTTTATCTGGATTCGGTGGAAGATAATAGGAAAACAACTTCATGTGACTACCTAGAGCTTGCTTTACGACCAGTTCAAGGTAGTGGGAAAGATATAGCTTCCAAGAATGAGGTAACTCTTAACATGGTTTTTAATTTGGGAAGCAAAAGAATTCAATATTAATTCTGTAGGTGCTTGATGAAAACTGAAAATGAAACGTCTTAATGATTAATATGCAAATTTTGTTGCATGGTTAAGCATGTAAATTATTTTACAGACACTGATTATGCATTTTTAATTGTTGATAGATCTGAGACTCTATTCGAGCTTTATTTCCTGACCGAGAATGTTTTACCCTTGTGAGGCCTTTGAACAATGAAAAGGACCTGCAAAGGCTTGATCAAATTTTGCTTAGTATCCAACTGTTTCCATATATGCTATCCCCTTTCTGATTTTTGATCATTCTAATTTTGGTTAGAATGCTATTCAAGTTTTAACCGTACAAAGCCACCTGAGGAAGTAAGTAATTTGTTTTTATCGTTATTGTTGTGTGGCTATTTTGATAAAAAAAATTTAACAATTCTAATCCTGATGGTCCTAGGTGGCATTGAGGGAGGCTCATGAAGAAGCAATTAAAAGAGCAATGGTTGAGTACAATGCTAGTGTTGTAGGGGTTGGTGCAATGAGAAAGAAATACGAGGAGCTTCTACAAAAATTCTTCAGGATACGCATGAAGGATATGCATGAAGTTCGTGGTCATCTCTTTCCACCTACATCGCCTAATGATGCTTAGGCTTTTATGCACTGTATTATGACTTTATGCTATTGTATTTTGGACTTATCTTGATTTACTTCTTTGCTTTATGAACGTAGTTGGATAATTGGTTTATTCTTTTGTTTTCTTGATGAATTCGTGCATAATTATATTTCTCTCATTTTCAGTATAGCAAAAAACAACTAAACAATTTCGGATAATTGAAGAAATATTTTCTCACCAAAATATTCAACAACAAATTAAATGTCTTTCACAATTAAATTACAAAACATATATTCTCCGAACCAGTATGTCAAAATGCCTCAAAATCATATTAAGGCGTGAGGTTTTGAAACCCTATTGGTGGTTTCGGAACAAGTATGGCAGAATGGCTCAGAAATCACATTAACGCGTGAGGTTTCAAAACCCCCTTGTTGGTTTCAAAACCAGTATGGCAGAATACCTCAAAATCATATTTAGGCAGGTGGCTTCGAAATCCCTTTTGTGGTTTCAAAACCATTACTTACACTAAGTACAAATTTTGCTTAAACTGATATGCTGTAAGGAAATTCGGTACATACCGTTTTTCTTACAAAACATGTACTAAATTCGGTATATTTCATAGTGAAATGTGTACATACATGTCAAAGTAGGGGTTTCGAAACCACCATTGTGGTTTCGGAACCACTTTCATAGTATGTCATTAAATCCATGTCTACTCAAGAGGTTTCAAAACCAACAATTGCGATTTTGAAACCACCCCTACAAAACTTGTAGTATAAAAGGTTTTCAAGTAGGAAGTTGTGTATATACCTTTTGGTCTTTGAAAACCTTTGGTAAGAAATTCGGTACAAACCTTATTTTATTACAAAGTGGTAACAAACTGTGTACATTTTGGTAATAAGTTCGGTACATACAAAAATCTTTATATAACTTGTAAGAAATTATGTTTTACTGTAACCAATATAGTATACAAAAATCCGTACAAGACCATTAGCCCTTTTGATCTTTGGTAAGAAATTCGGTACAAACTTTATTTTATTACAATGTGGTAACAAACTGTGTGCATTTTGGTAATAACTTCGGTACATACAAAAATCCTTACATAACTTGTAAGAAATTATGTTTTACTGTAACAAATACGGTATGTACAAAAATCCTTACAAGACCATTAACCCTTTTGGTCTTTGGAAAACTTTAGTAAGAAATTCAGTACAAACTTTATTTTATTACAAAATGGTAACAAAGTGTGTACATTTTGGTAATAAGTTCGGTACATACGGAAATCCTTATAGAAGTTGTAAAAAAATATATTTTATTGTAACAAATAGGGTATGTACAAAAATACTTACAAGATCATGAGCCCTTTTGGTCTTTGACAACCTTTGGTAAGAAATTCGATACAAACTTTTTTTATTACAAAATATTAAGAAACTGTGTATATTTTGGTAATAAGTTCGGTACATACAAAAATCCTTACATAACTTCTAAGAAATTATGTACATTTGAACCAAATAGGGTATGTACAAAAATCCTTACAAGACCATGAGCCCTTTTGGTCTTTGGAAACATTTGGTAAGAAATTCGGTACAAACCTTATTTTATTACAAAGTGGTAACAAACTGTGTACGTTTTAGTAATAAGTTTGGTACATACAAAAATCCTTCCATAACTTGTAAGAAATTATGTTTACTGTAACAAATACGGTATGTACAAAAATCCTTACAAGATCATCAGCCATTTTGGTCTTTCGAAACCTTTGGTAAGAAATTCTGTACAAACTTTATTTTATTACAAAGTGGTAACAAACTATGTACATTTTGGTAATAAGTTCGGTACATACAAAAATCCTTACACAAGTTGTAAAAAATTATGTTTTGTTGTAACGAATAGGGTATGTACAAAAATCCTTACAAGACCATGAGCCATTTTGGTCTTTGGCAACCTTTGGTAAGAAATTCGGTACAAACTTTCTTTTTTACAAAATACTAAGAAACCGTGTACATTTTGGTAATAAGTTCGGTACATACAAGAATCCTTACATAACTTCTCAGAAATTATGTACATTTATACCAAATAGGGTATGTACAAATATCCTTACAAGACCATGAGCTTGGTCTTTGGAAACCTTTGATAAGAAATTCGGTACAAACCTTATTTTATTACAAAGTGGCAACAAACTATGTACATTTTTTTGTAAGTTCGGTACATACAAAAATCCTTACATAACTTATAATAAATTATGTACATTTGTACCAAATAAGGTATGTACAAAATTTCTTACAAGACTATGAGCCATGTTGGTCTTTGGTAACTTTGGTAAGAAACTCGGTACAAACTTTTTTCTCTTACAAAGTGTTAACTATATACATGATTTATAACAAACTTTGTACAAAATATTTACCCAGTCATCAGGTTTGCCGAAATTTAGCCTTGAAATAACTGTCGTTTCCTAAAACTATCCATCAAACAAAAAAAGTGTGTCAACTATGACATATTGGCAAATTTGATAAAATCTATTTCGCTTCGTTTCATACTTTCATTGTTATTTTTAAGTGAGGCTTGAATTTAAAATATCATATTTTAAAATATAATTAAATTATTCAGATTTGTGAATAGAGAAGCTTAAATTGAAAATATCGTCTCTATATTCTACATGAACTTGTTGATTTATGGGCATTTTTATATCAAAAACCCTTTTTATTTATTATTTGGAAGAATGACCCCGCCGCCTTTTATTTAGAAAAATGACCTCCAAATCCGCCACGTATGTAGAACTCGCTTTCTGGCAGACACGAGACCCAATATCTCTTTCTTGAGAAAGCGAGTTCTGCATACGTGTCAACGCTTTTCAGAATAACGAATTTAACAGGAACTCGATTCTAAAAAAAGCAAGTTCCCCGTGAATTTGAAAAGCCGGCTGAATTTATCACGGGGAACTCGCTTTCTGTAGAAAGCAAGTTCTTTGTAAATCGGGTTGCCAGACCAAGCGTCCATAGGCATGTTCGAGCAATATTTTGGGCTTATTAATCATATATTTTTAGTAAACATTGAGTTTGGGTTCGTAGTACTGAAACTTGTATTTCATTTGACACCAATATGGGCAAGTTCGGTCCATTTTAAACTGACTAAAATTCGTGTCAAAAACGGTTATATAGCTTGTTTTTCTAAATGAATGAAAATATAAAATGGCCTAATAGACTTGTTCTGTCAAAATTTCTGGGTTTATAATCTGAGAATTATTGTAATTTTTTACCTTAGAGGCATTGTACTGGAACTTGTCTTTGATCTAAGACTGATATTGAGACGCACGATACATGGAGAAGGGTGTAAAATTAGCGTTGAAAATGGTTTCAAATAGTGGTTTTGTGCAGGAACGACAAGCCAAAAAGAGAATTTTTAAAACAAATTAGATCTTATTATTTAAACTGAAACTTGAGGAACGCAGACAGTAAGAAATTACAATCACTTAGTTGATACGAGGGCCCGAGCGATTAGGACACTTGTTACGCGTGTGTCCGGAATTTCTACATATAGTACAATGTTTCTTTTGTCCGGTTTTTTCTCTATGTTCGACCATATCCTCCGCACATTAAATTCGTGTCGACCGCGGACGTCCCTTTTGTCTTAGTAGTGCAGGATCTAGGCGTATGGTCAGTTCAGCGTCAACGGCATATGGATCAATTTCATTTTTGATGGGAGGAAACTCTTTTTCGTAAACCTTGAATATCGTTTCTAGTAAGTATACTGGATCAAGCTCTCTCATGTAGTGAATTCGTTGGGAAGAACAAGCAGCAATGGCGTGTGTGCACATATATTTGAATGTTTGGAATACTCCGCACTCGCAGGTTCTTTGCCTAAGATCTACCACATACGCGTTGTGTTGTATGCCTTCCAACGGCTTCGAAAATTCTGAAACACAGAACAAATGACCTTCTTGAGAGAAGAGAGTTGCAGTCATCACATTTGAATGACGCACATAAGTTTGCAATTCAAAGAGGTCCGGTGGACTCTGTTGCCACCTGTCATGTACTCAGTTGCTTGCCTTCCTATGGTTACAAATAAGGTAGCCAAACGATAGTAGGTCGCTTTGACAACAAAAGTGATAAGTAAATGTCGCACTCTCTTAAGTGCTGAGTCGACTGTCTCAACCAAGTTCGTTGTCATGTGACCATATCGTTTACCCCCGTCATATGATCTAAGCCATTTTTCCCTCGAGATTTTGGCAAGGTAGTTTACGCAATCTTTATTTCTGGCTCTCAATTCTTCGAACAGATGGCCTACCTCATGTACATAATGCGAGTTGCCTAGGAAATGACAGTTGAATAGTTAGGGGCGAACAATACATGCAAAGATATCGTAAATGCAAATGACCTAAAAGACGTACCCATTCGAAGCACTAGAGCACGTTCATCTTGGTTCTTGTAGTTCTGCAAGTAGTTGGCCGCAATGTGTCGTAAGCAGTAATGGTGGTAAATGTGGGGAGGCTCTCAAGACTGGCCAAAACGTTCTATTGCCCACTTGATTCTTGTGCCTCTGTCAGAAATAACACATATCTCATCATCCCTTGCCCGCATTATAGGAGAAAGAACATGTCTCCGTAGGTTCTTAAGGAAGAACAACCAAGACTCATGATCCTCCTTTTCAACTATTGCAAAGGCTGTAGGAATGGTTTTCCGATTGCCATCTTGTGCAACTGCCAGAAGTAAGACCTATGTATATTTCCCGTACAACCAAGTACCGTCTATCTGAACCATTAGCTTGCAGTGCATGAATGCATTAATGCTTTACAGAAATGTCCAAAATAGTCGTTTGAATTGACAAACACCTGGTACGACACGGTCATTTTCGTATGCCAGAATCGTCTCAAGTTTCACAACCGTTCCGGGTTTGTGTTTTTGCATCAGGTTTAGCCACGGGCGCAACTGGCTGTAAGATTCTTCCCATTGGCCAAACACTTTTTGTACGGCCCGCCACCTTGCATACCATGCTTTATGGTATTCATGAATGTAGTCGTGATGTTTTTGAGCTGCAACGATACAGGTGGCAACTGTCACACGAGGATTTGCTTTTACCATTGCCATGAATGTATCACATAGGACGTGCACATCCAAGTTCTTGTGATCCTGACTTAGGTTGCTCACAGTGCAGGTTTGACGCCCCTCTAGTTTCGTGATTCTCTAGAGCCCGCTCGCCTTCTTCAATGATGATACATGAACTCTCCACTTACATCCCTGATTCTTATGGGCGCATTTCGCAATGTAGAAATCCGGTCGGGTTTTCTTCACAATCGTCGTAACTGCCCGGCGAATGTTGTAGTGCTTAATAGAAGCCACAACCGGTTTTTTTGTCAAGAATGTCATCCCAATGGCCAGTTCACCATCAGCACGGTGGTTGTAACCGTCAATTGTTTGGAATTGTGAAAATTCCAGAACGTTCAAGGCATCTATATCAACCGTTGTGAAGAGGGATGGTGGCTGGTTATAAGAAATAGCAAAGAAGTTAACAAGCCCATTGAATAGTATGTGGCTGAATTCTGCAAGTATTGCAAGTACAGCTCGGAATACATTAAAACTGAGGCTGACAAATGCTGGATGTTTATCGACAACTTGAACAACGAATTGAGTCCAATCTTTATAGCCTTGGGAATTACTGATTTTCAGAATCTTGTTAACCAAGCCATCGCAACCGAGGCAAAAATGAAAGCCGCGGAAAGAAGGAAGGGCGGGAACTGAAATGACAAGAAACAAAAGCGAGACAACAAATCTAATTGGCAGTCCAAGAAAGCCAAGCATTATAAAGAGATCTCATCGACATACACTCCTGCTCCGAGAAGCAATTTTACACCGAGGCCTCAATCAATGAATAAGCCTTCTGTTCCAGTAATTTCTGTAAATATCACGGGAAATTCTGGGAAAGTTCCTACTTGTGAATTCTGTCATAAACTTAATTTTGGGTTGTGCCGATCCCAATCCTATCTATGTTATGCTTGTGGTGGAGCCGATCATTTTATCAAAGATTGTCCCAAAAATCAAAATAAGGCTCGAACACGATCTACCGCAAATCAGAGTCCAGCTCCATCTAATTGGGGCAAAGGTCCTAACAAGACTCAATCGGGAAATCATGGCAAGAGTAAAGGGAATCATTTGAATGCCCCTGCTTACACTCATCAAGAATCTTGAGCTCCTGCTCGTATGTATCATATCCGGGGAAGGGAAGACGAAGAATCTCCCAATGTCATTGCAGGTACCATTGAACTAAATTCAGTATCTGTTTATGCTTTGATAGACTCGGGATCTACACATTCTTTCATGTGTGCAAATTTGATAGAAAAATTGAGCTTAAAGCCTGAACTGGTTCGAACCAATCTTGTAGTGTCAAATCCTTTAGGAGGAACTTCTAATGTAAATTTGATTTGTAGAAATTGCCTGCTTACCATTCAAAACATGCCCTTTCTTGTTGATCTATATATTTTGCCAACTTGTGAATTTGATTTAATTTTGGGATTAGATTGGTAAAGTAAACACGAAGCTTGGGTAGATTGTCAAAACAAAAGACTATACCTCTAAGGTTTAGGAAAAGAGTCTATACTCCTAATCAATAAAAAGCACGCCTCTATTTTTGCTTCTATGGTCTTACAAGATCAAATTGACTTTGGTTTACCGGAAATGCCAATTGTTTCTGAATTCATTGATGTTTTTCCTGAGGAACTCCCTGGTCTCCCTCCGACTAGAGAAGTGGAATTTGGGATTGAAGTTCAGCCTGGAGCAAACCCGATGTCTATTACGCCCTATCGTATGGCACCGGTCGAGTTAAAGGAACTCAAGAAGCAAATTCAAGAACTCAAAGATAAGGGATTCATTCGACCCAGTACATCTCCCCGGGGTGCTCCTCTCTTGTTCGTGAAGAAAAAGGATGGGACAATGAGGCTTTGTATTGATTACCGATAATTAAACAAAGTGACAATCAAGAACAAATATTTGTTGCCAAGGATCGAGGACTTGTTCGATCAAATCAAACATGATGCCGTATTTTCCAAGATCGACCTTCGATTGGGTTATTATTAGATGAAAGTGAAGGACGTTGATATTCCTAACACAGCTTTTAGAACAAGATACGACCATTACGAATTTCTAGTAATTCCATTCGGGTTAACCAATGCTCCAGCAGCATTCATGGATCTAATGAACAAATTATTTAAGCCTTACCTTGATAAATTTGTGGTCCTCATTATAGATGACATCATGGTTTACTCCCGTAACAACGAGGAACATGCTGAACACCTTCGGATCGTCTTGCAAACTCTCCGAGAACATCAGTTATTTGCTAAATTTTCCAAATGTGAATTATGGCTACCGGAAGTATCGTTCCTTGGTCACGTCATTTCGGCCCAGGGAATTAAAGTAGACCCAAAAAAATTCCAGTCTATTGTTGATTGGAGACCTCCGAGAAATGTCAGTGAAGTCCGGAGCTTTCTTAGTTTAGCTGGATATTATAGAAGATTGGTTAGAGGATTCTCCACTATCGCCCTGCCTTTAACTAAGCTTCTTAGAAAAGAGGAGCCTTTTGTGTGGTCAGAGAAGCAACAACGAAGTTTCGACCAACTTAAGCAAGCGTTGACTCATGCCCTAGTCCTTTTCCAACCGGAATCGGGAAAAGAATTCATGGTTTATAGCGATGCATCTCACTCAGGTCTAGGATGCGTCTTGGTGCAAGGAGACAATGTGGTTGCTTACGCTTCACGTCAATTGAAACCTCATGAACTCAATTATTCGACTCACGATCTAGAACTTGTTGCGACCGTGTTCGCTCTTAAAATCTTGAGGCATTATTTGTATGGTGAAAAGTGTTATCTATTTACCGATCACAAGAGTCTCAAATATCTTCCGACTCAAAAATATCTGAATCTAAGGCAAAGGAGATGGGTAGAACTGCTTAAGGATTACGATTTAATTATCGATTATCATTTATGGAAAGAAAACATAGTCGTTGATTCCCTCAGGCGGAGACCATACTCGGGTAAATCCATCTAAATTGAAAACCTTGAATATTTGAATTAAATTTGTCTTTCTTGTTTTACAAGAAACCATTCGAATAGTTACCTTATTTTACAAGTAACCACTCGAAACTTTTATCTAAATTCTCTTATTCAATCTTGTAGCTTCGAATTCTATAAATGCTCACCTCCGAGTGTACCAGAAGCGAGGATTCATGTCGGAGCTTCAAATCCAATCTAGTTTAAACTCAAGAATTAAAGAATTACAGCAAAGAGATCTTAAACTTCAAGCAATCATCTCGAAGCTTGACTCTGAAGCCAGTCGAGACTTCTCAATTCATTCGAATGGCATGTTGTATTGCAAGAATAGAGTATATATTCCGAATAATGAAGAATTAAGTAATGAAATTCTACATGAAACTCATCAAAGTCCCTTCTCGATTCATCCTGGATCTGTCAAATGTTTAAAGATCTTCAATATTTGTATTGGTGGTCAGGAATGAAATCAGTTATCACTCGAATTGCCTCAGTAGAAGTGGGACCAAGCTCCCACTGGATTACTCCAACCTCTCGAATTGCCTCAGTGGAAGTGGGACCGAATCACTAAGGATTTTGTAACCGGTCTTCCTTGCACTCCAAGAAAATACGATGCAGTATGGGTAATTGTAGACCGATTCATTAAGTCGGCTCACTTTATCCCTATTCAAATGAACTATAGTTTGGAAACTCTAGCTGAATTGTACATTTGAGAAGTGATTCGATTACACTGAGTCCCTACTTCAATTGTCTCTGATCAAGATCCTAGGTTCACAACTAGATTTCGGAAAACATTGCAACGATCCCTTGGAACCAGGTTGAATCTTAGTACAGTTTTCCATCCACAAAGTGATGGTCAATCCGAAAGAGTAATACAAGTGCTCGAAGATATGCTTAGAGCCTGTATTATTGACTTCGGAAGGAACTGGGAGAAGTTCATATCGCTTGTAAAATTTTCTTACAACAACAGTTACCAAGCTTCGATCCAAATGGCTCCATTCAAAGCTCTATATGGAAGAAGGTGTAGTACACCTCTATGCTGGTCTGAACTAGGCAAAAACAAAGTTCTTGGTCCTCAATTGCTTCGGGAAACTGAAGGACAAGTTCAAATTATTCACAGCAAATTGATGAAAGCCTTTGATAGGCAAAAAGCTTACGCCGACTTAAAACGAAGAGACATCCAGTATAATATTGGAGATAAAGTGTCCCTTAAAGTTTCTCCCTGGAAAAAAGTCTTTTGATTTGGAAAGAGAGGAAAGCTCAACCCTCGATTCATCAGACCCTTTGAAGTTACAGAAAGGATTGCTCCAGTGGCTTATCGACTAGCACTCCCTAGTGAGTTCGATAAGATTCACAATGTCTTCTATGTTTTAATGCTCTGGAAATATCGATCAGATCCATCTCACATCCTGGAGCCGAAAGAAGTTGAACTAAATCCCGATCTATCCTATGAAGAAGAGCCAGTCCAGATTCTTGATAGAAAGATTAAAAGACTTCAAAACAAGAAATTTTCCTTGCTGAAAGTCTTGTGGAGAAACCATAAGACGGAAGAAGCAACCTGTGAACCCGAGGATACAATAAAAGAGCAATATCCTCATTTGTTCAGTTCAGGTAAGAATTCAAGGACAAATTCTTCTTTTAAGGAGGGGAGAATTGTAACACCCTCAATTGTACCTTAATAATTATTGGATTCATTAGCTAATTAACAAACCTAATTAATTATTAATTACCTTGCAATTCGATCAATAAAGACTAAATTGAATAAAACCACAAACTACCGAATATGATAAGTCAAGGAGTAAATTGAATAAAATTAAAGATAGGGGAGTTGCATGTCTCGAAACCAAGACTCCCTAATCTGCCCCTCCACTATCCTAAGCTCTAAGAGTTAATTAGAGAGGGTAATTTAGACAAATTAAGGCCTATAGTATGACACATTGTCATCACCTCCATTTCTTCTCCTAGCTGGCTAAGTAACCGAGAGAAAGAGAGAAGAAAATTTAGAGAACAACCATGGAGATCACTCATATTCTCTTTACATGAAGTGGAATTTTAGCTTGGAAAATTTAGAGAGAAAGCTTAGTAAGCTCCTGTAGAGTGTCCACAAGTTTTATATTTTGTACACATTCTTGCCCTTATTATTGTTGTACTTAAGCTTATTTAGGCATTTTTAGGTGCATTACATGCATAATAACAATATTTGCTCTTTTACCATGCTTTTATTGAATATTCTATGTTTGGTTAAGAAAAGATATTGTTTTAGTTTAGTTTTCATTTTTAGGTGCTATAACTATGTAGAGGAGGAGAGGACATGAAAGCAAGAAGCAAAAGGAGTTGTACTGAAGCAGTTCCAGTTGCCGCCAAGAACGCCGTCGCAGCAGCATTACTGCCGACTGCCGCCCAAGCAGGAGTTAAACCGACTTAGCCAAGATGGGTCGCAATTAAAAGAGGAAAATTTCCTGAGTCCATTAAGCCCAGTCTTACAGTTTCTGAAGCCTGTAGCGGCTTGAAGAGCTCATTAAAGATTGATAAGTAGGAGTACTTATCTTTACTTGATGAAGAAGGCAACGTCCAAAGAGTCCACATTAAAGTAAAAAAAGAGTCAACATTTAATGTTAAGTTACTTTAATGACTACTACTCCAAGGAGGACTCAAACTTAGGCCATGAGCCCTATATATACCAATGTATGTGAGGGTATAAGGGCATATAGGGATATAGTTAGATAGTGAGGGTTTAGGATTTTGTATGTGAAGTAGTTGTGAGAAACAATTGTATTAGTTTAAGTTGTGTTTTCAATAAAATACTCTCAAGTTTTCTTAATTCATGTTCTTCCCTTCTTCAATTAGTTCCAAAAGTCCAATTGAAGAAATCTATTTGTCGGGCACGAGAGTGTCAAACTCACAAAAGAATTAACTACGGTCTTATCATGTCGAGGCGTTGACTAATTCGGCATAGACATAAGTTAGAATTTCAGCGGCTAAAAGAAGCAACCAAACATCGACTGCCCGTGTTAGGTTTACGCTGAGATTTCTAGGTATTGCCTACATCGCGTGGTGACAGAATCCTTGCCTAGACATAGGAAGGATCACTTCATAATTGCTTCGCCAAGCTTGGAGTATCTGCCAGACTTGCCGCCGGGACCTTTCTCCATTCCACCTGCCAAGACAGCGAAAGTTGCAAGCGCAGAGTTCCGTCGTGGCATCGAAAGTTGCCGCCGCCTCAATCCGCCATTTCCCGCAAGGCAGCAGATCGTGGCAGCGCCAAACACACTTAAACTTTACAACGCAGTCTACACACTACTGAGCTACAACTACATGGCCCAATCTATTGACTCTATCTTTCTCTCTATCTTAAATTACTTGTGTTTTTACTTTTATATTTTTTTAATATTTAGAAATTAATTGTGTAATTTACTATTTCCTTGTGCAGTAACCTTAGATCATGAAAATGCCGATTCTTGCATGATGTTTGAGTTGAGATTAAGGCTGGGAAAACTTGGTCAGAATGATGTAAGGACTATAATCTTGTTAGAAATAAATTGGTTGATGAAATTAGTAGCTAGTGGTTAGCCGAATCATAGAAAATTGCTTAAAATTTCTCTAGAATTGCAATTGCATGAAAATTGGGAAATTACACTCGTAATTAGAGAAATTTTAGTAGAAAGAAGTTATTCGAGACTATGAGATTTAAGGTATGAAAATGGTAATTCATTGAAAAAGGATAAAGAAATAATGAATTTGACCTTGGATCAAAATTAAGAGCATAAGTAGAAAAATGGAAAGTTTAGGGACTAGCGTAGTTAAATTGAAATTTTAAGGCTTAACTGAATAAATTGAGAACTGGAAATCCTCGAGGAAGATTGAAAGAGTAATAAAAATAAATACTAGAAGGATTTAAATAATGAATTAGAGATAAACATAAGCTAATTAGGTGTTTGGATGTAAATCATGCTTATAGGGACTAGTCTGGAAAACTGATCTAATTAAGGACTTAGGCGAACTTAATTAAAGTTGACTCTAGTATAGAAATGCAATTAAGATAAGTAATTTTGTATTATAAAAAGGAATTAGATTAATCAATATGGAATTTATATCGATCAAACCACTCAAGTATGCTTTTAATTTCAAGGACAATTTTGAAGCACTATTTTGGCCTAACTTTATCAGATAAACTGCTTTAATTGGGAAATAATTAGAACTCAAGCCTTGTATAACTATAAAGTCAGTTATGTAAGGTTTCCAACGGTATATAATAATCGCGATTCCGACTTGCGGATTAAAAGATATGAATAGAACATTAGAGGGTATACAATCTGCCCAAATCAGTACATGGTTTATAAATTTAGATCGCTCTATCGAATTGGATGTTAACCAATGTTTATTGCATGACATGTGTTTGATTAGAGCAATGGAGAGAAGGATTCGAAGAAGGCACTTCATTAGGCAAAAGGGACTCACTCAAAGACATCCAAATTCAAGAATAGCTAGGAAGTATTGTGAGTGTAATCTTCCCTAGGGTTGGAACTTAGGTTCTAACCAAATTATTATCTTGATCTTGTCTTTGATATGAAATTGGATTAATATATATATTAGTAACTAGGGAAGAATAACTTATATTAATAATTGGACACTTTGATTGAAACTTGTGGATGAATTGAGTAGTGCATTTTTGTAATTTCTTGATTGTTTTGTATGTGTCGGTATTTATTGATTTGGTATTGAGGAAATTGTGGATCTGATATATGGATGTTGGAAATTAGAATCTAAATTGAGTACATATACATATGCATTTAACAAATTGAGAACATTGCTAATTGAAAATTAATGAAAAGGGGAAATTCATTGACTTGGATGTTGGATTTATGCATGTGTGTTCAATTGAGCTTAGAATGTTATTCGAGCTATTGAAAGGACATGTTTACTTCTTGGATTGTGAAGTGTTATGAAATATCATGGTTTGTAAATGAATTGAAAGAATTAGAATTTTGCTCTTGTCTAATCGAAAAAAGCTTATGTATTATTATTTATTTGTTGGTGCTATCAATTGTATTGGTTATCTTTGATAATTAATTTAAGAGAACAAATTTTAATGTTAAGAATTACAAAGACCTTGGTTCTAGTTGTTCCTAGGTAGTATGGCATGCCTAGAGTCTAGAGCTCGGCTTGTTAAGTACTAAGTGTGATATTTTGTTGGTGATGTATTCACCTCCTGTTAGATGCCAAGGGTATCGACTTGATAAGGACTATGTGTACCGACTTGCTTGGGTGTAGAAGGCATCTTCTTATTAAGATACTTAAAGTATCGACTTGAATTATGTGACTCGAGTACCTTTGAATTAACTAGGTACCAAGGCCTAATGGAATATTAAGATATTTGATATGAGTGGGATTGAATTTTGTGATAAATATTATGTAATGAATTGATTCTTATGACAATTGTATATTTCTAATTGAAATTGGGTGATAATTGATAGGTATCGAATTGAAACTTGTATTGATTGTTATGAATTGATTTGAGCTTGTTAAATATTAATTGTAGAAATCGAATGGATTATAGGTAATCTTTGATTGATAGGAATTGAATACTTGATGTATTGAATACGATAATTGAACAATTTATATTAACTAAAATTGAAAATTGGCAATTGTGTATTACCTCACTAAGTACTTCCATGTATTTACCACTCTCGTTTGTTATTCTTCCCAAAACTCAGGATCAGGTTCTTAGAGATACTCAACCTTGGAGCTTATATATACAAGTGAAGGAAGACTTTGAAAGTATGGCATGCTTTGGTTATGTCTTGATAATTGTTGGTGGCTTAGGTTCTTGCATTGTGATTTTAGTCCTTTGCATCATGATGGTCTTTAAACTTTACCTAGGGTGTGTGTATTGAAGTTGGAATGATAACTTTTTGAATGTCATGAGATTGTAAATGTTAATCTCATGGTGTTTTGGTTAGAGGCATGATAATCTTTTGTTGTAAACAGAATATGTATGTAAATAAGAACCATGATCATGGAAGCCTCTTGTTATGAAACCTTATATCTATGAATATGAATAAAATGGCATGATCTTTTGAGTTGTTTAACTATGTGATATACCTATTGTCAATTTATGATTTGAATACTATTAATAAGTTGATAGCAGTGTTGCCTGCGTTGAATAGAAATTATGTCACTCGAATAATTAATTAAGTTCAGTCGATTTGGGTTAGGGAAATTACAAGTACTAATTGGTTAAGATAAGTGTTGATGGAAGGTTTTAATCAGAAATGCTAATATTATTTTGGGTTAAATGACATTGTTCAATATTGGTTTAGAATCAAATTGATTCCTTAGAATCTGAAATTGTATTAAAATGTTGAAATTGTTTAATTGATATTTTGTCATGTTGCTCATTGATTAGTTCTTACTATTCTAGAAGAAGAAAAATTATTGGCCCACTTTTCTGTTAAGTCTTGATTGGAATGTTTTCGGACACTCCTCACTCCTAACCCGGCCGAGGGGTTCCACAAGCAGTTGAAAGACTTAAAAAAATTGAAAGACTTGAATGAAAACTATACAATATCAGTATTTCATTCTGCTTCATATAAGGGAACAGAGGACCAATCTCATCCGAAAAATCCTGAGGGATCTTGCTTTTGCAGACAGACAGGAAAGTAAAGAACTCGCTTTCTACAACAAGCGAGTTCCTATCATATTCCTAGATCTCGCGTTTTGTAAAGAGCGAGTTCTTTTTTTTCTCACGTTCTACAGAAAGCGAGTTCTTTGTAGACTCAAACGCTGACACAGCGTGTCTGAAACGTCTAAAAAGGAAAAGTTCAGTCCGGGTGAATATTTTTGGTACTTTATACCCTTATATCAAGCATGATTGAATACATGTTTGAATAATTGAGGTAATGGGATGTAAGTAATGTTGTTTGAATATTTGAAGTAAATTGTATCCTCCTGCTGTAACGTGCTGGAAAAATATAATTTAAGATGATTTTTACCGAATAATGTTTCACATAAATAAATAAAGGATGATAAATTGCAGCGTTGCACATATTTAGAACATTAATAAAGTAGTGAGTTTGCAGCGTTGCACATACTTAGAACATTAATAATGTTTCATAGTGAATATGATCCCAACTTGTAGTTCACCGCCAGTATCGACATCAGCCATTATAAAACTTGAATGAAAAAAAATAAATTAAGAGAAATTTTGAGCGAATTACAATGAAAGAAAAGGAAATAGTGAGTTTGTTGAGGAAGCGGAAGGGTCTATTTATAGGGGTGTAAATGAACTGATGTAAATGAACCGGTGGTCTTTCAAATTATTGTTCTTGATAGAAGACATGCATTGAAATACGTAAAATATTACATACAAATTACATATGTAAAATATTATATACAAATTACATATGTAAACACAGACCATACACACATTGCACCACAACTTGTGTCCTACCAAATCCATCTACTAATCGTACAAATACATATTTACCAACGCTCTGGACTATATATAGACCGAACTAGCGTCTCACAAAATACGAATTCTTGACGTGTTAGGAAAGTCACGTTCTGCAAAGGGCGACTTTGCCAGGATTCCTGACGTGTCAAAAACCGTACGTACTACGAAGCGCAACTTTGCGAGGAACTCGCATCTTACAAAGCGCGAGTTTGAGACGTCAATAAAGTCATGTGTAACAAAACGCGACTTCTGCTTCTATATAAGCTACCCGGCTAATCGAGGGAAGCACAAACCACTCAGTCGAAGAAAAAATGCATTTTGAGTTAGTGCTTGAAGTTTTCGATTGTAACTAATAATGCCAACAAACCACGTATCTGAAAAATTTATTTGCAAACTAATTTTCTAGATATTGTGATTTGTTGTTATTTGTAGTTGCATATATATGTTGAGTAGATGTTAATTATTCGATATTTTTATTCACGAGGATCGACAACAATAAATCACAATATCCGAATATTCGAAGTCTTTTTGAATGGCAGGAAAATGACAATATCCAATAGACCTCCGAAATTCAAGACAACCACCGGTTCTTAGCCTTTTGTTCGAGGCTAGGACCCCCGCATGCAACCCGAGTCAAAGACCAAACAATGTAAGAATGTTTAGGGGTACAATACTCGGCTCCAATAGACCACTAAGCTTGAAGACAAGGACCGGTTCTCTAAGACCAAGAGATCAAAACGAGTTGAGGATCTTTAAGAAGTGTTGGTTGGTTGCAAATATGATTTTATCCTTTCAATTGTAAAGAAATACTCAAATCCGATTTTATCTGGTTCTCTTGCCATACGTAGTTGGTGGCCAAATGGTCTTGTGATCGATTGTATATTTTAATCCTTATCATTTAATAACCGAATAGATCAACAGAAACATTTCATTATTTCTGCTAATGATTCCAGCCAAAATCATTTTTTGGGCACAACCGAATAAATTATTAAATTATTATTTATTATATTTAACTTAAATTTAATTTAAATAATAATTATATAATGATGAAATATATTGGAAAATATATTTATTTTATATTAATATAATATAAATATTATATTTTAAAATTAAATTGCTGCCGCGTAATTAATTCAAATGACGGGAATAAAAAATTCGTGACCTCGCGTTCAGCACAACGCGGTTTCTTTGGGAACTTACTTTCTACAGAACGCGAGATCCATTTTGACCGTTCAGTATACGCGTCTCGTCAAATACTGCGTCGTTTCAACAGAACTCGCGTCATGTAAAACGTGAGGTTCTTTAGATACCACGTTCAGCAGAACATGAGGTCTCTTTAATTTCGCTTCTCAGGGGGTGCGAGTTCTACTATAAATAGTCGGCCCTAGAAACCCTTACCCCATATCGAATTCTCTTCTTTTTCTCTTATTTATTTATTTTCTATACAATACAATGGTGGGTTTATTGAGGCTAGACGGAAGACACGTGGTCGACTATTGGCGTAGGAATCCGGTGGCAATACTTTTTATATTTTTGAGATTTTATATTATCTCTTTATTCTTTTATTTATTATTTTCTTATATATATTTTATTTATTATTATATTTTATTATATTTTTTCAAGCACTACGAATGAGCATTGACATGCTATTTGAATCATATCATCGACCCGCCGAATAAGGATATTCTTCTGTTTATTGAGGAAGCCGGTTTTGGCCATGTCATTACTATAGTTGGCGATACAAAGTTGAATCGTCTTTTGACTAACGCAATATTAGAACGATGGAGGCTAGAGACGCACACCTTTCATCTTTCGTTTGGCGAGGCAACAATTACACTAGAAGATGTTGCATATCATCTTGGGTTGCCTACTAACTGCGAGATTATTACCGGTATTGTCGACGGTAACTGGCCGACCCTGTGTGCTGATCTACTGGGAGTGGTACCGAAGAAGTTCGACGGCGGCAAAATCCTCTTAACTTTTTGGGAGCAGAATTTTACAATCCTCCCCCTGATGCGGATGACGAAACAAAGCGGGTAAATATTTTTATTTTATTATTTATTTTTTTTTATTTTTTACTAATTAAAATATTTTTATAACACTACTTATTATTTTCGCAGCGGTTTGCTCGTGCCCACATCCTATGAATGATTGAAAGGATTTTGATGCATGACAAATCTCGCAACAAAGTCCATGCGATGTGGTTGTACCATCTCGGTAATTTTGTCGAATCAAGAAGAAAATGTTGGGGAGCAGCGATCTTGGCTTTTTGTTCAGGGAGCTTTGTAGAACCGTCGACCCTAATAGAGCAGCAATCGGAGGATGTCTTTTACTGATGCAGTCTTGGGCTTGGTTTCGAATGTCGTTTTTAAGCCCGCAACCTAGAAACCCCACCTCGTACCAATTCCCACTTATTCGGGGGTACTATTAAAATTACTTAATTTAATTCATTTTATTTTATAAATATATTTTTTAAACTACATTACAATTTTTTAGTTGTTTTACATTAATGACAGGTGGTGCGTTCAACTCACTCACCAGAGATTGCCAACTACACAGCGAGACTATAGATTGTTGATCGACAAGATACAAGAAGAGGTTAGGAATTCGGACCATTTTTTTTAATTCCTCAAAACGTTTTTCTAATTAAACTTTATATAACTCAAGTTCAAAATTATTTTTCAGTTCGTGTGGACTCCGTACACTGCTCCTGTGATTCGTGATTGTATTCCGGGAGACATTATGGACATCTCTCACGTATGGCTGCTGCTAGTGCCACTCATCAACTACGAAATTGTCGAGTGGCATCCTACACACATGGTTCTGCGACAATTTGGTTTCATCCAAGGGGTTCCGCTATCGCCATCCAATTTGGACGAATTACATCGGTTGACGCGATAGAAGAAGACAGAAGTCCATTGAGGGCCATAATCACGCTAACTAGGTCAGGCAATGAATGACAAGATATGGCAGGAGATCGCCCATCTGTGCACCCATTGTGGATCAGGCCGTCACTTTTGACTATATGTAGTGGTACGACCAAAATGGGAAGCCACATATACTCACTTCGAAGGAGCGCGAGTGAGAAATTGATTTTTAACCCCCTCATCCCGGCCTAGCCAACAGACCGGACCGAACGAGTTACACGGGGAAAACTAAAGTGAAACCTGCTAAGGCCTCACTCCGATTAGCAACCCTATTTTTTTCATTTATATTTATCTTATCTAAATGTCACAATTAATCCTAAATGTGAAGATGACAGCGGAAAAGCGAAAACGAATACAATCCAAGCAGAGCATACGACAACATAAATTACCAAGTAGCTTAATCGATCAAGTTCAATGCACACGGAGCAAAACCATCATGAAGGATACATATAAGCTCAATTATGATGCATACAAGTCGTAGGGACTAAAATGTAACGTTCAGGAACCTTTGAAGATGCCATTTAACCGATTTAACTGCATGTTTTTTGAAACAAGCTTGCCTGTTTCGAAATGCGAGGCTCCATTTAAAAGTAAGACCAAATCGTTCTGAAACGGTCCCACCTTGTTCCAGAACGGGAGTCTACAGTGGCAAAACGTATCGGAACCGGTTCTGAAACGGGGGCTCACAGTGGCGAATTGTATCGAAATGAGTTTCGAAATGGGGGCTCACAGTGGCAAATCGTATCGAAATGGCACCACCCCCGTTCCGATACGAATACCCCTGGAGCTGTCGACCGTTTCAAAACCATATCGAGTGATTCAAAACGCCTTCACACAATTTGGCCCGAGACCATACTTTGACACCTTCAAACGTCCCCAAACTTGTCTCGAGTCTTCAAAAACCACATAGCAACATATCATACATACATTCTAAATGCAAAGTACCCTAATCACATCATTAGACATGCATTCAAGCAACGAATTGGATTTCAAGCCTAAGCTCACATGAACACTTAGATTCAAAAACACTAGCATGCCAAAACACAAAGCAATTCATACATGGCTACATTAAACCTCAACATAACATAGTACCATCATTTAAAGCATGCTAGAAACATAAACATAGCCAAAATATACGAGTTTGAACACCAACTCCCTAACAACAAGCCTAGCAATCCCATTGTCTAAGTGTTATTACAAACTAATAAAACCATACTTTGAGCCACCCGAGAACTTCGAGAAACTCCTCCCTTGCCCACTTGCCTCCCAAGCCTCTAACGATCTGCATTGCTGGAAAAAGGAAAGAGCGTAAGCTTAAAGCTTAGTGAGCGGAGCTCTAAAACACAATGACAATGCAGTTTTAAACCATATTATTATATTTAAAGCAAAACCATTTAAGGAGAAGATATAACGAAGCATAAACATAAACAATGCATGGTATGCACATGCATAACCAAAACCCGGTGGGACTACACATCACCGTTCACAACAACTAGTAGTTTTCCGATGGGACTACACATCACCGTACTCTTCTACTAGTTAGTACCGGTGGGACTACACATCACCGTATACAACGACCAACCATCATGTGAGGCTCGACACCAACAACGACTACACAACAACATTAAACGAAGAGTAAAGGCAATCCACATTCACACAACAACACAAATAATCGCACACACACCAACACTTAACGATCAAGGTGAATTAGCAAACTTACACTTGGGTTTAGGTTAGCCCTTAAGGCTTCACCCAAACCCTCGAGAACCCACTTTGAAATCATTTAAAACTTCAAACATTTCCACTCACCGATAGAGCCCAACGGAAGTCGAAACACCGATCTCACGCCTCCGTAGTACCCTGTATCGTGCCCAAAGTACCCGAGCTCGTTTCCCATATTTCTAACCAACCAAAAACAAAGTATTACTCCCCTAATCTTCCATAAATCCATTGTCAAACATCAGTTCACAAATCCACAACATTCTCTCGACGATTCAAACTGAAATCTATCAAAATACCATTCAAACTCGTTCTTAAGCAAAGCCCAGCAAATACCCATCAAATTAAACATCCAAAACACAGCAAAATCATTTAAAAACATCCAACCTAGGTCCATATACCTCCAGCCTTCATTTTACCCCTAAAACTAAGCCAAAAACACCATTTTCACCTTCAAAACCTACCCACTGCTCCTAGTTTCGGGTTTTATATGTTTAAGCCACTTATTAACATTATTTAGCAACCAAAAATAGTTTAAAAACTCCCCTACAAGTACCCATTGAAACCCCCCTACAAAAATTTCACAAATCCCTCTCTTTTCCATCAAAACTTTGGAACCCTAAGTTTGAAAAATCAATACTTTGCTTGATTTTCGAAAAGGTAAGATTCAATAATTAAAACCTCATATAAAAGTGATGTTTACCTTTGAAATTCTTCTAAGAACCTTTGAGTCAAGGGAAAAGATGATGGAGAGCTTTTAGGGAGAAAGTTTAAGCTTTTTAGGTTTTAGTTCTTTTGAAAAGAAGATGACCACTCAATCTCAAAATCCCCTTTCAAATTTCATTAATGGCGTTTTTGTAAATAGTGGCATCTTTTATAAAATCAGCATTTTAATTCTAAATTTAACCCGAACCAGTCCTAGATCAAAATCGATAAACTCTTGGGCCCTAAACCGGGGCGTTTCAACTCTCCCTCACTTAAGGAATTTTGTCCCCGAAATTACCTAACGGAAAAAGATACGGAAACTGTCTCTCCATGTCTTCCTTCCTCTCCCAAGTTGCCTCTTCCACGCCTCGGTGTCTCCACAAAACCTTGACTAACTCGATAGACCTCCCGCGCAACACATTCTTGTCCGTAGCATGAATCTCAACCGACTCCTCATCATATGACAAGTCGGGGTTGAACTCAATTTCTTCCACTGGCATTACGTGAGACGGATCCGATCTATACTTTCGGAGCATCGAAACGTGAAACACATCGTGAACCTTCTCTAACTTGGTCGGGAGTCTCAATATATAAGCAACGGGACCGATCCTCTCAACTACCTCGTAAGGTCCAATGAATCTTGGACTCAACTTACCCTCCCTACCAAACCTCATCACCTTCTTCCAAGGTGAGACTTTCAAAAATACCTTTTCGCCCACGACATACTCTATCTCATTTCTCTTCAAATCAGCATACGGCTTTTGTCGGTCTGAAGCTGCCTTCAACCGATCACATATAAACTTTACCTTCTCAATAATACCCTTAAGCAAGTCGGGCATAGGTACAAGCTTCTGTCCGGCCTCGGCCCAACAAATAGGTGTTCTACATCTCCTACCATACAGAGCCTCATATGGTGCCATCTAAATACTAGCCTAATAACTGTTGTTGTATGCAAACTCTACTAACGGTAGGTGCTTCTCCCAAGAACCCTGAAATTCGATGATGCAACGCCTAAACATGTCCTCCAACACTTGAATAACTCTCTCCGACTGACCATCTGACTGCGGGTGGTACGAAGTGCTGAAGTTCAACCAAGTACCCAAGGCACGATGCAAACACTCCCAAAATCTAGCTGTAAACCTCGAATCTCGGTCTGATACAATCGACTTCGATACCCCATGCAACCTCACTATCTCACTGATGTACAGATCAGCCAACTTATCTAAGAGGTAGGTAGTATGGACAGGTATGAAATGAGCACACTTGGTTAATCTATCGACTATCACCCACGCTGAATTCTTCTTCGAAGGAGTCAACGGTAAACCTGACATAAAGTCTATGGTGATACGTTCCCACTTCCATTCTGGAATCTTCAACGGCTATAGCAAACCTGAAGGAAACGAATGCTCGACTTTAACTCTCTAACATACCATACACTTACTCACAAACTCGGCCACATCTTTCTTCAACCCAATCCAGTAGTACTCTTCTTTTAAACCACTGTACATCTTCGTACTACCCAGATGCATAGCAAAAGGACTGTTATGGGCTTCATTCAAGATAGTACGCCTTAACTCGGCGTCTTCTGGGACTACTATCCTATCCTTGAAACATAGGATCTCGTTCTCACCAAAGCAAAAATTTGTAGGCCTACCCTCGCTATATCTTGCACGTGAGGTGCAAAAGACTCATTTGCAACTGTTTCTCTCGAATTAACTTAGCCAACAAAGGTTTAACTTGCAACTCGGCTATCAAACCACCATCATTTGACACACTCAACCTCGCAAACATGGCCCGCAACTCAATCGCCACTTTTCTACTCAAAGCATCGGCCACTACGTTTGCCTTACCCGGATGGTATTCTATCATAAGGGTCATAGTCCTTAAGAAGTTCTATCTACCAACGTTGTCTAAGATTCAACTCTCTCTGAGTCATCAAGTACTTCAAACTCTTGTGGTCGGTATAAACGATGCACTTCTCACCATAAAGGTGGTGTCTCCAAATCTTCAAAGCAAACACTACTGCGGCTAACTCAATATCGTGAGTGGGGTAGTTCTTCTCGTGAACCTTCAACTGTCTCGAAGCGTAAGCTATAACCTTACCATCTAGCATAAGCACACAACCTAAACCTACATACGATGCATCGTTGTAAATCACAAACTCTTTCCCTAGTTCAGGCTGAATCAAAATAGGAGCTTCGGTCAAAGCTTTCTTCAACTTCTCAAACGCTTCTTGTCTTGCATCCGACCACTCATATGGAACATTCTTCTGAAGAAATTTAGTTAAGGGTGCCGCAATCTTCGAAAATCCTTCGACAAATCTTTCGATAATACCCTGCCAAGCCTAGGAAACTACAAATTTCGGTTACCGACTTTGGTTGCTTCCAATTCACTATGGCTTCTATCTTCTTGGGATCCACACAAATCCCATTGGCCGAGATCACGTGACCTAGGAAGACTACCTCCTTAATCCAAAACTCGCACTTACTCAACTTGACATACAACTGATTCTCAAGCAAAGTCTGAAGCACTAACCGCAAATGCTCATCATGCTCTTCCTCGGTCCTAGAGTACACTAAGATATCATCTATGAACACTACCACAAACCTGTCCAAAAACTCGTGGAACACTCGGTTCATCATATCCATAAATGCTACTGGAGCGTTAGTCAAACCGAAAGGCATTGCCAAGAACTCATAGTGCCCCATAACGCGTACGGAAAGCGGTCTTCGATATGTCCACATCTTTCACCTTCAACTGATAGTAACCAGATCACAAATCAATCTTCGAAAACACTGAAACACCTCTCAACTGATCAAGCAAGTCATCTATCCGAGGCAAAGGATACTTGTTCTTCACTGTTACCTTGTTCAACTGCCTATAATCTATACACATCCTCATACTACCGTTCTTTTTCTTCACAAACAAGACCGGAGCACCCCACGGGGAAATACTAGGCCTAATGAAACCTCTATCTGACAATTCATGAAGCTCTATCTTTAACTCTCTCAACTCTTTCGGTGCCATTCTACAAGGAGCAATAGACACGGGTGCAGAATCAGAATACGTCTCAATAGCAAACTCAACTTCTCTATCTGGAGGCAAACCCGAAAACTCTTCAAGAAAAACACTCAGAAAGTCACAAATTGTTCTGATGTCTTGCAGTCTAACCTCACTCATATTTGGATTAATCACATAAGCCAAGTACGCCTAACAACCCAAATCCAACAATCTCTGAGCTTCTAGAGCAGAAACAACATTGGACAAGAAATTAATGTTCTCGCCCACCACTACAACTTCAAAATCATCCGTAAGCCTCAAGGAGACTCTCTTGGTCTCAAAGTCTACCCTAGCTCTATGCTCTACGAGTCAATCCATGCCCAAAATCACATCAAAATCATAGAACGGTAATTCCATCATATTAACGGGAAACACATGGGCCTGAACCATCAAGGGACACCTTTTATACATCTTCCTAACTACCAATGTATCACCGAAAGAACTAGTAACATTTACACCTACTTCTAACCACTCATACGGTAGACCTATGAACCTTGCATGTTCACCCAAAATATACGAATGTGCCGAACCTAAATCTATCAAAGAAAGCAAAGTCAAGGACTGTAACAAGAAATTACCTGCAATGACATCCTTTTCATTCCCAGCCTCTCGTTGTGCATACACCCTAGCCGGCCCTCTACCCTCGGGCTGAACTGCCACCACATGAGCTAAGTTCCTCTGACCATCGTTCCTTAGCTGAAACTTACCACGACCGCGCCAACGGCCTCTCTGATACTCAAAACCCCTACCTGGAGTCGGTCCGCTCCTAGCCGGGTGTGGACAATTACGCCTCAAATGATCTCGGGAACCATAGTTCCAACATACCCCAAAGGTACCCATACACTCGCCCTGATGGCGTCTCCCGCACCTGGTGCACTCAGGAGTGTGAACAATAGCTCCTTGGCCCTGATGTCCCCGTCCATGGTTATCACCCCTATGTCTCAAATTGGGCTGATACCTCCTATCTCTATGCCTCTTGGCATGATCTTTGTCCCAATCCACATGTCTCTTCCCGGAATCGGACCCACTAGCACGAGCACTCGAGCCTAAGTTATGCTCAATATCCTTGGCCCTAGAGACCAAAACATCAAACTCGGTGTAGTCAGAGGCAAGAATATAAGTCTTCACATCTCTAGTCAACCCATATCGAAAACGCTCACATTGTTTCCTCTCACTGGGAACCAACTCAAGAGCATACTGGCTCAACCTCACAAATTGAACCTCGTACTCCGATATCGTCTTGCTACCCTGAACCAAGGTAATAAATTCTCTCTTCTTCTCATCCTGATATCGAACTCCAAGATACTTCTTCTTTGAAAGCATTTATGAAGAATTCCCGAGAGACATCCGCTTCTGCCATACCCGAAGTAATAGTGGTCCACCAAGCATACGCATATCTCTGAAGCAAGAAGACAACACAACCCAACTTACGAGTGTCTGGGCACTCCATTTGACCCAAGATGTGTGTAGTACTCTCGAGCCAAGCCTCTGAACCCTCAGGAGTCAAACCACGGAACTCGACTCCACCCAAGCTACGGAGTCTCTCAAGGGGTAAACCAGTCCCCGCACCCTGAGGTGGTGCTGCAGCATGCATACCGGCTAAAGCTGTCTGAAAAGCCTCGGCTATAGTCTGAATCAAGTGGGTCATGTCCGCACCTGCCGGACCCTGACCTGCCTGAGCTCCATTACCCCCAACATTTGCACCAGCTTGAGGTCCATTATCATCACCTCCATCATTCGCACCGGCTTGAGGCACATTACCTTCACCACCCACCTCATTACCATCGAGAGCAGGAGGAATATGAGGCTCATCACTGGGTGCCTGGTCACCCGCTCTAGGTCGTCCTCTCGGTCTTACCATAGCAAGATAAAATCTGAACAACAAACACATCACACACAAGAAAACAGGAGGTTAGCAAGGGCAAGGATCCAAGTTCTCAAGCTCTCTAAACCAAACCATTTTTCAATAACAACACTTAGCAATGGGAACACTTGACTAAACTTCAACCAACAACAAGGACGATACATCATGCTTTAGTATACCTTGCAATAGCAAACAACCAAACAAACCAACTTACCTGACTTACCTTCCCGAGAGACCTCGTAACCGAGGCTCTGATACCACCAAATGTAACCCCTTCATCCCAGCCTAGCCAACAGACCAGACCGAACGGGTTACACGGGGAAAACCGAAGCGAAACCTGCTAAAGCCTCACTCCGATTAGCAACCCTATTTTTTCATTTATATTTATCTTATCTAAATGTCACAATTAATCCTAAATGTGAAGACGACAGCGGAAAAGCGAAAACGAATACAATCCAAGCAGAGCATACGACAACTTAAATTACCAAGTAGCTTAATCGATCAAGTTCAATGCACACGGAGAAAAACCATAATGAAGGATACATATAAGCTCAATTAGGAAGCATACAAGCCGTAGGGACTAAAATGTAACGTTCAAGAACCTTAGAAGATGTCATTTAACCGATTTAACTGCCTGCTTTTCGAAACAGGCTTGCCCGTTCTGAAACGAGGGCTCCATTTAAAAAGTAAGACCAAATCGTTATGAAACGGTCCCACATTGTTCCGAAACAGAAGTCTACAATGGCAAAACGTATCGGAACTGGTTCTGAAACGGGGGCTCACAGTGGCGAATCGTATCGAAACGAATTTCGAAATGGGGGCTTACAGTGGAAAATCGTATCAAAACGGCACCACCCCCATTCCGATACAAGTACCCCTAGAGCTGTTGACCGTTCCAAAACCATATCGAGCGATTCGAAACGCCTTCACACAGTTTGGCCCGAAATCATACTTTGACACCTCCAAACGTCCCCAAACTTGTCTCGAGTCTTCATAAACCACATAGCAACATATCATACATACATTCTAAATGCCTAATCACATCATTAGACATGCATTCAAGCAACGAATTGGATTTCAAGCCCTAAGCTCACATGAACACTTAGATTCAAAAACACTAACATGCCAAAACACAAAGCAATTCATACATGGCTACATTAAACCTCAACATAACATAATATCATCATTTAAAGCATGCTAGAAACATAAACATAGCCAAAATATACGAGTTTGAACACCAACTCCCTAACAACAAGCCTAGCAATCCCATTGTCTAAGTGTTATTACAAACTAATAAAACCATACTTTGAGCCACCCGAGAACTTCGAGAAACTCCTCCCTTGCCCACTTGCCTCCCAAGCCTCTAACGATCTGCATTGCTGGAAAAAGGAAAGAGCGTAAGCTTAAAGCTTAGTGAGCGGAGCTCTAAAACACAACGACAATGCAGTTTTAAACCATATTATTAGATTTAAAGCAAAACCATTTAAGGAGAAGATATAACGAAGCATAAACATAAACAATACATGGTATGCACATGCATAACCAAAACCCGGTGGGACTACACATCACCGTTCACAACAACTAGTAGTTTTCCGATGGGACTACACATCACCGTACTCTTCTACTAGTTAGTACCGGTGGGACTACACATCACCGTATACAACGACCAACCATCATGTGAGGCTCGACACCAACAACGACTAAACAACAACATTAAACGAAGAGTAAAGGCAATCCACATTCACACAACAACACAAATAATCGCGCACACACCAACATTTAACGATCAAGGTGAATTAGCAAACTTACACTTGGGTTTAGGTTAGCCCTTAAGGCTTCACCCAAACCCTCGAGACCCCACTTTGAAATCATTTAAAACTTCAAACATTTCCACTCACCGATAGAGCCCAACGGAAGTCGAAACACCGATCTCACGCCTCCGTAGTACCCTGTATCGTGCCCAAAGTACCCGAGCTCGTTTCCCATATTTCTAACCAACCAAAAACAAAGTATTACTCCCCTAATCTTCCATAAATCCATTGTCAAACATCAGTTCACAAATCCACAACATTCTCTCGACGATTCAAACTGAAATCTATCAAAATACCATTCAAACTCGTTCTTAAGCAAAGCCCAGCAAATACCCATCAAATTAAACATCCAAAACACACCAAAATCATTTAAAAACATCCAACCTAGGTCCATATACCTCCAGCCTTCATTTTACCCCTAAAACTAAGCCAAAAACACCATTTTCACCTTCAAAACCTACCCACTGCTCCTAGTTTCGGGTTTTATATGTTTAAGCCACTTATTAACATTATTTAGCAACCAAAAATAGTTTAAAAACTCCCCTCCAAGTACCCATTGAAACCCCCTACAAAAATTTCACAAATCCCTCTCTTTTCCATCAAAACTTTGGAACCCTAAGTTTGAAAAATCAATACTTTGCTTGATTTTCGAAAAGGTAAGATTCAATAATTAAAAGCTCATGTAAAAGTGATGTTTACCTTTGAAATTCTTCTAAGAACCTTTGAGTCAAGGGAAAAGATGATGGAGAGCTTTTAGGCATAAAGTTTAAGCTTTTTAGGTTTTAGTTCTTTTTAAAAGAAGATGACCACTCAATCTCAAAATCCCCTTTCAAATTTCATTAATGGTGTTTTTGTAAATAGTGGCATCTTTTATAAAATCAGCATTTTAATTCTAAATTTAACCCGAACTAGTCCTAGATCAAAATTGATAAACTCTCGGGCCCTAAATCGGGGCGTTACATGATGTGCCTCCCCAAAACCGCCCATCCACACAACGTCAAGCCACCTAGAGCCAGCCGACACAGCACGGTCCGAGAATGGGGCCTAAAAGCTAGAGACATTGAATTCACACTGCAGGGGCCTCGTCGTCTGGAATAGCATTTCAGCATAAAGGTGATCTGGAGACATTTTAGAATGGGCCTCCACCCGAGTTTAGCTTCATGGATGCTTATCGTCCCTTCATGCCGATGAGTGGTCCTCCGGTGTTCGATATTCCACCGTTGTCATCACAGTTCGACTACAACATTGTCGAGCATACGCTTCCGCAGAGCTTGTTCTACACCGGCCCCAGTCCCAACAGTGGTCCACGTTTCGAGGACGTTCATAGAGTCGATGATGATGTCGTTGCTGATGAGAACGACCCTAGAGCACATGACATTCGCAGGAATCTGCCACGAGATCGTTGTGCACCCAGTTGCGGAACGGGTGAACATAGGCATCATTAGTACGAGGGGTTGTCTAAAATTTAATTATGTTTATGCAAGACATTATTTTTTTAATTTTATAATTACCAATATTTTATTCTTCCTTTTTTTACATAATTTTAAGAATTTATATTTAATTTCGTTTTCTTTGGATAAACAATAACCTACATTATTTGGTTAACAAACCGAGCCTATCAAGCATTTTTAAAAGCAAAATCATTCAGAAAAACAAGTTATGTAACCGTTTTCGACGCGAATTTTAGTCAGTTTCGAATGGACCGAACTTGCCCATATTGGTGTCAAATGAAAGACAATTTCCAGTACTACGAAACCAAACTCAATGTTTACTAAAAATATACGATTAATAAGCTCGAAATATTGCTCGAACATGCCTATGGATGCTTGATTTGGCAGCCCGATTTACAAAGAACTCGCTTTCTAGCTTTTTAAATTCTCGGGGAACTCGCATTTTGCAAAACGCGAGTTACTGTTAAATTCATTATTCTGAAAAGCGTTGACACATATGCAAAATTCGCTTTCTGTAGAAAGCGATATTGCGTCTTGTGTTTCCCAGAAAATGAGTTCTTCATACGTGGCAGATTTGGGGTCATTTTTCCAAATAAAAAAACCACGGGGTCATTTATACAAATAATTAATAAAAAGGGTTTTTGATTTAAAAATGCCCAATTTATGTCTTAAATATAGGAGGTTAAATCAAAAATAAAATAGAAAATATATTATTAATGCGATTAGGGGTGTTTGGTTTCTTCGGATTACGATATCCTTTATTTAATCGTATAAACTTGTTTTCTTACGTAATTAAGTGCTCACATTGGATTTATGTTTATAATTTTACTTTGAAAATCTATGGTAAATGTTCATATATCAAGTTTTATATAAATATATAAAATTTTAAATATAAATATAATGTAAAAACTTTTCTCTCCTCCCGCCGTTTGTCTATGTAATTTATGTTTTCTTTACCTAATTAATAACGGCAGTAGTTTTAATGCTGGTCGTCGACCTCCGATAATTTATAATTTTTATGTTTAATTAAATTTATTTTTTTTGCACATCTTGCTACAGTTTCTTCTACTTTTATGATACCTCACTGCCTTATGGCACGTTTCTATAGTTACTTGCCTTTAGGAATAGGCGAGAAAGGTGATTGTCGATTCTGGGGATTTCATCTAGTTCATATTTGGACAACTTTCTATAGATCTTTCCTACAATGGACCATAAAGATTTTCTTTGGTACAAAGAGAAAATCTATATCTTATTGGTATGGTCCAAGATTTATCTTTTCTTTTTAAATTTATCGTTTTATATGTTATGTTCTTGTTTTACTTTTATTTTGAATAATTTCTACTTAGGGGGAGTGGAAGGGGGTGAGTTTTGAACCCACAACCTAAAGAAGAAGAAAGGGTGTCAACTGAAAGCTTTAACCACTAGCTATACATATTGATGATTGTTTTACTTGCCTTATGGCACGTTTCTATAGTTACTTGCCTTTAGGAATAGGCGAGAAAGGTGATTGTCGATTCTGGAGATTTCATCTAGTTCATATTTGGACAACTTTCTATAGATCTTTCCTACAATGGACCATAAAGATTTTCTTTGGTACAAAGAGAAAATCTATATCTTATTGGTATGGTCCAAGATTTATCTTTTCTTTTTAAATTTATCGTTTTATATGTTATGTTCTTGTTTTACTTTTATTTTGAATAATTTCTACTTAGGGGGAGTGGAAGGGGGTGAGTTTTGAACCCACAACCTAAAGAAGAAGAAAGGGTGTCAACTGAAAGCTTTAACCACTAGCTCTACATATTGATGATTGTTTTACTTTTATTTATTAATAAAATTGTCTAATTGATGTGTCAAAAAATAAGGGTTATATTATGATACACAAGTTTTGTAAAAAAACTACACAACCCTTCACATTTAAGCTATAAAATTTAAAACATTAATCTCTAGCCCTAACAACCTAATACCTTAAAATTTAAACCCTAAACTCTAAATTCTAACCCTTAACTTTAAATTTTACACCATATACAATAAACCCCTCAACTCTAAACCTTAAATTAAAATTCTAAACCTTAAAATTAAAAAATTTATGTATCAAAATATTTTTAAAAAATAAACACAAACCTATATAATAGTATTTAAACATTGATATAACGTGGGTTGGTCCTTGTGTGTGACTCTACCAATGTTCTTGGTAGTTGCGTGTGGGATGTGGATGTTAGTTGTTGTTGAAACCTTGCAATATTTCTTATTATAAAAATTAAGTTAGATACATTTTGAAAGAAGATTTCTCATAATTGTGGATGTGAGGTAGGTATTCTTTTGTCCGAAGAGAATGGAGTTGTCGCATTTGCATTATTGGCAAGGCTCGCAAATTAAGGACCACATAGGAATTTTGTTTTTATTATTTAATGTGGAAATTTTCTTTTGGATAAATTACTCAAATGATCACTTAATTATAAGATTGGTATCGATATAACTATTATATTTTTAGTTTTAACAATTTTACCACTTAACTATTTAAGTGGTTTCAATCAAGCCACCTGTAACACCCCTAAAAATGAAAATAAAATGATGAAAGATGAGAAAATGCCTCTTAAGAGTTTTGAACTGTGACCCCATGCATAATAAACCCTTACCCTAGCCATTTGAGCTAAGGCCATCTTTGGTTTCAATTTTGCCTTAGTTTCTCTCTAATCTTTTTGTGTTACGGTCCACCCAATAATAAATGATAATCAGAACCCCCCACGTGCCTGAATCAATGTATCGTTTTGAAATGTTAGATTTGAGTACCAAACCCCTCACCCGAACCACCTTCCCATTTTCCGACCAAGACCCGATCTCCCTCACCGTCCGACGGTGTCGTGCACCGCCGCAACCAATCGAACCGCCACCTTCTCCTGACCATGCCCATGGCCGCCACTCGTCGTAGTTCACCGTCGTTTGCCGAGAAAACTGCGACAAAGGTTCAACTATGACCTAAGCTTTCGTCGCCCCTATTTTTCTGCGATTCTGACCACCCTCGATGTTCGTTTGAGAATCGGACTCCATATCCAAGCTCTCCAAACCGTGTTGAACAAAACCCAGTAAATCGATTGGCTTACCGACACCGAAAAAGGCGTCATCGGAGCTTCGTCAAATCCGACAATCTCGGCTTCATTTTGGGTAAGTTTCGGTCATATTGCGGTCTGTTTGGTGAAGTTTTAGGTGTAATATGATTCGGGATTTAACGTTCGTTTGATTTTCGGCAGAACCGACACGAAAATGGCATTTCCGACGACTTTTCTGACGGTCGTCCGGTGACCCGAATTTTTGGGTGAGTGAACCGGACTGAACCGTCCAATCCGGTCTAAACCGGTCCAACCTAGTCTGAGTCCAACCCGTCTAGCGAGTCAACTCAGCCCGAGTCAGCTCAGTGAGTCAGTCGAGTCAGCTCAGTGAGTCAGCCGAGTCAACTCAATTGACCTATGCATGTTGACCTGCTGACATCAGCGTTGACTCTGACCCTGTTGACCATTGACCTTCTGACGTCAGCGTTGACCAGCTGACGTCAGTGTTGACTTTGACCGTTGACCAAAAAGTCAACTTTTCCGAAAACTCCTATTCTATGTTTTTCGACGTTCTAAGTCCGTTTTTGAAGCCCGTTTCGCAAAATTCTAACCCAAAGTCCTCCGAATCTGACTTCGAACCCGAACTTCTATATGTATTAATTTTGCAATTAGAAGTACTGTGAGTAAGGACTAAAATGTGAATTTTTGTAATTGAAGATACTCATAGCTCCTTGAAATACAAAATTTTGATGGACGTCAAATTCGAGTTCGAGTGCAATCGAATGGGGTTTCATGAATCGACAGATATAGCTCGGAGTTAAGGTAATACAAAACTACCCCTTGTATGCTTTATGCACATGTTGATATCCGGATAACGCATGCATGCTTATGATGAAGTGTTTTGTAAACTCTGATTAAGCTGAATCAGATACGAGAAATAAGTATGGAAATTATTAAAACCAAAATATTCAAATAAGAATACTAATAGACCAGAAGTATCGAAAGTTAATAGTAATAAATAATACAGTTAAATCCGCAACTCGATCAATGGTGTCTAAGATTCAATGCCCATAATATGGAGTAAAGGATATTGGATATGAGAATTACATAAATGCCCTTGAGGTATAAGAATGACTAAACTGCCCTTAATAAAGGAAGTGACCCGAAATCTACATTCAAATTGATTGAAAAATTACCCCACCTAAGATGTATGTTCTATTGGAAAAGACTTCGACATCATTATTCAAATGTGTGTGATACTAAAAGAAACTTGGATTTTCCCCCAACCTCTGTATAACACATGAAGGTGAATTTACTGGAATTGTCGTTGTATTCTTGAGTTGATCCTTATGACAGTAATGGATGAATTAATTGGAATGATCGTAATTACCAAAAAGACTGTAGTGCCTTCGAACACCGAGATTCTTAATTAATCAGAATGACAATTTTACCCTTAAGTTCTAAAATGAGTAAACCGTCTGTAAGGGCCGAAGAGTTCAAAATGAATTAATCTCTACCGAGTACATAAACGATGGAGGTGCTAAATAGTAAAATTTGACAAAAGTGGTGGATTTATCCCAATTTCCAATGACCGAAAAGCCTTTTTGAGTTAAATAGGCAGTTATGCATTTGATGAAATTCTGGGATTTCTAATAAGACTTTAAGGGCTAAAGTGCCCCTAAGTGTTAGGAAGCACACTCATGTATGCTAATCACTCTTGATATTAATATAAGGTTAGAAGTTTTTCGCACAAAATATAAGTTCGGCTACTCTGTGGCAAGTCTTGTGGTGAATTATGAAAGTAACCATTCAAATATATATTAAATATTGTGAATCGTCATTTTATATTACTGGGCTAAATTACAAAAATCACCCATGATAATTAAAAGACTAAAATACCCTCGTTGGCCAAAGTAATTAAGATAGCCTGAATGTATCTAATATCGTGAAAAATTTTGACATAGAAATCTTTGAATGCCTGATTGGAAGCCTGATGAGCAAATAGAATTTCCTGAGCGACTGTTTATGCTTTGTTGGTATAAATTACCAAAATGTCCATATGTGATAAAATGACCATAATGCCCTTGTAGGCTTAAATGACTAAATAACTCATGATGCGTCTAAACTCTCAAAGATCTTGATGTATCACCTCCCGAATATCTGGGTTAAACCGTTAGTATGAATCCCTTTTAATAGGGGCCACGTTTCAGAAATCTGTTCAAATTGTCAAAAGTTTAATGTGTCCTCTTCCGTAAATGCCAAGTATCTCCAAGAAATGATCTGTCCCACCTAGTGTGTTCCATGTGTGATATATTCTGTTGAATGGATTGTATAATGGTTTAATCATGAATAATATTATGTTTGATGAACATTTCAATTGTTATTGAGATTGCATCACTATGTTGGAAAATGAGGTTAAATGATGAACTGGATATATGATGACATTATTTGCCTACTTGATGTATATCTGCTCAATCTGTATACTTGTTATGTGATTACTTGATCTGTGATGGTATTGCCTAACTATCTGATGAACTTGATAGTATGATATATTAGATTGACCTATGATGGTACAATCTGTTTGCATGATGAATGATGAAAATGTTTGCCCTGCTCAATGGTATGCCCATTTATCTGTCAAAAGCATGAATCTTCCGTTTCTGATACTCTAAATAGAATGTATGTCACATGTATTATGTTACTCATGTCTGGAATCTGAACACCGATTACTATCTGGGGTATACTGCTGGGTTATATTATGAAGTCTCTGTTGGTACTGTTGCGACTAAAAAAAATTTCAAAAATACAAAGTACCTCGAATGTCGCTCGGACGGACCGAGTTTTAATTTGGTTTTCGAAAAATTAGTCGGATTTAAAAAAGGAGGAGTCGCCACCAGTCATTTAGAAATGGTAGACCGGACACCGAAAAACAAAACCAGAAATTTTAAAGGGTTTGGGGGTCGGTTACACGCGGGGAAGGATGAGCACCCCTGTCGTGCCCGAAAATCGGTACCAAAAACATTACCGCTTAATTAATATTAAATTTTATGAATTAAAGTGATAAATCGCATCGAAATTTGGTTATACGGGCGAGTGAATTTTAAAAGCCTTAATATTCGAGAAAGAACGTCCGAACCACCACCACTACGACTGGTACTGGCCTCGTTCGATCCCGAATAAAAAGGCATTCGCATTAAATTTATAATTTGAGATGAAACTTATAAATTTAAAAATGAGACAAATACAAATAAATCCACAAAAAGACATGGAAAGAAGTAAAAAAACAAAAAAGAATAAATATATGAACATGGTATCTAAACGCATGAGCGAAACGCGTTAAAACGCTAACGAAAACAAAAGGCCAACGTAAATAAAATAGCCTCACATATATGCACATAAACATTTAAAAGGTAAATGGCATGATACAGTAAAAATGAAATGATAAAGGATAGAAAAAGATAAAAAGGCATACATACGTCATGAAAAACAAATATCCATATGGCTTCGTACATATAAATTCGCAAAACACGTGAGATCAGATATTAGATGAGGTCTAAACATACATACAAACGCATGCTAGCACGATACCAACCTAGAAATATTCCAAGCTCGGGCAAGAATACAAAAACAAACTGAATTTATAACATGCATGGATTAATGGGGACGATTAACACTTTTGTCACTGATTTAGGGATAGAATTGTAAAACATTTAGGGAATTTCGAAGATGGAAAAAGGATTATGCCCCTAAAAAGATGTCAAATTTGAATAGGGATAAAAAACATTTTTAAAACAACAGGGCCTAAAACGAGATTTGACCGCCGCCCTCTCAATTTTGAAAGCTAAAATAATGACGAAATTGAAACCTTTTGAAAAGTTCTAAGGACCCTGTGCGTGACTAACCCACGAGGAATCAGTACCACTCTTTCAATTCGGGACGAGAATGAAAAACGGTAAAGCTATAGGGGACGGCGGAGAGGATTTTTAAAAAGATGAAATGTAATTAGCCCAAAGTCTTTTCCCTTATATGCTAACTTAAGACAGAAAACCCTAAAAACCTAATGAACGGCGGCCACACTTCCTTCCTATCTCCCTCTTTCAGAAACCAGAACCCTTTCCCCTTTTTCCGACCCTTCCGTTCGCCGGCTACCCTTCACAGGCGTCGGCAACGCTTTAGAAGAAAGACTCAAAAAAGGGAAAAGCTTCTCTATTTTTTTTCTCAAAAACCCGAATCAAAAACAAATCCCTTTCGTTTGTTATTCTCCTCCCTTTGGGGGAAGGTATTCGCATGCCTTTCTCCCTTCAACTCACCGGACACAACCTTTGCACGGCCAGAGGCTTACCGTCGAAGAGAGAGCAGCGGTAACGAGAGGGAGGCAAAACGACGGTGGTGAGAAAGAGGCATCGAGGGGGTAAGAATGAAAAACTCTTGCTCTTTTTTTGTTTTTTTCCCTTATGCATGTAATCAAAAAGAGATGCCAATACCTCTTAAATTTTCTTTGTGTTATTGATTTTTTGGAATCCCTCTCCTTTTCGCTGAGGAAGAAGGGTTACAACTGTTATCCCAGTTACTCTTATACCGGGTTACAATGAGAAAAACCACAAAGGTAGTACACTTTCCCTCCCTTTTTTCTTTCGATCCCCCTCTGATATATCCCTCCAAAAAGATTACATGTGCCTTTTTTGATTTTTGTGTCTTGGTTGACTTTTATTTTTGCCTTTCTTTGTTTGTCGTTTTTAGTACTCTGATGCTCTGTTGTTTTTGTCTGAGGTATGTCGGAGAAGCACGAATCGGAAGAGGCGTGCTGCTTGCAGGAGGCAGACGCGCTCGTGGCAGGCCAAACGGTCAGAAGGTTCAGGCGCGTGGGTAGCAGAGGAGACGGGATCTGGAAGCTTCGTCCTCGATCGGGGACCGTTAGATCGGCTCGATCTAACGGTCGATGTTGTGCGGCGCGGGAGATCGATGATAGGCTTGCTAGGGTTTCATCCCCTGGTGCAATCTCGACCCTTGGATGACCCTCCTAGATCTAACAGCTTAGAAAGGTGCGGCGCAAGACTGAAGGGGCTCCTCCCCTAGGGTTTCGTTTATCGCGGCTCGATTTGAGCCGTTGGATCTGCTTCGCCAGATCTGATGGTCCGAAATGTGTGCGCCGCGCGACAAAAACAATGATGTTAGGGTTTCCTCTTGATTCAGATCGATCTGGACCGTTGAGATCAAGCATTAGATCTGACGGTCCAGATTTAGCTGCGCATAGATAAAAAGATTAGGGTTTCTGCTTTGTATGGGCTATCGGGCTTGGGCTCTAATATTATTATTTGGTTTCTCATGTAATGGATTGTTATTAATGGACTTATATATTTTTTTTAATCAAAGTGGGCTTTCATTTATTCATGTTTACATTATTATTTATTGTTATGATAATACATACTATAATAATGAAATAATAATAATAATAATAATAATAATAATAATAATAATAATGATAAGATAATAAAGGTGATAGCGAGAACTAAAATAATAATAATACTAATGGTAAGGGTAACTATAATAAATAATAATTAATAATAGTAGCCAATAGTAGGTATTACACTAATAGATAATAATAGATAATGTGGCCACACACACACACACACACACACACACACACACACACACACACACACACACACACACACACACACACACACACACACACACACACACACGCACGCACGCACGCACGCACGCACGCACGCACGCACGCACGCACGCACGCACGCACGCACGCACGCACGCACGCACGCACGCACGCACGCACGCACGCACGCACGCACGCACGCACGCACGCACGCACGCACGCACGCACGCACGCACGCACGCACGCACGCACGCACGCACGCACGCACGCACGCACGCACGCACGCACGCACGCACGCACGCACGCACGCACGCACGCACGCACGCACGCACGCACGCACGCACGCACGCACGCACGCACGCACGCACGCACGCACGCACGCACGCACGCACGCACGCACGCACGCACGCACGCACGCACGCACGCACGCACGCACGCACGCACGCACGCACGCACGCACGCACGCACGCACGCACGCACGCACGCACGCACGCACGCACGCACGCACGCACGCACGCACGCACGCACGCACGCACGCACGCACGCACGCACGCACGCACGCACGCACGCACGCACGCACGCACGCACGCACGCACGCACGCACGCACGCACGCACGCACGCACGCACGCACGCACGCACGCACGCACGCACGCACGCACGCACGCACGCACGCACGCACGCACGCACGCACGCACGCACGCACGCACGCACGCACGCACGCACGCACGCACGCACGCACGCACACACACACACACACACACACACACACACACACACACACACACACACACACACACACACACACACACACACACACACACACATTCTTTTTTGTTTTTCTTCCTATTTTTCTTTTTTTAGTCTTAATTTACATAATAACCCGATGTATGCCCAGGATAAACATAAACTAAAGGGGGTTCAAGGTCCGGACAAAATTAGTGATTACAGGTACATCCCTGATCCAACTGGTAAATCCTTATGGACTCAAGGTCTCCCCTTGGGTAAGTTCCGATGCTTTAGCACGGGTAAATCCTTATGGACCTAAGGCAGCCCCTTAGGTGGCACCTATGCCCATCGGGCCTAGGGTAAGTCCTTATGGATGCAGTTATGGGGGACTGCATAGTGGTGTAAGGTTGGAGGGTAGTTACTAGTAAACCCTTGTATGTACTTGAACATTTGCATTGAATTGTTATGTGTTCTCATGATATGATTAGTATGCATATATGCCTATTTGATATGCACCATTTGGGACACACTAGACTTTAAACTCGTTGTTTTCATCTTCGTAAACTATCAACTTGTATAATTCCCGTTTGTGACTCTAATGTGACTTCCTAGGATCCGTTGTAACGCATAGGCGGGTCTAGGGGGTTACACCACCAACAGTTAAAAATATAACGAAAAGATTGGCGTGGCTGTTAAACAAAACCGATATAATTACACATTTGATCTTCATTATTTACATATTATATCAATTTTGTCTTAAGTTGAATTTAATTTAATAAAGTTATCCTCCATGCGGATATTGACACTTGTCACCATCAAATTGGAATGAAAAATTTTAAACTAAACTTTGGCTCTAGTAAGTTTTAAACCTATGATGGTATGAGTAGAATTGAGTGAACACAACCGCTAAGCCAAGGTTTGTTACCTGTTTAAGTTTTACTTTAAAATTAATGTTTTGGTCTGATGCAGACAAGAATGACAAATTTGTTAAGGACCTTATTCTCCTACTCTTTGAGACCGCTCTTCTTACCACTAGTTTTAGCTTGAATGACCCCAACACCTTCGGCAACAGAATCCACAGGATGCTCAAATTTGGTCTTAGCATTGATGAGGATGCATGCACTTGGAGACATGACTTTTGCCTATTCTTACTCCCTTACCCTCATTAAAATTCAGGTATTTTTAGGTCAAATTTATCCAACTCTAAGGGCTTGTTTTTACTTGATAAACCCCCTAGTGACACGTATCACTATTTGACTGGAGGATAAATTTATTAAATTAAATTCAACTTAAGACTAAATTGATATAGTATGTAAATAATGAGGACTAAATGTGTAATTATACCACTTTTGTTTAACAGCCACGTCAGCCTCTCTATCATGTTTTAACTTGATGGCTTGATTGAAACCACTTAAATAGTTAAGTGATAAAATTGTCAAAATTAAAAATATAGTGGTCATATCAACACTAATCTCATAGTTAAGTGGTCATTTGAGTAGTTTACCCAAATATTTTTTTGATAAATAAAATCGAATGGTCCATGCAGGTCTGGAACATGCAAGAGCTTTGTGCTTAACCACTCAGTTAGGTTGACAACTTAAGCTTCAACCATTAGTTCTGCATTATTTATATCTCTCTGGTTTTCCTCAAATTGATAAGCTTTTTCTTCACCATCCACAGCTTTTACACTGATATCAATGGCTCCAAATCTCGACGATGCCAACTCTGTTTTTGATTTCGTTGTCAAAGAAGGAAATGGAATAAAAGGATTGGTGGATTCAGGCCTTTCCAAAGTGCCAGGGGTCTACGTGCAACCACCAAATGAACGGATAGACAAGGAAAACGCCATCAAACTTGAGTTGCCTCCCATCGATTTGTCGAAACTGGACGACGAAGTGGCGGAGCAAATCGTGAGAGCTGCAGAGACTCTGGGTTTCTTCCAAGTTATTAACCATGGAGTCCCTCTTCATTTACTGGAATCCCTTAAAGACAGTGCGCATAAATTCTTCAGCTTGCCCGCTGAAAGGAAGGCTGTTTATCTTGCACCGGTTAGTCCAACTCCACTGGTGAAGTACAGTACCAGCTACTTGCCGGAGAAGGAGAAAGCTTTGGGATGGAAAGATTATATCCTCATGAAATACACCGATGATGAGGAAGCTCTTCGATATTGGCCTGAAGAGATCAAGTGAGTTAATTGCTGCAGGTTTTTAATATGCTTTTTTCAAAATCCATTTAACCCTTTTTTGTTTATATATGTTTTTGTAGAGACGTGTTACTGGAGTACCTCAAGTCTTCAATCATCCTGGTGAAGAAGTTGCTTGGAGTTTTATTGGGAAATTTAGGGGTGAAATCTGATGATCCAATGATTGATGTACTTATTGGAAGGAAGATGCTTAGTATGATTTTCTATCCGATATGTCCTAATCCGGATCTTACTATTGGGATTGGACGTCACTCTGATATAGGTATGCTTACCGTATTGTTACAAGATGAAGTTGGTGGTTTATATGTCAAAACCGAACCAGGCATGGGTTATGAAAACAAAGTAGAGTGGATAGAGATTCCTTCAATTCCTGGTGCTCTAGTCATCAATGTTGCTGATATGTTACAAGTAATACAAAACCCCTTTTTAGTACTTGTTAAAAACTATAAAACAAATCAAACAACTCTAATAATTTGTGCTATTTGCAGGTACTGAGTAATGGAAAGTACAAAAGTGCAGAGCATGCAGTTCGTAACACAAGCACAAATTCAAGGGTGTCCGTACCAGTTTTTACAATGCCAATAGAAACAGCAAAGATTGCACCTTTGCCTCAAATGGTGGCCAAAGATGGGATTGCTCGTTACAGAGAGTTTGCGTACGGTGATTATATGAACATCATTTTCCAAAATGCGCTTAATGGCAAGAAATCACTTGATTTTGCAAAGATTGCTTGATTGGGACTCGAACAAAACTTTTCTTAAATTCTAGTATGTCGTTTGATCTTTTGTGTTTTACCTATGTATCAAATAATAATAAATAAATAAAATCCTCAAGACTTTGCTACCTACATAGTTACTGCCAAAAAACTAGGATGTTCTTCATTTGGAATTTTCAATGTTACTGCACCCAATCCACTCACTCAACAACACTTATTAATGTTTTACATTGACTCGTTCCAACCTCAACAACGCCCAAGTTAATGAGTAAAAACCCTCTACTCCTAACTATGCCTCCTTATACGTTTCCTACTAAAAAGTACTTAAAAATTAAATTCTAACCTTAATTCTAATTTTCATATCCTAAACCCTAAAAATACACTCTACCCTTAATTTCCTACACCCTAACCCCAAACTCTAAATCATAAACTCTAAACTCGCTATTTTAAAATAGAGGCACCAATAGAGGCATAGTTAGGGGGTAAACGATTTCCATCCCAAGTTAATGTCCTACATTGACCCATTCGACAAAATTTAAAACAATTCGAACAAAGAACGGATGGAGATGGCTCTTTAGGGAGCACCTGCATCCCCATTTTTTTGAAACAAATATAAATTAGTGTGTATTTCTTTTTAAAAAAATTAATTTAATGTGTAAAAGTAAAAGTAATAATGATTTTACATATTTATTTTAAAAAAATATTTTAAACCTTATTTTTAAATTTTTAGATCAGTAATCGAAGCCAAAAGTAAACCTTCGTTCCTCACTATCTGAACAAAAATGAAAATCATCTATAATTCTAAAAGGTACAAAATTCAATCAAGAATTTCCAGAACTAAAGAAGTAATGCCACAACGATAGATTAACCATGTATATCTTTCAACCTAACAGACTCCAAATGGATCGGCCGGAGGAAAACCTCAAACCAATCCTCAAGGCTCCGAAGCACTTTATTTGAAGGGATCCATTCAAACCGGTAACCGATGGTCTGAACTAAAGGGGATTCCAACACTCTGGCCGCGAGCTCAAGCAACAAACCTGGCTGAGGAGGAAAACCAGCAGAGAACAGTGTTCGGAAAGCTCTATCGATCGTCTGGTATCTTCAACTTCACGGTGTTTCGTTGGAGTCAAGACCCTTGGTGTTGTTGGGGGTTCTGGTCGAGCGCAGCCAATAGGGGTGATGTCTCGCTTGCGTTTCGTCGGGGCGTTGGAGGAGAGACCCATCGACGGCGCTGCGGTCGGGTACCCTCTCTGCAGACAGAGGTTGAGGTTCCCGTTGAGAACCCCATACAGGTGCAGCTGGGGAAAGGAACGACGGAAGATGAACTTTGGTTCGGGAGCCACCCTTGGAATGACGAAAAAGGTCCGCGCGGCGTCGATTTCGCAAGCGTCGGAGTTGTATTGAATGATGTCACCGAAGAAGTGGTTTCGTTTGGAGCTTCTATGTTTGCCGGAGTTGTGATCGGTGCTTCACTGGAGAAAGGTCTCAGTTCTTGCCTGGGAAAGACGATAAGGGCACTTTGGTCCTTTCCTTTCTTGTATTGTCTTATCCGAATATTAGATTTCAATTTTTTTTTCCAGAAATAGGGATCCCATCAGATTATTTACACTATTAGGGATGTTTACTGTTCAAAAGTAGAAGACCTTCAGCCCACCACCCGACTTTGAACAGTGATTTCAAAGCTGGTATACTGTTCAAAGTCGGATTGCTTTCCATCCAATTTTGAAGAGGCCACGATGCTACGTGGCGAGCGCTGGGAGGGTCGGGCACTGTTCAAAGTCGGACTGCCCACCCCCCGACTTCAAACAGTGCATCGTATATTGGGGTGGCAGGCGAGTGGCAGGGTTCACGGGATGGGCAGCTTTAAAAAATTTTTTTATTGATTGATTGGTGCAGCTTTAAATTTTTTTTTATTTGTGTGTTTTTTATTGGTTGATTGGGATGTGACTAAAATTAATTTGTTTGTAAATCGAATATAGGTGATTAAAAAAATGACGAAATATCCAAGTGTAAATTAATATAGGTGATTATAAATCGAATCTGATTTTTTTAATTGGGTGTGCAGGCTTTTAAGTTTGAATCTGATTTTTTTTAATTGGGTGAATGAGTGGTGTAGGTGTAGGTGCATGGGTTGACTGAATTTGGGGGTTTGATTAGATAAATAAGAGGTGATATTTATTTTTTTTATTTTAATTTTGGATTGAATATAAAATAATAAGTAATTATTATTTGAATATTAAATATTATAAATATGAGATCATAATTTTTATTTATATTTGAAAAAATATTTTACACTAATTATGTACTAAAATATAACTTAATTTTTAATCCACTGATCAATCTTTTCAGACTGAAAAAAATATTCGAATAATTATTTTAATTAATATTTTTTAATATGATTTAAAATATTTTTAATTGATATAGGTGAATGTGTAGGGTTTCAGTGATGTGAAATAATAGTGGTGTAGGTGCAGATGTAGGGTTTCAGTGATGTGAAATAATAGTGGTGTAGGTGCAGATGTAGGGTTTCAGTGATGTGAAATAATAGTGGTGTAGGTGCAAGTGTAGGGTTTCAGTGATGTGATATAGGTGCAGGTGTAAGTGCAGATGTAGGTTTCAGTGATGTGAAATAATAGTGGTGTATGTGCAGGTGTAGGGTTTCAGTGATGTGATATAGGTGCAGGTGTAGGTGCAGATGTAAGTTTCAGTGATGTGAAATAATAGTGATGTAGGTGCAGGTGTAGGGTTTCAGTGATGTGATATAGGTGTAGTTGTAGGTTTCAGTGATGTGAAATAATAGTGGTGTAGGTGCAGGTGTAGGTTAGTAAAAAAATTAATTGTTAAATAATTTTAAATTATGTAGGGGTAGTGTAGTTTTTTTATTGTAAATCTGTTAGTGAATATTAAATTTCGTGTAGGGGTATTATAGGGAAATATTCAAGTTGGATTTTATTTTAAATAGGTTTATTTAGTGTTGAAGAATGTAGTTTGATAGAAAACCGTTTAAGTTATATTTGAGTAAAGAGAGAGAAGAAGAATAAGAAGAAGAAGAAGAAAGTTGGAAGAAAAAAATGTAAGTTGTTTTGAAATATTTTTTTATCTGTATATTTTTTATGTTATTTGAAAATTAATTGTAAAATATTTTTTTGAATATGCAGAGAAAATGAGCAACAACAGTTGTTTTGTGATTGTCCATTACAACGGACAAAAGGTAAAATCTGATATTGGTGTTGTATTTCATTCGGAGAGGCCTACGAAGATGAGAATTAACAAAGAAATCACACTTCGAGTATTGAAGAGGAGATATCGGAAAAAAATTGGAGCTCCGATTCATAGTTTGCAGTACCGGTGGATGACATGTTCGAATCCAGTCATATATTCCGCGATTGATCTCGAAGATAATGAAGATGTGGAAGTTATGATTGCAGAGCATGCGTCAATGGGAATTCGAAATGTCGAGATGTTTGCAACGATGCTTGATATTCCCGGCCCCTCTAGAAATGCAACCGAAGAATCTAGTCAAATGGGTGTCGGTAACGAAATTGATATGTCCGGAGGCAGTTTTGTTGCAATGTTGGCAACTGGGACATCTAGTGGATTTCATGAAGGTGGGCCGTCAACATATGATCCATCGTACGGACCGACTGTTGATGTTGATGCTAATATTGCACTTGGACGTGGCCGGTGGGGAGAATCATTAGAAGATTCCAGCAAAGATGAAGATATTGGGGATCCTGATTTGTTCCCGAATAACGATGGTCAAGCCCCTGACTTCGGTGTTGGAGAATTTGTTCCGACCGGGGGCGACATTACATTATACGAAGCTCCTGCTCATATGCACTCGGTGGATTTTGATGCGATGAGGGCGCCACAATTTCCAGATATGCCCCAAATAAGTTCTAGTCAGAATGGCGACTTGGCTGAGGGGCTGGAATTTAAGGCAAAGGACGAAGCTATATTGGCAATTAAAGAGTATAATATCAGACAACATGTAGATTATGCAGTTGCTGAATCCAACACAAAAACTTTCCTTGCGAAGTGTGTGAAGTACGGAGAAGGGTGCAACTGGAAGATTCGTGTAACGAAGCTTAAAAAGAGTGGTCGTTGGGAGGTCACGAAGTACAATGGCGGTCACACATGTTTACGAACAGCCATCGACCAGGACCACAAGAAATTGGACTCCAGCGTAATAAGCCATCACGTGATGAAGTTGGTCGAAGCAAAACCAAGGGTTCCAGTTTCAACCATTCAAGCAACCGTTGCACAACTATTTCAATATCAAATACAATACATGAAGGGGTGGCGTGCAAGGGAAAAGGCATTGAATTCAGTGTACGGTGATTATGACAGATCGTATAATGAGTTACCAGCGTTGTTGATGGCAATGACACAGTTCATCCCAGGCACCATAGTCAAGTATCAAACAAAGATGCGTACGACCGACAAGGGCAATTGCTTCAAGGGTATAAATTTTTCCATCGACTGTTCTGGGCTTTCAAGCCGTGTATTGACGGCTTTCCGTATTGTAAGCGTATGATCCAAGTGGATGGAACGTGGCTTTACGGGAAATACGCTCACATACTATTGGTTGCCGTTATGCAAGATGGTGAGAACAATGTCATCCCGATTGCATTCGCAATTGTTGAAGGGGAAATTGCTGAAGCTTGGGATTTCTTTTTGACAAATTTACGTGAGCATGTGGTCCTCCAAGACGGGGTTTGTATTATCTCTGATCGAAGGACGGGTATCAAAGCAGCAATTAACCGAGAGGGAAGTCGTTGGACACCTCCCTATGCATACCCTGCATATTGTGTTCGTCACATCGGAAAGAATGCCGTTGAAAAATTCAAAAATCAGTACCTTCGCAGTGAGATTATGAGCATGTGTAAGTATCATTCTTTCAAATTAAGTTATATATGTGTATGCAGTGATGTGTTTTGATTTATGTCGATGCTAAGTCAAACAATAATTATGGCACAGGGTTTCAATTACTACGGCCAGAATTTGAAAGGAAGATGGCGGGTTAATGAAATATGGCGAGCGTGTTTGGAGTTGGGCCAACAACATCGAGAGAGAGATGGGCCCAATCATATGATGAAGGTGGTAGACGATACGGGCAAATGACTACCAACCTTGTGGAGTGCATTAATGGAGTACTCAAAGAGTCGCGTCATCTTCTAATAGCCAGCTTGGTAACCGAGACATACTACCGTTTGGCTAAGGTTTGGGCCGTCAAAGGGAAGAAGGTGTAGGCAGCTTTAAATAGTGGACAACTATTTCCGGTGAAAATGGTTGAAAAAATGGATGCAAATGTGACGAGGGCAACGACGTTGGTGGTTCACGCATTCGACCGCCATTATCAGACTTTCGATGTTGTTGCTTCCAAATCCCGACACGAAGCCCCCCACTCGAATGTATTTCAAGTAGATTTCACACGTAATTGGTGTAACTGTGGCGAGTTCCAAGCGTGGCGATATCCATGTGCTCATGCAGTTGCAGCATGTTTGTTCGTCAACATTGACCCGTACACATTTGTTGACCCATGCTTCAGACTCAGCCAGATATTAGAAGTTTACAAAATTGAGTTCCCACCTATCTCGAATTCTATGTATTGGCCGCCAGTGGAGCATGATAAATGTTTACCGGATCCGACACTACGTAGAAAGCCAACTAGGCAACCTAGATCGACTCGGATCTACACGAGTATGGATCTTCCTGACAGAGAGAAATGCCAACGCAAGAGATGCAACATATGTAGTGGTGAAGGCCATTCGAAAACAACATGTCCCAATGAACCAAGATATGTGGCCATGCCTCAATGATTATTTGCAGATTGTACTTGAATTCAGGAAATATAATGTTTGCATTTAAAATATTTTTTGAATTGATTTACTACGCTTTTCACTATTTAGTGACCATTTCGTAAAGTATTAAAAACAGTTTTTATTCGAATTCATCTACCAAACGATTTCCAAAAATTACCAAATTTTAACATAAACCTTAAAAACAATATTTCTAATAGCATACAAAATTTTAGAACGTTTCAAATTCATTTACTACATTTTCACTATTTAGTGACCATTTCGTAAAGTATTAAAAACTGTTTTTATTCGAATTCATGTACCAAACGATTTCCAAAAATTACCAAATTTTAACAGAAACATTAAAAACAATTTTCTAATAGAATACAAAATTTTAGAACGTTTCAATTTCAGTTACTACATTTTTAACTATTTAGTGACCATTTCGTAAAGTATTAAAATCTGGTTTTATTCGAATTCAACTCCAAACGATTTCCAAAAATTACCAAATTTTAACAGAAACCTTAAAAACAATATTTCTAATAGCATACAAAATTTTAGAACGTTTCAAATTCATTTACTACGTTTTCACTATTTTACCGAAAATATACCATTTATATCACATTTTAACCAAACAACGAACGAATAATAATAAATAAATAAATAAACAAAACTGTAGAACTAATGTTTTGATATAATAATTGAAAAATATTTTGGACTGATTTAAAAAGTATTTAAAACATTTCCAAAGTCCAAACAACTTGAAATTATGTTTAGGGAATTTTTCAAAAGGGGTTTTCATGTTTTTCAAAGCCTATCTAAACAAAATTGTCTAGGTGTTTCGAAACACCTTAGGGCGTTTCGAAACAGGGGATTACAGTAGCCAAAACGTTTCAAAACGGGCTTCCTTGGACAGGATTTTTGCCCAGCGTTTCGAAACGGGCTAGGCCGTTTCGATACGCCTACATGGCACTGACCATAACGGTCATAACACCCAACGGCTCTTTTCCAACCAACTTTTAAATGCAGGCGTTTCGATACGGGCATATAGCGTTTCGATACGCGTTTCGAAACGGCAAAGGGGTGTTCCAAAACGGGTACCCTGACAGACGGCAACGGCTCTTTCTATATTGAGAGTGTTTCGAAACGGCTTCGAGCGTTTCGAAACGGGTAGCTGCAGAACTGCATTTATGGTGGGAATTAAAGTCCTCAACGGCTCCAATATGATCCCAACGGCTAGTAACAGCTACAAACTCAATTGGGAGTACAAAAGGGACCTCCAAGCATCAAGAGAAGACTAATGCTCATATTGTCAAACATCAAATGATCAAAGATTGTCTTAGCACTTAAATTGTCAATTCTTGTATAGACAAACACTAGTGAGCCAAAATTGTTAAATTTGCTCAAGTGTTTTAGGTTTTGGGTGAGTGCTTAATTGTGCAAACAAACACCTATTAGAGGGTTTTAAGTTTGCTTTATTTATCTCTTTGTAAAGAGGGTGTTGATCAATGCTTTGGGTAGAAGCTTGATCGGTTGTAAGGGTTTCCTCCTAATCCTAGAAAAGGGGATGAATCAATTAGTGGAATTGGTTGAGAAATCCTTAGTGGGAAGCTAAGGTAGTGGATGTAGACCTTGGTTAGAAGGTTGAACCACTATAAATCATTGTGTCTATTTTCTTTTTAGCTTCCAAAACCCTTCCACCCAAAAATCCACCTCTCCACCACTTGGTGAGCTAAATTGGTTGATCAAATCGAGCCCCACACATCTCAACATTTGGTATCAGAGCTTGGCTCAATCGAAAAGGATTCACATCCTATTGAGAAGATTCGGCAAGCTTGATCACTTTTTCATCAACCAGCTCAATGGCACATTCAATCGACAAACCGCCTTTCTTTGACGGAACTCACTATGCCCATTGGAAGACAAAGATGAAGTTCTTCATCAAATCAAAAGATTACAAGCTATGGGATGTAGTTGAAGATGGTCCGTTCGTGCCTCAAAGAAGTAAAGCGGAGTGGAGTGCCGACGATCGCAAGAAGATGGAGCTAAATTGCAAAGCCTTGCACATTCTATTTTGTGCATTTGGTCCATCCATCTAGGAGAAGATGTCTTCTTGTGAGAGTGCCAATGAGGTATGGGACAAGCTTGAAGTCACATACGAGGGGACAAATGAAGTCAAGGAGACCAAGATTGGGCTCCTAACCTTGGAGTATGAGAACTTCAAAATGGATCCGGAAGAGAACATTGAGAAAATGTTCGATAGATTCTCCACTATCACCAATGGTCTCAAAGGGTATGGAGAAGCCATTCCGGAAGAAAAGCTTGTTCGAAAGCTCATCTACTCACTTCCCGAGTCTTGGGACTTAAAGAGGACCGCCATCATCGAAGCCAAAAATTTGAAGACTTTGAAGCTTGATGAACTCATGGGGTCTCTCCTTACTCATCAAATCATGAAGAAAAATAAAGAGGATGAGAAAAAGAGGGAAGAAATTAGAGCTATGGGAGAGAAGAAACTCAAAGGGCTTGGCATCAATGCAAGTGCCATGGCTCTCAAATCCTCCACTTGCCATCATGTCTACTCAAGTGAAGAGGAGGATGAAGATGAAGAGATAGTTCATCTCTTCAAGAAGTGTGCCCCGTTCATGAAGAAAGCCTTGAGAGAGCTTGAACGAGAACCTAAAAGAAAGGAGAGGGCAAGCACTTCAAGCCATAAGAAGAAGGCACATGTGGCTACTTGGAGTGATGAGGACTCCACCGACGATGATCAAGCCAACCTTTGCCTTATGGCCATCGAAGAAGATTCAAGGGTAACTTCTAATTCATCTACTTCATGTTCTTATTCCTTTGATGAATTACAAGATGCCTATGATGATTTGGTTTTAGATTTTAAAAGCCACATTTTGAAAAACAATAAATTGATTTCAAAGTTAAAAATTCAAAATGATTTGCTTGCTAAAACCAAACTTGAACTTGAAGCAAAACTTGAAGAGTTTGAATTAAAATGTTTTGATTTACAAAAATTGCTTCAAAATGTTCAAGAAGAAAAAGATTTGATTTCCAAAGAGCTTGAAAAGAAAAACAATTTTGGAAAATCAAATTTTTACATTAGACAATCTAGTGCCCCTAGATTTATAAAAGGTAAATGTTTTAGAAGTGTTTGGGTCCCAAAAGGACTAACCACTTCAATTAATAAGGATGACATTGAAAAATGGATTCCTAAGGGGACTAAAATTTGTGCTACTAATGTTTATGGATCCAAAGCAATTTGGATACCAAAAATTACTTGATTGTCTATTGTAGGTGTGATGGAGATGTTCAACAAGTCAAACATTGAGGGGGAGCTCCATACACACAAGGAAGAACACTTGAAGAAGGAAGGCTTCACATCCTCCCTTTGGGTTCAAGTGTTGGTAAAAATCTAGTTGTTTTGCTTTTATTTGTTTTATTTTTTTTAATTCAACTAGATGATCATACATGTTGGACTAACATTTCAATGATGCTTTGAGTAAGGGGGAGCCATTTTAAAACCAAATTCTTATCTTTGTCAAATTTTACCTCTAGTGTTATTTTTGAACTTAATGTTTTAAATTCTTTTTGATATAACAAAAAGAGGGAGAAATGGTTTGAAAAATTGAATCTTTCAAATGAATAAGGGGGAGCCTTATTTGAATTAAATTTTTTTTATCTCTTATTCACATTTTTAAAGTTAAAGGGGGAGAATTCCAAACAATTTTTCAAGTGGTTTTATTATATCAAAAGGGGGAGATTGTAGAACTAATGTTTTGATATAATAATTGAAAAATGTTTTGGACTGATTTAAAAAGTATTTAAAACATTTCCAAAGTCCAAACAACTTGAAATTATGTTTAGGAAATTTTTCAAAAGGGGTTTTCATGTTTTTCAAAGCCTATCTAAACAAAACTGTCTAGGTGTTTCGAAACACCTTAGGGCGTTTCGAAACAGGGGATTACAGTAGCCAAAACGTTTCGAAACTTGTTTCGAAACGGGCTTCCTTGGACAGGATTTTTTCCCAGCGTTTCGAAACGGGCTAGGCCGTTTCGATACGCCTACATGGCACTGACCATAACGGTCATAAAACCCAACGGCTCTTCTCCAACCAACTTTTAAATGCAGGCGTTTCGATACGGGCATATAGCGTTTCGATACGCGTTTCGAAACGGCAAAGGGGTGTTCCGAAACGGGTACCCTGACAGACTGCAACGGCTCTTTCTACATTGAGAGTGTTTCGAAACGGCTTCGAGCGTTTCGAAACGGGTAGCTGCAGAACTGCATTTATGGTGGGAATTAAAGTCCTCAACGGCTCCAATATGATCCCAACGGCTAGTAACGGCTACAAACTCAATTGGGAGTACAAAAGGGACCTCCAAGCATCAAGAGAAGACTAATGCTCATATTGTGAAACATCAAATGATCAAAGATTGTCTTAGCACTTAAATTGTCAATTCTTGTATAGACAAACACTAGTGAGCCAAACTTGTTAAATTTGCTCAAGTGTTTTAGGTTTTGGGTGAGTGCTTAATTTTGCAAACAAACACCTATTAGAGGGTTTTAAGTTTTCTTTATTTATCTCTTTGTAAAGAGTGTGTTGATCAAGGCTTTGGGTAGAAGCTTGATCGGTTGTAAGGGTTTCCTCCTAATCCTAGAAAAGGGGACGAATCAATTAGTGGAATTGGTTGAGAAATCCTTAGTGGGAAGCTAAGGTAGTGGATGTAGACCTTGGTTAGAAGGTTGAACCACTATAAATCATTGTTTCTATTTTCTTTTTAGCTTCCAAAACCCTTCCACCCAAAAATCCACCTCTCCACCACTTGGTGAGCTAAATTGGTTGATCGAATCGAGCCCCACACATCTCAATAAAGACACATAGTGAAAATTCAATATTCAAATTCAATCAGTACTCTAAGTTATTACACAAATAAAGATAACATCATTTTTTCTTTTGCATCCGCTTACGTAATTTTTGACAATGAGCGTATATGGTCGAAAAATATGTGTGTTTTTTGGTCCTCTTACGTTGTGGCCTCAATTCTTCCTCAAGAACCTCTTCACCATCCACCTCTCCAGCATCCTCCTCATTCACCGAGGGCATAGGAGGTGGTGTTCTGTACGTGTCCACGCAACCCGTAGAGTAACGAGGTAAAAACTCTGGTGAATTCAGGAAATCTTGTATTTCCTGAAAATCCATGCTCCGTTCAAAATTTGAGTAACGAGGTAACTGTTGAGGAATAAACTCGGGTGTGTATAAATCAACATCAGCAAACTCGTGAGTATCGGAGGAGCTCTGGCCCACTTCTCCTTCATGATGTGTTTGGGTCGGTTCTTTTTCCCAAAGAACTGGCGAGCGCACTGGATGTTCCCAAGTTGTTGGCCAACCTTCGGAATTTTGAGACCAAACGGGATTTTGAGATGCGGCCCCTGCTGCTGTCTTGGAAGACTCAGCTTTACCGCCATATTTTTTTCTTAAATGTTTTACATTGTTCCCGTTCTTCGACCGAAGTTAGGTAAGGCTTTCCATTATTAAAAAAATAAATCAGGTACTCTGACCTCTAAAAATCAAAATCGTCCTCTTCAATTTCGGCGCGAAATGGTATCGTTGAATTTCTGTTGTTCCACATCGTAACGTACTCAGCGTGTATGACTTCCCACGGAACATCTGCCCTGCCGCGTCCATCATAATTGTGCAAATAATCATGCTGAGTGTGTGGAAACGGAATAGGCTGGTGGAAGCCAAATTGCCTAAGCACCCTGTCGGCAAAGTGGAACTCAACAATCGCAAAGTGGATCAACGGTGTAACGGTACACCACATGTCAGAATCCTTCAACAGTTCATCTGGTACAAATATGCGATCGTCGTAGTACGCCATCCAAATAAACTGCAAAAATAATGATTATTATTATCAGACCTAACTATAATGTAAAAAAAAACTATTAATTTATATCTATCTTACTAAATTGTTAAAAATATAGTTAACCACATACCCGCTCCTGACAATACAAATCAATTTTCGCTCTAAACACCTTCAAGTTGTTGTTCGCCAATCCCGTGTGCGCATTTTTCTCGCACCACCTGCATACAATTCACAATTAATGTTTCAATTAATAAAAAAATAATTTAATATTAACAAAAAATTAAACTTACAATCAAGATAATTACCTGGCGACAAGAGGGAACTGTATCGGTGTTCGAGTAATCGGTGTCCAGAACGGAAGTCGCTGCCAAGCCCATGCTTGCAGCAACAACAAACATCCACCAATACCTCGAACCTTACGACCATTATCTATTTTAGCGCCCTTGCACAACTCACGATACAAGAACGCTAGTATGGCCGATCCCCAACTAAATTGAGCAGCTTCCCACGAGTACCTCAAAAAGCGTAGATACCGTGTATGTACAAGATTGCCAGATTTATCCGGCATCAATATACCGCCAATGAGCTGCAGAATATAAGCTCGACTGGCATTATAAACCGCATCAATCGAACTATATTCATTGAGATTGAATTCTTTTTGCAACCAACTCAGTTTCACGCGACTTCCTGACAAATTTGATTTGTCTGGCACCTTCCCGAGAAAATAACCGCAAAGTGCTTCAGGTCTAACTTCAGTCTGGTCGATCGAAGGTTCCCCAGTCAATGGTGCCCCGATCAATGGTGCCCCGTTTACCGGCACCCCAATAAGCATGACCACGTCTTCAAGTGTGATCGTGCATTCCCCACACGGCATATGGAACGTATGGGTTTCCGGCCTCCAACGCTCAATCAGAGCAGCAATCAACCCGGGCACCAACTTGTACCCTCGAAGGAATGTCGCATAATAAAATCCAGATTGTTGCAACCATTCAATGATTCGATCGTGCAGATTATTTTTTGCCATGGTCAGGTGATGTTTAAATGTATCCTCAAAATCCTGTAATTAACACATCAATAAATAAAGGGATAAACCAAACAAAATATTATTAACATAATTGAATTGAATTTCTAATAAATCAATTATTAATAAAATTGTACCATCTCAGGAACCGGAAAACTACTAATGTGTTCATCCTGAAATCTCAACAGAGGAGCTTCCTCAGCCATCCTACATGATAAGTATGAATATATTATAACACGAAACTCAATTTTGTAAAATTCTACGCAATTAAAATTTTCATTCTAATACATTTATTACACTACTACTACTAAATAACTAAATAAATTCTTAGAATTTGAATTTCGTTGAATTTTACCGAATTAAAAATAATACTAGATATTATAAATTAAAAATTGTTTAGTGACCATTTCGTAAAATATAAAAAACAGTTTTTATTCGAATTCATGTACCAAACGATTTCCAAAAATTACCAAATTTTAACAGAAACCTTAAAAATAATATTTCTAATAGAAAAAAAATTAGAAAGTTTCAAATTCATTGACTACGTTTTTCACTATTTAGTGACCATTTCGTAAAGTATTAAAAATAGTTTTTATTCTAATTCATGTACCAAACGATTTCTAAAAATTACCAAAATTTAACATAATCCTTAAAAATAATATTTCTAATAGCATACAGAATTTTAGAACGTTTAAAATTCATTTACTACGTTTTTCACTATTTAGTGACCATTTCGTAAAGTTTTAAAAACTGTTTTTATTCGAATTCATGTACCAAACGATTTCCAAAAATTACCAAATTTTAAAAGAAACCTTAAAAACAATATTTCTAATAGCATACAAAATTTTAGAACGTTTCAAATTCATTTACTACGTTTTTCACTATTTAGTGACCATTTTGTAAAGTATTAAACACTGTTTTTATTCGAATTCATGTACCAAACGATTTCCAAATATTATCAAATTTTAACAAAAACCTTAAAAACAATATTTATAATAGAATACAAAATTTTAGAACGTTTCAAATTCATTCACTACATTTTTCACTATTTAGTGACCATTTCGTAAAGTATTAAACATTGTTTTTATAAATTCTAACATAAAATTAATGTTATAAATTCTAACATAAAATTAAAAACAATAGAAATATTCAAAAATTAAAATTTTCAAATATCAAATCCAAAATTATAAAAACAACAAATTAAACTCTTCATAAATTTATAAAATTTAACCACCAAATTAAAATTGCATTATACTTACTATATTTCTTCAAATCTCTATTTCTCAAACTCTTCACAAAATATCTTCTTCTCCTCTTCAACAACCTATTTAACACAAAAATTTCAATATTTCAAACATCAACTTCAAAATTCTAACATCTAAAAAAATAAAAAAATATAACTACAAAAAAATACTCACAAATAAAATATAAATACTCACAAATTTTCTTCAAAATCTTTCTCTTCTTTCTTCAACCTTCAACCCTCAACACAACCCCTATTTATCTTCACCTCATTTCAATTTCAACCACATAAATTACACCTCATCAACCAATAAAAAAAAACTTTAAAGTTGACCATCCCGTGAACCCTGCCACCCGCCTGCCACCCCAATATACGGTGCACTGTTTGAAGTCGGGGGGTGGACAGTCCGACTTTGAACAGTGCCCGACCCTCCCAGCGCTCGCCATGTGGCATCGTGGCCTCTTCAAAATGGGTTGGAAAGCAATCCGACTTTGAAAAGTATACCAGCTTTGAAATCACTGTTCAAAGTCGGGTGCTGGGCTGTGTTGCGTGTAAAAGAGTCTATCGCAATTGTAGTGCAAGTGTACACGACGCAAGTAGTAAGTGATACGAAGTATCGTATATCGTCTCCACAGGGATTGGGCTATAGCTTCACCTTAGTTCACTGCACGGAAGTAAAGGGAATAGTTTAGAAAGATGTCACAAAGGTGTTTAAGTTTTTTAGAACTATAGAAAGGCTCTAAACTTCTCCTTAAACTGTCCTAAAGATGCTGCCTCGACAGAGCTGTCATGACAGGTAAGTTTACTTCACAGTTTTAAGCCAACAGTTTAATCTTTTCTGAATTTTTTTTTAACTTGATTAAATAAAAGACACAACAATTAATTAAAGATGTACTAAGACTCCATTAAAATGGAGGGTTGCCACCCCCAAACTCGAGGGTTGCATTGCCCTCAATGCAAATGACAGATAAAATGAAGGCAGGCACATCAAAAATATAAAGAAAGCAGGCAGCAATAAAAAGAAAATAAAAGACTTAGATTTTAATCGTTGTCTTCACTGCTGCTGCTGACACGGATCTGGTGGCGGCGTCTGGTTGGTGGGGCAGGCTGGGCAGGTTGCTCCACGACCTGGATGTCTGAGCTGCTGCCGCTATCCCAAGTGCTGCTGGTGGTGGTGCTGGCCTTGGGCATTCGTTTTCTGTCTGCCACGTGTTTTTTCCTCTTGACAGGCGTGAACTCTTTCTCCAAATTCCTCATAATAGGAGGGTCTGACTCGCTGTCATGTGAGGCAGGTTGCTTCGTTCCTCGGGCGGAGGTTGCGGCCGTTGGACTGCCAGCTGCCGTTGGGGCAGGCGATGGGGTGGAAGCGGCAGAGTGTGCATGGGGGGAGGCAGGTGGTGTAGGTGTGTGGACAGGGGAGGGGATGTGGAAATAGTGGGCAGGGAAAGTGGGGAAAATGACATCGGGATAATTTAAAGTGTTGGTAATGAAATTTTCCGTCGAGTTGGCGAAATCTCGGATGAATGTCATCAGCCTCATTTGTCTGTTTTCCACCCGTTGTATTGCAGCAAGGATTTGGGCAGATTGGTCTGTCTGGGTGGTGGCGGCGGTAGGTTCAGGGGCAGGCTCCTCGAATGATTCTGCTGGGGAGGCAGCCGGGTTGAAGGAGGAGAGGGGGTAGCGACTATCAACTCCATGAGGCTGGTAATGTTGTTGTCGGTCCAGCCTCTGCCTTGGATCAGCTTGTCGGTGGTGGCCTCTGGGACGGCAGCGCAACGGCAAAGAGAAGTGATAATGAATGGTAGGCAAAGGCGGGAGGTGGAGCGAAATGTGCAGTCCAAGATGCTATCCCTCATATAGCGGCCCACGTTGATAGGTCGGTCGTTCATGATCGAATGAATGAGGGCGAGCCGCTGCTGGTCCACCGTCGTGTGATGGGAGGACGGCAGGATACGCTTCTTGATGAAAGCGTTCCATAGCTTTGCTTCTGGAAGTAGTTGCCTCCTTTTGACAGAGTTGGGGTTCTTTTTGCTTGTGTTCCATGTCGTTCCTTCCTCTTTCACCTTTGCCATGACAACTCCGTAGGCGGCAGAGTCGAGGGTGTCCAAAAATTGCTGATGGGCATCGTCATTGGGACCAAAATAGAGGCCATACATGTGGTTGATGCTGTCAGCTGTGAATGGTACCTCGACCCCTCGGACAGTGACTGATGTTGCCGTTCTGCTGTCGATGGCAGCATAAAACTCCCTCACCAACGTATCATCTAGTTCTGCAGGTTGTGCTGCAAACTGTTCCCATAGCTGAGTCCTTATCGCCTTCGCGATGAATGGTCGAAGCCCCATGTTTGCTGCCTTGCGGACGTAGATGAATCCTCTTTCCTCCCATAATTCCTTGGTGGCGAACGACTGTGGTGTGGGTGCTGCTGCTGAAGAGGTGGAAGCAGCACTGCAACGGGTACATCTGGAAGACATATTAGTTGCAAGGGTTGTGAAAGTAAAGAAAACAAATAAAAACGAGAGGAGAAAGCAAGTAAGAATAAGCAGAAGTGAGGAAAATGAAAATGAGAACGGGGTTTTATAGCGGTCGAGTTGCTGCCCGTTTAATGTTGTAACGGCATGCGTGAATAACGGGGCGACTGATGAGTTTTGGCGTGTCTGACGCGTCTGACACGCATTAATGCGTCTGTTACACGTCTGCCACACGCCTCTGCGTATGCCGTGTCAGTCTGTTGACAGCCTGTCTTATCCGTGTCTGCGCGGCAGCTGGAACGACATGCTTCAATAAATGGGCTCTGTTTGGCTGATGGATGGATGGTGGGCTTGGGTCACTTCTCTTTTTCTTCTTGACTCCTTTATTTCCTAAAAACAGAAAATATAAAAATATTATTCGAATAAAATAAACCTAATTTCCTAATAAATAATAAATAATAAAAATAGATAAAAATAAATTTTAGGTTAAATTAGGGATGCCTTGTGGGGCATTTCCTAAAGTAACCACTTCATGTATTCCTGGGGCTTCAGTCCCCTGATAGTGCTTGAGGCGCTGTCCATTGACTTTGAATTGGTGCCCGTCTTTTAATGATCGGATAGTGATGGCACCATGGGAAAAAAACTTGTACAACTTGGAACGGGCCAGACCATCTAGATTTAAGCTTTCCTGGGAAGAGTTTAAGTCTAGAATTAAACAACAACACAAGCTGCCCTGGGCAGAACTGTCGTGGCAGCAGCTTCTTGTCATGCCACTTCTTAGTTTTCTCTTTGTAAATTCTTGCATTGTCGTAGGCCATTGTCCGTAATTCTTCGATTTCGTTCAGATCTAACAGCCTTTTCTGACCTGCCTTGTCCAAGTCCTTATTCACTGCCTTGATTGCCCAATATGCTTTGTGCTCGATCTCGACAGGCAAGTGACAGGTTTTTCCATAAATCAATCGGTATGGAGACATGCCTAATGGAGTCTTAAAAGCTGTCCTATATGCCCATAATGCATCGTTAAGGAGTAAAGACCAATCTTTCCTAGTTGGCTTAACCATCTTCTCAAGAATGTTCTTAACTTCCCTATTGGATATCTCAGCTTGTCCATTGGTCTGTGGGTGGTATGCTGTCGCGATCCTGTGCTTGACACCATATTTCTTCAAGGCGGCAGCAATTACCCTATTGTCAAAATGTCTCCCTTCATCACTGATAATCGCCTTAGGGATGCCAAATCTAGAAAAAATGTTTTTGTGCAAAAACTTCTAGACTGTCTTGGCATCATTCTTTTGAGTGGCGATAGCTTCTACCCACTTAGAGACATAATCCACTACTAGGAGGATGTATAGATTTCCACATGAAGATGGAAAAGGTCCCATAAAATCAATCCTCCAAACATCGAAGATCTCGACCTCTAGAATGTTCTGCAGTGGCATCTCGTTTCTCCTCGAGATGTTACCTGTCTGCTGGCACCTGTCACAGGTCTTGTAGAAGTCCTGTGCATCTTTATACAGTGTCGGCCAGTAGAACCCTGACTGCAGCACCTTGGCAGCAGTTTTATTGCCTCCTAAGTGACCTCCATATTGTGAAGCATGGCAGTGATGGAGGATGTCTTCTTGTTCTTCTTGTGGTACACACCTCCTTATAACCTGATCTGCACACATTTTGAAAAGAAGAGGTTCGTCCCAATAATAATGCTTAACATCATTTTGGAACCTCTTTCTGGCTTGATAATTAAGATCAGAAGGAAGTATTCCGCTAACTATAAAATTAACGAAATCAGCATACCAGGGGAGTTCAGAAGACTTACCTGCCGCCATGGCTGTCGCGGCAGCGATTGCGGCAGCAAAGAGCTGCTCATCTGGGAAGGTCTCCAGTATGTGTGTCTCATCGATTGGTGGACTCTGTCCCTTCTCCAACCTTGACAAGTGGTCTGCCACCTAATTTTCTGTCCCCTTTTTGTCCTTGATCTCAAGGTCGAATTCTTGCAATAGCAGGATCCACCGTATCAATCTAGGCTTTGCGTCCTTTTTTGCGAACATATACTTAAGGGCAGAATGGTCTGTGTGCACAATTACTTTCGTCCCAAGTATGTAAGAACGAAACTTGTCGATGGAGAACACCACAGCTAATAACTCATTTTCTGTGGTGGTGTAGTTCACTTGGGCGTCATTTAATGTCCTGCTGGCATAGTATATGACATGGAACAGCTTATCTCTGCGCTGCCCAAGTGCTGCCCCGACAGCATAGTCACTAGCATCACACATAATCTCAAACAGTCTGGTGGCTGTACTATAGGGGCTGTCACCAGTTTTTCCTTCAGAACCTTGAATGCTTCAGTATATTCTTCATTAAAGTCAAAGGGTCGGTTCTGCTCTAAGAGATGGCATAGGGGCTTGGTGATTTTTGAGAAATTTGCAATGAATCTCCGATAAAAACCAGCATGCCCTAAAAAACTTCTAATGCCCTTGACTGTCGTTGGCGGCGGCAGCTTCTCGATCACTTCTATTTTGGCCCTGCCTACTTCTATCCCACGGCAGCTAATTTTATGGCCAAGGACTATCCCTTCGTCCACCATAAAGTGGCATTTTTCCCAATTCAAAACAAGGTTAGCTTTTTCACATCTTTCGAGTACCTTTTGAAGATTGCCGAGGCAGCTCTCAAAATCGTCTCCAAAGACGGAAAAATCATCCATAAATATCTCAAGGAAGTCCTCTACCATGTCGGAGAATATGGCCATCATGCACCTTTGGAAGGTGGCAGGTGCATTACATAGTCCAAACGGCATCCTCCTAAAAGCATACGTTCCGTAGGGGCATGTAAAAGTCGTCTTTTCTTGATCCTCCGGTGCAATAGCAATTTGGTTGTAACCTGAATATCCATCAAGAAAACAATAGTAAGGTTTACCCGCTAATCTATCAAGCATTTGATCAATAAAGGGTAAAGGAAAGTGGTCCTTTCGGGTAGCTTTGTTAAGCTTCCGATAGTCCATACAAACCCTCCAACCGGTCACAGTCCTGGTTGGGATTAACTCATTGTTCTCATTGGTTATCATGGTCATTCCTCCTTTCTTAGGAACACATTGCACCGGGCTCACCCATTTGCTGTCGGAGATGGTGTAAATAATACCAGCATCTAACCACTTTATTATCTCTTTACGCACTACCTCCTTCATCGCATGGTTTAGCCGCCTTTGGGCATCAATAGTCGGCTTATGATCTTCCTCTAGAAGGATTTTGTGCATGCATAACGCCGGACTAATGCCTTGAATGTCTGCTATCGTCCATCCAATCGCCTTTTTGTGCTGCCTTAGCATGCCGATTAGCTGTCGTTCCTGTTCCTGTGGCAGCTTAGCAGAGATGATTACGGGCAGTGTGTCATTGGAACCAAGATAAGCATATTTTAACTGCCCTGGCAGGGGCTTAAGTTCTAAGGCAGGTGGTTCAACAGTAGATGGCTTTTGGATTAAATGGTTATCTGAAGTATAATTCAAAGGTTCGAATAACTTACCTGGACGATGGCCTAACCAGTTTACCTCCTCCTGACCTTCAGTATCAGATGAATCGGATTCAGAGGAGTCGCTGTCGTCGTTGCTGTCGTGACAGTCCTCTAAGTGGCTGCTGCGGCAGTGACCAAATTTTATATCATGACAGCCCGACCTGATGCAGGGTTGATCAAGGGTCACTTCAATGATAGCCTTGCATTCCTCGTCCACATCAGCATATTTCATTGCTTGGAAAACATTCAACTTTATCTCTTGATCATTCACTCGCATGGTGAGTTCTCCTTTCTCCACATCAATCAGTGATCTTCCCGTGGCTAAGAAGGGTCGCCCAAGGATGACTGCTGCGTTTTCGTCTGCCTCACAATCTAAAACAAGAAAGTCAGCAGGAAAAATAAACTTATCCACTCTTACCAGAATGTCTTCAATTTTTCCCTCTAGATGAACGTAAGAGCGGTCTGCCAGCTGCAGAGTTACTGTCGTGGGCCGCGCCTTTCCAATACCTAATTTCTGAAAAACAGACTTTGGCATTAAATTAACACTAGAACCAAGATCACAAAGTGCCTTACCCACAAATTTATTGCCGATTACACAAGGTATGATGAAGCTCCTCGGATCCTTCTTTTTCTGGGGTGGCTGCCGATGAAGAATACTCATGCATCCTTCTATCATCTTTACCGTTTCAAATTCCCCAAGTTTAGATTTTTTCGACATAACATCCTTGAGAAATTTAGCATATCCGGGCATCTCCCTAACGGCATCTAACAGTGGAATATTAATATAAACTTGCTTAAAAATATCATAAATCTTTTTAAGTTGAGATTCATGCTTAGCTTGTTGTATCCGTTGAGGAAAAGGTGGTGGAGGACGATAGTCAGCAATACGTCCTTCCCACTGCATGCGAATCTGAGGACGAATATCATCGTTTTTCTCCTCTGTCGCTTCTGCTGTCGTGACAGGCTCATTGGCAGCAATCTGTTTGTCACCTGTCGGGACAGCTTCCTCGGCAGGTTTATCCAAGGCAGGTTCCTTTTCTATTTCAGCTTCTTTTTCCGACCCTAGTAGTTTCTTCCCACTCCTAGTAGTAATTGCCTTACATTGCTCATGTGTGGGCGGTCTAGCATTTTTAGTATTGCTAGGGAATCCTCCATTCTGCCTCGGTTTAATATGTTGGGAAACCTGACCCATTTGTGTCTCCAGAGATTTCAAAGTAGCTTCATGATTTGTCATCCTCATCTCGGTTTTATCCATAAAGGTTTATGTCTTCTTGACAAACTGATTCATATTCTCCATATACGTACCGGTCTGAGACATAAAGGTGGCCAGAGTCTGTTCCAATATACTGCTCGTGGCAGGTGGTGGCTGTTGTTGCTGCTGCGGCGGCAGTTGTTGTCGCGTTAGCAATCTAGGTCCTCCCTGATTCTGATTGTGTGCTTGCGGATTCAGGGCATTGTTAGGATTACTCCAGGAAAATTTGGGATCCTTCCTCCAATTTGGATTATAATTGTTGGAATTGTAATTCGGCTTGTAATTTCCAACATATTTTCCCTCTTCTACTTGTATTGGGCACTCATCCCGACTATGATTTCCCTCACAGATGGTACAAACTTCCTCAATAGCAAATCCTTGTAAATCATCATCATTCAATAACCTTTTCATTGCTTTAGTAAGGAATGCTACCTGTGATTTCATAGTGCTGTCGGCTTTATAGTCCTTGACAGCAAGTACCCGTTTACCCCCTCTTCTTGCAGTCGGAAACTGCTCCTCATTCTTGGCCAGATTTTTCAAAACTTGTAATGCCTCGTCTGGATCTTTATCCAATAATAGTCCGTTTGCTGTAGAATCAATTCGAATGCGAGTTTGTAAGTTAGCAGCATTATAGAACTTAGTTACCTGATTCCAGACGGGAAATCCATGCATTGGGCAGTTCCGTAGAAGAGTAGTAAATCTGTCCCAAGCCTCGTGCATCGGCTCGTCATCTTCCTGTTGAAAAGTAGCAATTTCATTACGTAATCGCTCAGATAAATGCGAAGGATTAAAACGAGATAAGAATTCACGAGATAAATCTGCCCAAGTTACGATTGAACCCGGCGTAAGTTTATTCCACCAAGTTTTAGCTCTGTCCCTCAATGAATGGGGAAATAACCGAAGCCTCAGTATCTCCGGACTAACTCCTGGCAGTCTAAACGAACCGCAGATCTCCTGGAACGTTTTTAGATGCTCCCTAGCATCCTCTGTCATAGCACCACTAAACTGCCCGGCATTGTTGATCATACTAAACATGACAGGTTTAAGCTCAAAGTTATCAACTTCAATATCCGACAGCGTGGTCTCGAGTTCTACATGATCGTTCAGCATGTAGTCTCGACATGACCGTCGTCCATCTGCCGCAGGCGGGTCACCGACAGGCGGTACACCTCCACCAGCGGGCTGATTACGGGCCATCTTCTCTAGCTGTTCCTCAAGTTATTCGTTCCTGTCTAAAAGGTGGCGAAGTTGTTTCTTGAGATTGAAGGAACGATCGATTTCCGGATCTAATTTATACTCAGGATCTTCACCTCTTTTAGATCTGCGCATAAACAAGAAAACCTTGTGAAAAGCAAGAGTTGAAAGTACTAACGAAAAAAAGAAAAATAAAAAAACAAAAACAAAAAGTGAAATAAAAGAAACGTGTAGTTATGTTGCCAATCCCCGGCAACGGCGCCAAAAACTTGTTGCGTGTAAAAGAGTCTATCGCAATTGTAGTGCAAGTGTACACGACGCAAGTAGTAAGTGATACGAAGTATCGGATATCGTCTCCACAGGGATTGGGCTATAGCTTCACCTTAGTTCACTGCACGGAAGTAAAGGGAATAGTTTAGAAAGATGTCACGAAAATAATAAAGAAAATCGCAAATAAAATAATTGAGATATCAAGATAGAGAGAATGGGCTGGTATTAAATTGCTCAGTAGTGCAGGTATTGCAATGCTTAGGAACTCCAATTCTGTCGTCGTGCCCGAAGCGGCAGCTGTCCGTTGGCTGTCGCGGCAACAAACACACCAACTCCGTACTTCAAGTTTGGCAAGAATCCCAGATCTGCCTTGGCCTATCCCTAGGTCCAAGTCTGTCGATGATCACGTCTTGATGATACCTCCCGTCGTGAATCGAAGGATGAACACCGATGTGTATGAATTCTTCCTTAGCCACTTAACCTTGCCCTATCCCTAGGCACAAGATAGTTCAACTATAAACTAGAGAACTTGCTCTTATTTCTTTCGTATACTTAACTCTCCCGATGCTAAGTAAATGGATAACCTCACAATGCTCTCCCGATGCTCTTGTAAGATATTAAAAACCAAAATAAGAGAACTTGAAGTTTATTTTATTGAACTTGGAAAATCCTAAAACAAAACAACCCTTGCAACTACTTTACAAAACAACCCGTGGCCCTAGGGGGAATTTAGAACATGACGACGGGTAAGCGGCGAAGGGGTTTTAGTTGTCGGTTATGGGGATAGATATCTCATAGGTTAAAATCTATGCCCTTATATAAGCTTTGGGCTCAAGTATTCTAAGTTAACAAGGATTATAACTTTAATTAAAAGTAATATTCTAATAAAGACTTAATCTCCAAGTATTCTACTTTTCAGCCGCCTCCTTGTTTCATGGGATTTCTTCTCCTTGAGCTTTGGCTTGACATATCTTTTAATCCGGGGCTTGGAAAAATATAGGGTTTTCACACGACAGACGAGCATAATTTTCTCTATCTATCGAGGTCCACTTTGCTTTTCCTCCGCTAACTTGCTGTCGTCCTCTGCTGTCACGGCAGCTCCATGGCAGCATCGTCCTCTTCGTCTGCTTGTCCAGTTCAGCTCTTCTGCTTCTCTGCCTTGCGCCCGCTTTCTCCATCAACTATGGCAGCAACCTGCAAAATAAGCCATCTTTTAGTAGAATCCGTGCCTTTAGTATATTTGTGATGTTTTGCTGTAAACTAACCTAAATGCAATGAAATGATGCTTGAATGCAGCAGAAATATGGGTTAAAAAGGGTGTAAATAATAGAACTTTTACACACTCAACAGGCTGAAGGTCTTCTACTTTTGAACAGTAAACATCCCTAGTAGTGTAAATAATCTGATGGGATCCCTATTTCTGAAAAAAAAAATTGAAATCTAATATTCTGGTAAATATTCCCTTATCCTACTAGCAGGCCTATTAATCTTTAATGAGTTATGTCTTTTTTTTGCTTTGTAGGACCGGCTTTCAGGGGATCCTTTGTCCCTTTATGCAGCATAAATCCGGGCTTCATAGGATTTTATATCCTATGTTCCTTGGTTTGGTCAATTTTTCTTTGCCTTTTCCAAAGGTCTTTAAGCGAGTCCCAGACTATTTCTTAGTACTCACGATGGTAATTGCACCAGATTTTGGCCCAAAATTCGAAGCTCGGCCTGTCTTCTCTTTGAGAGTTTTTAGGATCAAAAATATCCTTGTCGTTTTCAATATTAAAGTCAAACAATTTCTCGGATATTTGGGGTTCCCGGTAAGCCCTTGTAAAGTCTACTGTGATGAGTTTGTCCTTAGTGATGAGGAAGCCCCTACCACACTGGATCGAATCACGCCCTTAGGGGATTCAAGATGCACCACAACTGGCCAAGTGGATAGCTCCCTTGGGGGTTATCCGCAGCTTCCATGATTTTCATTTGCACCACCACTTTCATAAGGAAGGTGTGAAAGATAGTGGCTTTATCCGAACCTTCCCCTAGGATCAAATGGTGCAACTCAGGCGCTGTTGATTAAGGTTCTCAGGTTTTAAGATCGTTTCTCTTTGTTATTCCAATACCAAGCACAAGGCATTGCTGGTTGTTGGTGTCTCTTTCCTCGCGCTTCAATTTTCGTTGCATGGCCTGACAATTTTTCCGTTCCAGTTGACAAGACTCTCGGCGTACGACAAGGGAGTCTGCCTCTGAATGGAGCTCTCACTAGAATTTCGAGATCGTGCTCTTAGCCCAGCTTCGGAAATGGCGAGATGTTATTGTCCTCTTATGTCACCTTTCTCTTTGTTAGGGATGATCTTGTGTGTAGGATTCACCCATGTCTTATCTTTTGTCTTTGTAGGCTATGTGCCTTTAGGTTTTGTTATCTTTGATGATGCTCATGTTGTTATTGTTTGTTGGCTCGGCTTGCGTAGGGTTTCAGCATCCCTTGCTGGTGGTTGCATGCGTCTGCATGCCTTTTTGTGTGATTCAGTTCAGCTTTGGTGGTTGTTTTCCCCTTTTTCTTAATGAAGTTGACTTTCCTTTGATAAAAAAAAAGACTCAAAATGGACCAAAAATTTTAATATGTCGTTTTGTCATGTATAATATCAAAAAAGACTATAGCACTTGACTGAATAATCATTTTGACCTATATTTTATTTTTGGGTAAACTACTGCGGTGGTCACTTATGTTTCCCTTTAGTACAGAGTTGGTCACCGATTTTGAAAAATGACCAGTAAGGTCACTTACGTTTTCGAGGCGTAAACTTTTGGTCACCAGCCGTTTAATGTCGTTAAATTTTAACGGTTTTTTTGATATGGTAATTGAAAAAAATAAGGGTAATCTACCGCAATAGCCCCAAAATTCTTGAAATTTCAGAAAACCCCCAAATTCATAAATTCCTAAACCCTTAAATACCTAAATCCCCCAATCTGGTCACTCTTGCCGTCCTTGGCCACAATTCCGGCGACGGAAAAGAGCGTCCTCCCTTCTCCCAAACACCCATGCACCAATCGTCGTCGTTCAATCGTCGCTTGTTGCAAATCGATCGAATGATTTTTTTCAAATATTTCAACCTTCGTCCGACATTTTGCACGACTCCGATCAATTTTTGGCAGCGGCGTGGTAGGGTAAACGATCATGATGGTCCGACGACGGATGTGGTGGGCGGCGGCGTTACAATCGGCGACGGAATCAACTTAAATCGCGATTTAAGTTTTGGTGAGTTGGGGATTTCGAATATAGGGGTTATTTTGTGAATTTTGAAAATTTAAGGATTTTTTTAACTGTCAGATCAGAAATTCGTCAAAATTTAACGGCATTAAATGGTTGGGTGACCAAAAGTTTACGTCCCGAAAATGTAAGTGACCTTACTGGTCGTTTTTCAAAATCGGTGACCAACTCTGTACTGGGGGAAAACATAAGTGACCACCGCAGTAGTTTACCCTTTATTTTTTTAAGTAATTTAATTTTAACGTTTCATTTTTTGGTTAAAATGGACCTTAGCCGTCAACGAATGAAAATTGTTAGCCAACTGAAGATAAACAACTTGAAATGACTTGACAGAATGACACATCAGCAGAATAATAATTTTATATTTTATATAATTTTATAAAATTATTTTTTGATTGATGTAACATTCTTTCACGTTAACATCTTTGTCTATATGATTTTGTCATGTCAATGTGCACTACTATGTATGTTTGCCACGTCATTTCAAGTCATTTATCGTTAGTTGACTAACAATTTTCATCTGTAGATGAACCATTTTAACCCAAAATGAAACATTAAGGGTTAAATTGCTTCAAAAAAAATAAAGACTAAAATGATTATTGAGTCAAACGTTAAAAATATTTTTTGACATTACGTCTTTTATCTTTTATGTTTCATCTATATATCAAATCTTAAAAATCCAGTACTTTTTTTTGGAATGTAATATATTTTTATTTAATAAAAAATCAAAACTTAAAAAACATATGTTTTGATGTAGTTTTTTTTTACAAATAATAACGACCAGTTTTATTTATAAATAAGAAATATAATAAAAATACAATAAAAATCTACAAAGTTAAAAAAAAAAAAGATAAAAGAAAAAGAAGAGAGCATGAAGGAGAACACATCACAAATTATGACAAAATATGAACTATAACGGTTTGACTAAAGATTAAAATCGCCGTGTATTGCTCTCTCGAGGTATCGTTGTGTGTGTGTTTTTTTTTTATGATCTTAAGTTTTGTAATATTATCGTAAGTATTTTTTTTCTTCACTTAAATTTGGAAAAAAAGTTAAAGAGGCCTATAATAGTATTCTATATTTATTTAAAAAATTGTCACCCTCATAAATCATGAAAAGAAAATTTTAAGGAAAAATCCCCCCCAAAAAAACTAGGCGGCTAAGGTTATAGATGTGTTAAATAATAAATATAAAAGAAAACCCGTTCTCAATTTAGACCAACATTTTTATTAAAAAAAATAGTATGTTGTTTGATCTTTTATGTTTTATATATGTATCAAATTTAAAGAAATGTTGCACTTTGATGTGTTAAATAATAATAAAAAGTTGCATGTGATTAGACTTATTGCATATGTCTTGAACTGGTTATAGGTAAAAATAACATTAATAAATTAATCAAATTGATGTATATTTTAACATTATCAATTTAGCATATAAAATAAATTTATTTGGGAACCCACAGAGTAGTTCTAGTGGTAAGGGATGATGTATTTCATTCAGGTGACTTGAATTCGAGCATCATATGTGCACCGTGTGGGCGTTATTAAAAGACTAAAAAGTTAAACAGATACTACCTTGTAATTACACTATTATATTAAAAAAATTATTTGAGGTTTGAAGTCGGACCTTTGAACAAAAGTTAATTTAGAGATAATCAATTGGAAAGGTGGAGAAGGGGAGGTATATATATATATAAGGTAATTATATATGACCAGCTAAAATATTAAGTTGATACAATGGTCAAATTGTTTTTAATCCTCTAAAAGATATGGAATTGACTTCTGAAATTCCTAAATTTATAACTTTTAAAATACACCTCCTACGATTTTTTTTATCAAACTCCTACGAATTTAGTTTGGGGTGGAGATTTATTTTCATTTCATCTACCAATCGTCACTACGATCTTTTAAATTATTTAGTTTGCATTGATTCATATTTAGTTTGAGTTAATTAGGATTTATACTTTTAATATATATATATTGTTCTCTGTGGATCCAAGAAGAGGGGAGAAAAGTTATTTTTTTTAAATAAAAGCTGAATTTTATTAAAGATGATAAGAAAACGCACAACAAAACATATCCAAGTCTATATATTGTTTATTTAAATTATATTATAATAAACTCAAATGTTAATATATATATATATATATATATTATAATTTATTTTAGTAATACATTCTTTTAATATTTTAGATTTTAAATATGTTGAGTTTTTCGGAGCTCGATTCCTTCAACCGTTCTTGCTCGCCAAGTGGTGGAGAAGTGGAATTGTGGGTGTAAGAGGTGTGGAAGCTAAAATAATAAAGACAAGATGATTTATAGTGGTTCAACCTTCTAACCAAGGTCTACATCCACTACCTTAGCTTCCCACTAAGAATTTCCAATCAATCGACTATTGATTCGTCCCCTTTTCTAGGCTTAGGGGGAAACCCTTACAAACCGATCAAGCTTTCTACCCAAAGCCTTGATCAAACCCTCTCTACAAAGAGATAATAATAAGCAAACTCAAGTCCCTCTAATAGGTATTTGTTTGCACAATTAAGCACTCACCCAATCCTAAAAACACTTGAGCAAATCTAACAATTTTGGCTCACTAGTGTTTGTCTATACAATGAATTGACAATTAAGCACTAAGACTCATTTTGATCATATGTTATATTACAATTGAACCATTAACCATTACTAGATGCTTGGAGGTCTCTTTTATACTCCTTAATGAGTTTGTAGCCGCTACTAGCCGTTGGGGTTGAATTAGAGCCGTTGGAGACTTTATTTCCCACAATAAATGCAGTTCTGCAGCTCCCTATTTCGAAACGCTCGACCTCGTTTCGAAACACTCTTGAAATAGAAAGAGCCGTTGCAGCACCCGTATCGAAACGCTCTTGGCCGTATCGAAACGACGTATCGAAACGCTTGTCCCTGTATCGAAACATCATGCATTTAAAAAGTAGTTGGGAAATAGTCGTTGGGGGTTTTGTGACCGTTGAGATCATGCCACATAGGCGTATCGAAACGGCAAAGGCCGTATCAAAATGCTATGCAAAATTTCTGTTGAGTTGATCGAACACTTGCAAATGGCAAAGAGGGGGGTGAATTGGCAATTAAAATTTTGGTGAAGAGAAAGATTGAAAATAAAAATGACACAAGGGGTTATAGTGGTTTCAGTTCTCCAAATGAACTCTACATCCACTACCTTAGTTCCCACTAAGGATTTTCAAACAATTCACTACTTGAATTCGTCCCCTTTTCTTGGATGAGAAGGAAACCTTACAATTTCGATTAAGCTTTCTACCCAAAGCTTAATCCACTCAAATTACAAAGAAAGAATTTGGTAAACTCAAATGTTTCCTCTCAAAGGATAACTGTCTACCCAATTACAATTTCAACAACCCCTAACTCACAATACAATTTGACAATTGAAAGACAATAGAGTTGGGTACAAGAATATGACTTTGAATAGATCAAGGGTTTGGATTTTTGCTTTGATGATGCTTGAATGTTGAATAGTTGTTGCTGACCTTCAAAGAGCTTCATTTTATACCTCCTCTATTAATTCTAGTCGTTTGGGTGGTTGGGAACATAAATGGAGCTGTTGGAACCCTTTCTTACCACCATAAATGCACTTCTGCAGCTATGCGTATCGGTACACGGGGAGCCGTATCGATACCTGTCTCAGAAAAGAAAGAGCCGTTGTGTGCAATAAATAAGGGGTATCGATACGCGCGCAAGCGTATCGGTACGGGGTATCGAAACGGTAAAGGTCGTATCGATACCTTTTTCTCAACTTAGCTCACTGTCGATTTCCGTATCGGTACGAGGGTTTGGCGTATCGATACGGGTCAACGACCATTTAAAAATTTGGTTACCAACCAACTGACACCAATGGTCAAAATATTTAAACCGACTTGAATTTAAAAATTCATTAAGGCCGTATCGATACGAGGGTTTGACGTATCGGTACGCCATTCAAACTCTTTAGACTTTTACAAAGGGGCGTATCGATACGAGGGTTTGCCGTATCGATACGTGTTCCTCCAATAGCCAACTTCGGTAAAAAGATATCGATACGCTTGGAAGTGTATCGATACACCTGGACGTTTTTCAATAGTTTGGCCTTGGAACACTTAGAAATTATTTTGAGTTTGAGTTTTTGAAATCAGTTTTAAAGAGTTGGTGATTTAAAACTTATTAAGGGACTTATAAAACAATTTTAAGTTTTTCAAATTGATCCTTAAAGATTTAATTATATCAAAATCAAACATAGGTTTTACAATCTCCCCCTTTCTGATATAACAAAACTAAAACTTAAAATTTTTGACACTTTGAAAAACTTTACAAAGTTAACTCCCCCTTAATATAAGCTTGGTAACCTTTGAGTTACAATCAAAATATTTGAAGTGTTGAGAGCTAGTTTCTCTCCCCCTTTTTGTTAGATCAAAAATATTGAGACAATAGATAAGTGCATAAACAAAGGCAAAGGTATAAATAAGCAACATTAATATTATTGATCATAGCATCAAACTTAAAAACCCAAACAAAAACAGAAAATCAAAGCATAGGTTTAATCATAAAGCAAACTTAGTCCTAAGAACATAAATCAAAGATGCATAAAATAGAAAATCCTAAATGAGATGCATGAGATGCAAGAACAAACGTTTAGGCATCATCTTCAATGTCTTCATCATCTTCATCATCAATTCCCATTGGATCATTGTCCCTCATGCTATTTCGCCACTCATCATGGAAAGCGGAGATAGAAATATTCAAAGAATTATGACCGCTTTCAAGGGATGTGAGGCGATTCTCCATGCTCGTCATCCTTGTATCAAAAGTTGTTTCAAGGGAGGTAAGACGATTGCCCATGTCTGTGCGCAACCCGGTAAATTGCTCATTGAGGTAAGTTATGAGAGCATCCATGGAGGGTTGTGGAGCTTGAGGAGCTTGATCTCCTTGAGGTTCTTCAAATACGGCGGCGGCCTCGGGTGGTAGCTCGGCTAGACGAACTAAATAGCCATTAAAATAATGGAATTTTCCCCGTGCAAGAGATCGCTCATCAATGGGATCGGTAAGGGGAGTTGGGAAGTCAAAAGAGCAATCAATATCATTTTTCATAAAGAAATAACTCAAAGCCGTACCATATATAAAGGAGGTGACGAGAGAGGTTTGACGATGTTGCACATGATAGACGATTTCCCTGAACATAATTCGAGCAAGATTTGGGCGTTTTCGCTCACGGAAGCAACGGATCCAAAAATCATCCACTTGATGGATGGTAGAATATTTTCCTCCGGAGGGACGAAACCACCAAGACACCATCAAATGTAGGATCCGGTCATGAGCATTTAGGGCGGTCACGGAGCCACTAAGAACATGCCCCAAAGCATCCTCATCATCAAGGCCTTCATCCTCTAATTTAAAGACTTCACAAATAGATTTGACATCAAGGATGAACCTCTTTCCCATGAGATAAGAGCTAATGGCGACAACTTCCCCATTGCGAGAAACACATTTGGCATTAGTGTAGAAAATCAAAACCAAAAGACGATAATAAAAACCGGGAATAGATAGGAAATCCATGAAGTTCCAACGACGAAGCAAAGGAAGATATTCAAATTTAAAGCGCTCCGAGTCGAGAAAAGGAATGGATATTACCCTTTCCGCACGAATCTTGTAATTCTCGAATTGACGAAAATATGCTAGACCCGTGGGACCTTCAAAGGATTGTTCATAGATGGTAGTGTAGTTCGAACGTGCAATCGCTCCAAGAGTGGATGATTCACCGGTTTGAGAAACCCTTGTACGCTTCCTCGATTCCTTTGGTGCCATGATCTAAAAGAAAAATTATGCAAAAAGATTTCTTCAATTTTTGGGTAAGAACCAAGGTAAAAAAAAATTTAAAAGGAATATTTGAAGAAAAATTTTGAAGAACAAAAGTTTTGATAAAAAGATGAAACAAAACAAAAACAAAACAAAAAAATTGAAAAAGAAAAAGAAAGAAAATATTACCTTGATAGAAACTTGAGAGATTGAATAAAATTCTAGCACAATTGTGATGAGAGAGAGCTTAAATCTTTGCTTGATTGAAAAACTATTTTAGATTTTGAGTTGTGGTGTGAAAATATGAGGGAGGAAGAGCCCTTTTATAGGCAAAAACGGCTAGGGTTTTTAGGTTTTGAAGAATTTTAATTTTGGTAAAAGTTGAACACTTTAAATGCCAAATTAAAAGCTGTATGCGCAATCGAGTATCGATACGCCTAAGGGTGTATCGATACGGGGGTAGAAACGTCATTTCCTTAAAAATGCCCGTTGGAGAATCGTATCGAAACGGATGAGGTCCGTATCGAAACAATTAGAAGCTCATATCGATACGAGTTTAATCGTATCGATACCCGTTTAAGCAAAATGAATTCTGGGAATTTGAATGAAGAACACGTATCGATACGCATAGATCCGTATCGATACCCTATGCCCAGAAATGCATATTTAGTTCTAAGAACAACCATAGGCTCGAATTTAACATCTCCTAAGAGTATGCAAATGATGAATGAACAGTTCTAAGCATATTTTAATAGAAGCATACTCCCCCTAACTACAGGCATGGATATTTTCAAGAGTTACAACACATAAACATGCAATTTCACAAAATCAAGCATTTTTAAGCACAAAGAGGTCCTAAAAGATCAAGATAGGCTAGCTAGACCTAACTCTCTCCTAAGGGACCAAAAACGCTCTTTATCTAAAGGTTTTGTAAATATATCCGCTAATTGGTTCAAGGTATCAACATATTCAATAACAACATCATTTTTCAAAACATGATCTCTAATAAAATGATGTCGAATTTCTATGTGTTTAGTTCTAGAGTGTTGGATGGGATTCTTAGTAAGACAAATGACACTTGTGTTGTCACACTTAAGGGGTATGGTTTCTACTTCAACACCATAATATAAGAGTTGTTGCTTCATCCAAAGGACTTGAGCACAACAACTCCCTAAGGATATGTACTCTGCTTCGGTGGTAGATAAGGCTACGTTATTTTGTTTCTTAGAGAACCAAGATATGAGCATACTACCTAAGAATTGGCATGTCCCGGAAGTACTTTTCCTATCTATCTTACATCCCCCATAATCCGCATCCGAATAATCATGAAGGCTAAAGGAAGAATATTTAGGATACCAAAGGCCTAAAGTAGGTGTGTCTCTAAGGTATCTAAAAATTCTCTTAATGGCTACTAAGTGTGATTCTCTAGGACTAGCTTGAAACCTAGCACACAAGCAAACACTAAACATGATATTCGGTCTACTTGCGGTAAGGTAAAGCAGAGAACCTATCATGGATCTATAAAGCTTAGAATCAACACACTTACCTCCTTCATCTTTGTCAAGCTTTATGGAAGAACTCATAGGAGTGGCTTGAGGCTTTGCATTCTCCAAGCCAAACTTTTTGAGCATATCATTCACGTACTTAGCTTGATTTATGAAGGTGTCGTCCTTCCTTTGTTTGATTTGGAGTCCCAAAAAGAATGAGAGCTCCCCCATCATGCTCATCTCGAACTCACATTGCATTAGCTTAGAAAATTCTTTACAATAACATTCATTAGTAGAACCAAAAATGATATCATCAACATAAATTTGAACTACTAAGATGTCATTGTTATATCTTTTTATGAAGAGTGTTGTATCCACCTTTCCTTTTTCAAAACTCTTTTGTAAAACCTATGTTTGATTTTGATATAATTAGATCTTTAAGGATCAATTTGTAAAACTTAAAATTGTTTTTATAAGTCCCTTAATAAGTTTTTAAAACACCAACACTTTAAAACTGATTTGTAAAACTCAAACTCAAAATATTTTTTAAGTGTTCCAAGGCAAAACCATTGAAAATCGTTCAAGAGTATCGATACACTACCAAGCGTATCGATACCTTTTTGCCAAACTTGGTTACTGTCGGAACACGTATCGATACCCTAAACCCTCATATCGATACGCCCCTATATTAAAATTCAAAGAGTTTGAATAGCGTACCGATACGGCTAACCCTCGTATCGATACGGGCTTTATAATTTTTAAATATTAAGTCGGTTTAAAAATATGACCGTTGGTGTCAGTTGGTTGGTAACCAAAACTTTAAAAGGTCGTTGACCCGTATCGATACGCCTAACCCACGTACCAATACGGATATCAACAATGAGCTAAGTTCAGAAAAAGGTATCGATACGGCCCTTACCGTTTCGATACCCCGTACCGATACGCTTACACGCGTATTGATACCCCTTATTTATTGCACACAACGACTCTTTCTTTTCTGAGACAGGTACCGATACACCTTCCCGCGTACTGATACTGGTAGCTGCAGAAGTGCATTTATGGTGGTAAGAGAGGGTTCCAACGGCTCAATTTATGTTCCCAACCACCCAAACGGCTAGAAATCAATGAGGAGGTATAAAAGACACATCCAAAAGCTACAACAACAACTATTGATCTTCAAGAAAACACCTATTCATCAAATCCAAGCAATTGTGCCAAAATTCCTATTTGTCTAGAAACCCCAATTGTAATTTTCATTTATATCTTGTTCAATTGGGTTGAGTACTTGTAATTGGGCTATCATTTGTATTGAGAGATACCTTATTAGCCAACAAATTTCTTTGTTCACTTGTGTGAGGATTGGGTTGAATTTTGGGTAGAAAATTCAACCGAAATTGTAAGAGTTGCCTCCTTAGCCTAGAAAAGGGGAAGAACAATTAGTGGAATTGTTGCAAATCCTTAGTGAAGCTAAGGTAGTGGATGTAGAGTTCATTTGGAACTTGAACCACTCTAAATCCCTTGTCTATTATTTTTAATTTGCAATTTCCACCACAAAACCTTTAAATTTCCAATTCACCCCATCTTGGTTTATATCGATCTTGCGATCCACTCAACAATTGGTATCAGAGCCTACCTCTTTGAGGATTAACAACCACAAGAGGAGTTCCTTGGAAGAGTGTGATCATCAAAATATCAAGAGATGGCTTCAACCTTCGGTTCGGGCATGTACGAGTCACAATCCACTACAAAGCCTCCTTTCTTCAACGGTGATAACTATTCTTTTTGGAAGAATAGAATGCGTCTATTCATCAAGTCAAATGACTATCTTGTGTGGGATGACATTGAAGATGGGCCATATATTCCATTGAAGCAAGATGGTGAAGGCAAGATGGTTTTGAAGAAGAAAGTGGAGATGAGTGAAGAGGAGAGGAAAAAGATTCAAGTCAATGATAAAGCTCTACACATGCTATTTTGTTCTTTCGGTCCGGACATCTATTCAAAGGTCTCATCAATTGAAAGTGCCAAAGAAGTGTGGGACACTCTTGAGACTACTTATGAAGGCACCAACGATGTTAAAGAAACTAAGATTGGAATTCTCAATCTTAGTTATGAAAATTTCAAGATGGAGCCCGATGAGACGGTGTCAAAGATGTTTGATCGTTTCTCCACAATTGTCAATTGGCTAAAGGGCTTTGGAGAGATCATACCGGAAGACAAGCTTGTCCGGAAGCTACTCTATTCACTTCCCGAGTCTTGGGATGAGAAGAGAACCGCTATCATCGAAGCAAAGAATTTGAAAACTTTGAAGCTTGATGAGCTTGTGGGTTCTCTGCTTACTCGTGAGATCATGAAGCAAGGAAGGGAAGATGAGAAGAAGAAAGAAGAGAAAAGGGTAGAGAAGCTTGATGTTGAGAAGAAGAAGAAGATGGGAATAGCTCTCAAGGCTAAAGCTTCACAACATGATGAGAGCTCATCTAGTGAGGAGGATGAACTTGAAGAATTGGCTATGATAGCCAAACGATTCTCATGTTTCATGAGGTCCAACCGGGGAAGAAAAATTCAAAGGAAGATGGACTTCAAAAGTAAGAACAAAGAAGAAGGAAGGGATCCTATCATTTGCTTTGAGTGCAAACAACCCGGCCACATACGTTCGGAGTGCCCTCAACTCAAGAAGAAGGGCTTTGAAAAGAATAAGAAGCTCAAAGCCAAGCTTGCTACTTGGAGTGATGAGGAGTCATCAGAGGATGACGAACAAGAAGTGGCTAATCTTTGCCTCATGGCACTTGAGGAAGATTCTTCCATGGTAACCTCTAACTTATCTACTTTAGATTTTGAAGAATTAAATGATGCATATGATGAGTTACAAGAGGTATATGATGAATTAGTTGAGAAATATAATGATTCGGTCATTAGGAATAAAAAGATTATTCTAGAACTAAATGAGAAAAATGACTCACTTACTCAATCTAATTCAAAATTTGAGAAAAAGATATTAGGATTAAAAGATTAACTAAAATTATTTCAAGATGAAAATGTTGATCTTAATAATCTTTTATCTCAATGTAATAGTGAACACCAAAAGGTGTTGGGTGAGCTAAATGGGCTCAAAAAGTCTTTGAAAAATGTTGGTAGTGTCAAGCATGAAATAGGTGAATCCTCTAGAACACACCAACCTAAGAAAAAGACTAACTACTACAAACAAGGTAGCTACCCTAGACATAGTAGAGGTAAAAGAATTAGAAGTGTATGGGTTCCTAAGGAACTTGTAAAATCTAATAATATTATTGCTATGTCATCTTGGATTCCTAAGGGAACCAAGGTTTTAGGAGCTAACACTCATGGACCCAAAATGATTTGGGTACCAAAAACCAAAGTTTAATATCTTTGTTTGTAGGGGGAGCATTGCTACAAGGCCAAAGCACAAAGTCAAAACTCATGGTACCTTGATAGTGGATGCTCGAGGCACATGACCGGAGACAAGAGTAGATTCATGGATCTAAAGCCAAAAAGTGGAGGAGTAGTAACATTTGGTGACAACTCCAAAGGCCACATTAAAGGTATTGGCTCCATAGGTAATCACTCTACTATTCTCATTGAAAATGTATTATATGTCGATGGTCTTAAACACAATTTATTGAGCATAAGTGAATTGTGTGATAAAGGATTTAATGTTTTATTTGATAAAAATGGATGCAAAATTGTAGACATTAAATCTAATAATATTATGCTCATAGGTCATCGCATAGGGAATATATACATGGTGCATCTAGATGACATTCATACATCTCATGCATGCTTAGTTGCTCAAAATGAAAATGATGCATGGTTGTGGCATAGGAAGCTAGGACATGCTAGCATAAGTGTTTTGGAAAAACTAGTCTCCCTAAATCTAGTTAGAGGTTTACCCAAGATAAAATTTTCAAATGATAAAATTTGTGATGCAGCTCAAAGGGTAAACAACATAGGTCTTCCTTTAAATCCATTAATGATGTTTCTACTAGTAGATGCTTACAACTAATCCACATGGATTTATTTGGGCCAATTAAGACTATGAGTTTGGGTGGTAAGTCTTATGCTTTTGTGCTTGTTGATGATTTTTCTAGATTTACTTGGGTTCTATTTTTAAGTACTAAAGATGAGGCTTTGAAAAAATTCATCACATTTTCAAAATTAACCCAAAATAATCTTGAATTAAAAATTTCACATATTAGAAGTGATCATGGAATCGAGTTTCAAAATTTGGGGTTTGAAGATTTTTTAAATGAAAATGGTATTAGCCATAACTTTTCGGCTCCTCGAACTCCTCAACAAAATGGGGTAGTTGAGAGGAAAAATAGAACTTTGCAAGAAATGGCTAGAACTATGCTTTGTGAAAACAATTTACCTAAATATTTTTGGGCGGAAGCCACAAACACCGCTTGCTATATTGTAAATCGAGTAATGATTAGGCCAATTTTAAAGAAAACACCTTATGAGATTTTAAAATCTAAAAAGCCTAACATTAGCTATTTTCACCCTTTTGGTTGCAAGTGTTTTGTTTTAAATAATGGAAAAGACAACTTAGGTAAATTTGATGCAACAAGTGATGACGCCATTTTTATAGGTTACTCTTTAACCTCTAAAGCCTATCGAGTATTTAACAAAAGAACTTTAGTAGTAGAAGAATCTATTCATGTTGTATTCGATGATAACCTCCTTCCTATGAAGGATTCTTGTGATGATGATGATGTAGGAATCATAAATGCCTTCGATGGAGGACAAACTTCAAATGAGGATGAGATTCCAACAAAAGAAGAGGACTCACAAGATCCACCTCTTGAAGCATTGAAGGACTTGACTATTGAGGAAAAGGAAGTGAGCTACCCAAGGGAGTTGAACTATGTCAAAGATGGTGAAATCTTGGGTGATCCATCCAAGGGGGTAACCACTCGTTCTTCTCTTAGATTAATGAACCATGTTGCATTTATCTCATGCATAGAGCCTAAAAATATAAAAGAAGCATTGAAAGATGATTTTTGGATTATGGCTATGCAAGAAGAGTTAAATCAATTTGAGAGAAGTAATGTTTGGACATTAGTTGATAGGCCTAGTAATCAATCTACAATAGGAACTAAATGGGTCTTTAGGAACAAGCTAGATGAGAGTGGTAACATTGTAAGAAATAAAGCTAGACTTGTAGCACAAGGTTACACTCAAGAAGGGGGAATAGATTTTGATGAAACCTATGCACCCGTAGCTAGAATGGAAGCCATTAGGATGTTGCTTGCATATGCATGTTATCATAATTTCAAGCTTTTTCAAATGGATGTTAAAAGCACATTTTTAAATGGTTTTATAAATGAAGAAGTGTATGTGGAACAACAACCGGGTTTTGAAGATTTAAAATTTCCAAATCATGTTTTCAAACTTACCAAAGCTCTTTATGGTTTAAAACAAGCTCCTAGAGCTTGGTATGAAAGACTTTCAAATTTTTTGATTGAAAAGGGGTTTGAAAAAGGTAAGGTGGACACTACATTTTTTATAAAAATGTATAAAAATGACATCTTAGTAGTTCAAATTTATGTTGATGATATTATTTTTGGTTCTACTAATGAATGTCATTGTCAAGAGTTTGCTAAGTTAATGCAAGGTGAATTTGAGATGAGCATGATGGGGGAGCTCTCATTCTTTTTGGGACTCCAAATCAAGCAAAAGAAGGATGGCACCTTCATCAACCAAGCAAAATACATAAAGGATATGCTCAAGAAGTTTGGCTTGGAGAATGCAAAGCCTCAAGCCACTCCTATGAGCTCATCTACAAAGCTTGACAAAGATGAAGGAGGTAAGTGTGTTGACTCTAAGTTTTATCGTTCTATGATTGGATCTTTGCTTTACCTTATCGCAAGTAGATCGGATATCTTGTTTAGTGTTTGCTTGTGTGCTAGGTTTCAAGCTAGTCCTAGAGAGTCTCACTTTATAGCCGTTAAGAGAATCTTTAGATACCTTAGAGATACTCCTTGTTTAGGTCTTTGGTATCCTAGAGATTCTACCTTCAACCTTCATGCTTACTCGGATGCGGATTATGGGGGTTGCAAAATTGATAGGAAAAGTACTTCGGGAACTTGTCAATTCTTAGGTAGTATGCTCATATCTTGGTTCTCTAAGAAACAAAATAGTGTAGCCTTATCTACCACCGAAGCCGAGTACATATCCTTAGGGAGTTGTTGTGCTCAAGTCCTTTGGATGAAGCAACAACTCTTAGATTATGGAATTAAAGTTGAAACCATACCCCTAAAATGTGACAACACTAGTGCAATATGTTTAACTAAAAATCCCATCCAACACTCTAGAACCAAACACATAGAAATAAGGCATCATTTCATTAGAGATCATGTCCTATAGGAAGATGTGGTTATAGAGTATGTAGACACCTTGAATCAATTAGCGGACATATTTACAAAACCCTTAGACAAAGAGCGTTTTTGGTCCCTTAGGAGAGAGTTAGGTCTAGCTAGCCTATCTTGACCTTTTTGGACCTCTTTTGTGCTTAAATATGCTTGATCTTGTGAAATGCCATGTTTGTATGCTTAGACTCCTAATTTCATCCATGCCTATAGTTAGGAGGAGTATGCTTCTGTTGAAATATGCTTAGAACTGCTCATTCATCATTTGCATACCTTTAGGAGATGTTAAGTTCGAGCCTTTTGGTTGTTCTTTGAACCAAATATGCATTTCTGGGCACCCAGTATCGATACGGCTCTACGCGTATCGATACTTGTTCTTCATTCTGCTTCCCAGAATTTTCTTCGCTTCACGGGTATCGATACGATTAATCTCGTATCGATACAGGTCGTTTCGATACGGACCCCTCCGTTTCGATACGACTTTCCAACGGGCATTTTTGCGGAAAAGACATTTCTATCCCTGTATCGATACACCCTCAGGCGTATCGATACTCGACTACGCTGATGGCATTAAATTTGGCTTTTAATGAGATTAACTTTTACCAAAATTCAAACTCTTCAAAACCTAAAAACCCTAGCCGATTTTGCCTATAAAAAGGCCCTTCCTCCTTCATATTTTTCACACCTCAACTCAAATCTAAAAGAGTTTTTGAATCAAGCAAGGCTTTCTGCTCTCTCTCTCTCATCTTTGTGCTAGTTTTTCTTCAATCTTCCAAGTTTCTATCAAGGTAATCTCTATTTTTTCTTTTTCAATTTTTTTGTTTTGTTTTGTTATTTTGTTTCATCTTTTTTATCAAAACCTTTGTTTTCTTCAAAAATTTTCTTGAAATTTTTCTCAAATTTTTTTTACCTTGATTTTTACTCAAATTGAAGAAATCCTTTTTGCTTAATCTCTCTTTTAGATCATGGCACCAAAAGAACCTTCGAGGAAGCGTACAAGGGTTTCCCAAGCCGGTGAATCTTCCACCCTTGGAGCGATTGCTCGTCCAAACTACTCCATCATCTATGAGCAATGCTTTGATGGCAATTCGGGTCTAACTCACTTTCGTCAATATGAGAATTATAAGATCTGTGCCGAAAGGGTAATCTCCATTCCTTTTCTCGACTCCAAGCGTTTTAAGTTTGAATATCTACCTTTATTTCGTCGATGGAACTTCATGGATTTCATCTCTATTCCCGGTTTTTTCTATCGCCTTTTGGTTTTGATTTTCTATGCTAATTCCAAATGTATTAGTCGTGATGGGGAAGTTGTTGCTATTAGCTCTTACCTCAAGGGGAAGAAAATTATTCTTGATGTCAAATCCATTTGTGAGGTTTTCAAATTAGAGGATGAAGGCCTTGACAATGAGCATGCTTTGGGGCATGTTCTTCATGGATCCGTCACCGCCCTAAATGCTCAAGACCAGATCTTACATTTGATGGTGTCTTGGTGGTTCCGTCCCTCCGGAGGAAAATATTCCACCATCCGTCAAGTGGATGATTTTTGGATTCGGTGCTTCCGTGAGAAAAGGCGACCAAATCTTGCTCGACTCATGTTCGCGGAGATCGTCTATCTCGTGCAAAATCGTAACACATCTCAAGTCACCTCCTTCACATACGGTACGGCTTTGAGTTATTTCTTTCTTAAAAAAGATATTGATTGTTCTTATGACTACCCAACTCCACTCATCGATCCCATTGATGACCGATCTCTTGCTTGGGCAAAATTTCATTATCTTAATGGTGAATGGGTACGTCTTGCCGAGTTACCACCGGAAGCCGCCGCCGTTTTTGAAGAAGCTCAAGCTCCTCAAGTCCCACAACCCAACATGGATGCTCTCATGACCTATCTTAATGAGCAATTTATCGGGTTGCGCACGGACATGAATACTCGTCTTACTTCAATGGAAACTACCTTTGATACAAGGATGACGAGAATGGAGAATCGCCTCACATCTCTTGAAAGCGGGCACAATTCTTTGAATATTTCCATTGCCGCTTTCCATGATGAGTGACGTAATAGTATGCGAGCTAATGAGCCTATGGGAGATGATGATGAAGATGATGAAGACGAAGAAGACGATGCTTAGACGTTTCTTCTTGTTTGTCATGCATATCATTTAGGTTTTTCTATTTTATGCACATATGCTTTATGTTCTTAGGATTAAGGTTGTTTTAGGATTAAAACCTATGCTTTGATTTCTCTTTTGCTTTTGTTTGGATTTCAAGTACGTTGCTATGATGAATAAAATCTATGTTGCTTATTATACCTTTGATTTCTTTATGCACTTAATTGTCTCAAAGATTTTTTGATCTAACAAAAAGGGGGAGAAGAAACTAGCTCACACTTCAAATATTTTGATTTTAATTCAAAGGTTACCAAGCTTATGTTAAGGGGGAGTTAACTTTGTAAAGGTTTTTCAAAAATATCAAAAATTTTAAGTTTAAGTTTTGTTATAGATTTTAATTCAAAGGTTACCAAGCTTATGTTAAGGGGGAGTTAACTTTGTAAAGGTTTTTCAAAAATATAAAAAATTTTAAGTTTTAGTTTTGTTATATCAAAAAGGGGGAGATTGTAAAACCTATGTTTGATTTTGATATAATTAGATCTTTAAGGATCAATTGTAAAACTTAAAATTGTTTTTATAAGTCCCTTAATAAGTTTTTAAAACACCAACACTTTAAAACTGATTTGTAAAACTCAAACTCAAAATATTTTCTAAGTGTTCCAAGGCAAAACCATTGAAAATCGTTCAGGAGTATCGATACACTACCAAGCGTATCGATACCTTTTTGCCAAACTTGGTTACTGTCGGAACACGTATCGATACCCTAAACCCTCGTATCGATACGCCCCTGTGTTAAAATTCAAAGAGTTTGAATAGCGTACCGATATGGCTAACCCTCGTATCGATACGTGCTTTATAATTTTTAAATATTAAGTCGGTTTAAAAATATGACCGTTGGTGTCAGTTGGTTGGTAACCAAAACTTTAAAAGGTCGTTGACCCGTATCGATACGCCTAACCCCCGTACCGATACGAATATCGACAGTGAGCTAAGTTCAGAAAAAGGTATCGATACGACCCTTACCGTTTCGATACCCCGTACCGATAAGCTTATGCGCGTATCGATACCCTTTATTTATTGCACACAACGGCTCTTTCTTTTCTGAGACAAGTACCGATACACCTTCCCGCGTACCGATACTAGTAGCTGCAGAAGTGCATTTATGGTGGTAAGAGAGGGTTCCAACGGCTCAATTTATGTTCCCAACCACCCAAACGGCTAGAAATCAATGAGGAGGTATAAAAGACACATCCAAAAGCTACAACAACAACTATTGATCTTCAAGAAAACACCTATTCATCAAATCCAAGCAATTGTGCCAAAATTCCTATTTGTCTAAAAACCCCAATTGTAATTTTCATTTATATCTTGTTCAATTGGGTTGAGTGCTTGTAATTGGGCTATCATTTGTATTGAGAGATACCTTATTAGCCAACAAATTTCTTTGTTCACTTGTGTGAGGATTGGGTTGAATTTTGGGTAGAAAATTCAACCGAAATTGTAAGGGTTGCCTCCTTAGCCTAGAAAAGGGGAAGAGCAATTAGTGGAATTGTTGCAAATCCTTAGTGAAGCTAAGGTAGTGGATGTAGAGTTCATTTGGAACTTGAACCACTCTAAATCCCTTGTCTATTATTTTTAATTTGCAATTTCCACCACAAAACCTTTAAATTTCCAATTCACCCCCTCTTGGTTTATATCGATCTTGCGATCCACTCAACACCTTTTCAATTAAGAAATTTGAAAGTCTCTCATACCAAGCTCTAGGAGCTTGTTTTAAACCATAGAGAGCTTTTGTTAGTTTAAACACATGGTTTGGAAATTTTGAATCCTCAAAACCCGGTGGTTGTTCAACATACACCTCTTCATTTATAAAACCATTTAAAAAGGCACTTTTCATATCCATTTGAAAAAGCTTGAAATTATGGTAACATGCAAATGCAAGCAACATCCTAATAGCTTTCATTCTAGCTACGGGTGCATAAGTCTCATCAAAATCAATTCCCTCTTCTTGTGTATAGCCTTGAGCAACAAGCCTAGCCTTGTTTCTCACTATATTACCACTTTCATCTAATTTATTCCTAAAAACCCATTTTGTTCCTATAGTAGATTGATCATTAGGCCTTTCAACTAATGTCCACACTTTATTCCTCTCAAATTGATTTAGTTCCTCTTGCATGGCCAATATCCAAAAATCATCTTTTAAAGCTTCTTTAATATTCTTAGGCTCAATGCATGAAAGAAATGCAACATGATTCATTAATTTGAGAGAGGATCTAGTAGTTACCCTCTTGGATGGATCACCCAAGATTTCACCACCTTTGACATAGTTTAACTCCCTTGGGTAAGACACCTCCCTTTCCTCAAGAGCCAAGTCCTTCAAGGCTTCAAGAGGTGGATCTTGTGAATCCTCATCTTTGGTTGGAATCTCATCCACCTTTGACGTTTGTCCTCCATCAATGGCATCAATGATTCCTACATCATCATCATCACAAGATTCCTTCCTCGGAAGGAGGTTATCATCGAAAACAACATGTATTGACTCTTCAACAACTAGAGTTCTTTTATTAAATACACGATAGGCTTTAGAGTTTAAAGAGCACCCTAAGAAAATAGCTTCATCACTTTTAGCATCAAATTTACCTAAGTTTTCTTTACCATTATCCAAAACAAAACACTTGCAACCAAAAGGGTGAAAATAGCTAATGTTAGGCTTCTTAGATTTTAAAATCTCATAAGGTGTTTTCTTCAAAATTGGCCTAATCATTACTCGATTAATAATATAGCAAGCGGTATTTGTGGCTTCTGCCCAAAAATATTTAGGTAAATTATTTTCGCAAAGCATGGTTCTAGCCATTTCTCCTAAAGTTCGATTTTTCCTCTCAACTACCCCATTTTGTTGAGGAGTGCGAGGTGCGGAAAAATTGTGGCTAATCCCATTTTCATTTAAAAACTCATCGAAACCTAGATTTTGAAATTCGGTTCCATGATCACTTCTAATGTGAGAAATCTTAAGTTCAAGATCATTTTGAGTTATTTTAGAAAATGTGATGAATTTTTCTAAAGCCTCATCCTTTGTACTTAAGAATAGAACCCAATTATACCTAGAGTAGTCATCTACAAGCACAAAAACATATGATTTTCCACCCAAGCTCATTGTTCTAATAGGCTCAAATAGATCCATATGAATCAATTGTAAACATCTACTAGTAGAGACATCATTTATGGATTTAAAAGAACTTCTATGTTGTTTACCCTTTGAACATGCATCACAAATTTTATCGTTTGAAAATTTAAGTTAGGGTAAACCTCTAACTAGATTAAGGGAAATTAATTTTTCTAAGACACTCATGCTAGCATGTCTTAATTTTCTATGCCAAAGCCATGAGTCATGTTCATCATGTGCAACTAAGCATGTATGTGATGAATGAATGTCTTCTAGATGCACCATGTAAATGTTCCCTATGCGATGACCAATGAGTATTAATTGATTTGTTTTAATGTTTACAATTTTGCAACCACTTTTATCAAAAATAACATTAAAACCCTTGTCACACAATTGACTAATACTCAACAAATTATGCTTAAGACCGTTGACATACAAAACATTTTCAATGAAAATAGAAGAGTGATTACCAATGGAGCCTATTCCTTCAATGTGGCCTTTGTAGTTGTCACCGAAAGTTACCACTCCACCACCTTTAGGCTTTAGTTCCACAAATCAACTCTTGTCACCGGTCATGTGTCTTGAGCATCCACTATCAAGGTACCAAGAAATTTTGCTTGAAGCTTTAGCCTTGTAGCAATGCCCCCCCTACAAACAAAGAAATTAGGCCTTGGTTTTTGGTACCCAAATCATTTTGGGTCCATGAGTGTTAGCCTTCAACAATTTGGTTCCCTTAGGAATCCAAGAAGCAATAACATTCATATCATTAGAAATAATGAGTTCTTTAGGAACCCAAACACTCCTAACTCTTTGACCTCTAGCTTGCTTATTAAAATTTCTTTGTTTAGGTATAAAAGGTTTTCTTTTTACAGATTGGGATTTAGAATGATTTCCTTTTTCAAAATTATTTTTCCCAATAGCAATAGATGTTTTAAGATTATCCACTTCCTTTGTGTGATAATCTTGAAAATCGGAAAGAAGTTTTTCAAGTTCAGGATTTTTTGTTTTAAGATCATTTGAAAGATTGACTAAAAACAAAACCTTCTTTTCCAATTCGGAGTTAGCTTTAGAAAATGTCTCATTTTGATTTTTCAAATCGGAAATGATTTTCTTGTTTTTCAAAATGGACTCTTTGTATTTTCCTACTAACTCATCATACACTTCTTGCAATTCATCATAAGCTTCTTGAAGTTCATCAATAGTAAAATCGAAATTGGATAAATAAGAGTTTACCTTAGGTTCATCATCAATGGCCATGAGACATAGATTGGCCACTTCCTCCTCTTCCTCGGATGACTCATCGTCACTCCAAGTAGCTATTTGTGCTTTGAGCTTGTTCTTCTTCCCAAAGCTTTTCTTTTTCAATTGAGGACACTCAAAACGGATGTGACCCGGTTTCTTGCATTCATAACAAGTAATTTGGTCCTTTTCCTCTTCATTGCTTTTACTCTTGAAGTCTCCCTTTCTAATGAATTTTCTTCCACGATTTGACTTCATAAACCGAGTAAACGTTTGGCCAACATAGCCATCTCCTCATCTTCATCCTCACTAGAACCGCTTTCTTGTTGTGAAGCTTTTAGTGCGATTCCCACTTTCTTCTTCTCAACTTCCTTCTTCTCCACTATCTTCTTCTCTTGTTCTCTTCCCTTCCTCATAATCTCATGTGTGAGTAGAGATCCAACAAGAGCATCAAGCTTGAGAGTCTTCAAATCTCTAGCTTCAATAATGGTTGTTCTCTTGCCATCCCATGACTCCGGAAGAGAATACAACAACTTTCTCACTAGCTTGTCTTCGGGAATGATTTCGCCGAAACCCTTCAAATCGTTGACAATGACTGAGAACTGATCAAACATCTTGGAGACACTTTCTTCGGGATCCATCTTGAAGTTCTCATAGCTTAGATTGAGTAGCCCAATCTTTGTCTCCTTGACATCACTAGTTCCCTTATATGTTGTCTCGAGGGTGTCACAAACCTCCTTGGCATTTTCGATTGAAGACACTTTGGAGTAGATATCCCGACCAAGTGCACAAAATATTACATGAAGAGCTTTGTCATTCACTTGCATCCTTCTTCTTTCATCATTGGTCATTTCGGCTTTGACCTTTAGGACGAGCCTTTCTCCATCTCTCCTCATGGGAATGTATGGACCTTCTTCAACTACATCCCACACCATATAGTCGGTAGACTTGATGAAGAGCCTCATCCTATTCTTCCTATAAGGATAGTTATCCCCATTGAAGAATGGTGGCTTGGTGGTGGATTGGGACTCATAGTTGGAGGTGGATGCCATTGCTTGACTTGTTGTTGATCAAACTCTCCTAGAATCGACTCAAGAGGGTTGTAATCCTTCCAATGAGTGTAGCTCTGATACCAATTGTTGAGTTGATCGAACAATTGCAAATGGCCAAGAGGGGGTGAATTGGCAATTAAAATTTTGGTGAAGAGAAAGATTGAAAATAAAAATGACACAAGGGGTTATAGTGGTTCAAGTTCTCCAAATAAACTCTACATCCACTACCTTAGTTCCCACTAAGGATTTTCAAACAATTCACTACTTGAATTCGTCCCCTTTTCTTGGATGAGGAGGAAACCTTACAATTTCGATTAAGCTGTCTACCCAAAGCTTAATCCACTCAAATTACAAAGAAAGAATTTGGTAAACTCAAATGTTTCCTCTCAAAGGATAATTGTCTACCCAAATACAATTTCAACAACCCCAAACTCACAATACAATTTGACAATTGAAAGACAATAGAGTTGGGTACAAGAATATGACTTTGAACAGCTCAAGGGTTTGGATTTTTGCTTTGATGATGCTTGAATGTTGAATAGTTGTTGCTGACCTTCAAAGAGCTTCATTTTATACCTCCTCTATTAATTCTAGCCGTTTGGGTGGTTGGGAACATAAATGGAGCCGTTGGAACCCTCTCTTACCACCATAAATGCACTTCTGCAGCTATGTGTATTGGTACATGGGGAGCCGTATCGATACCTGTCTCAGAAAAGAAAGAGTCGTTGTGTGCAATAAATAAGGGGTATCGATACGCGCGTAAGCGTATCGGTACGGGGTATCGAAACGGTAAAGGCCGTATCGTTACTTTTTTCTCAACTTAGCTCACTGTCGATTTCTGTATCGGTACGAGGGTTTGGCGTATCGATACGGGTCAACGACCATTTAAAAATTTGGTTACCAAGCAACTGACACCAACGGTCAAAATATTTAAATCGACTTGAATTTAAAAATTCATTAAGGCTGTATCGATACGAGGGTTTGACGTATCGGTACGCCATTCAAACTCTTTAGACTTTTACATGGGGTGTATCGATACGAGGGTTTTCCGTATCGATACGTGTTCCTCCAGTAGCCAACTTTGGTAAAAAGGTATCGATACACTTGGAAGTGTATCGATACACCTGGACGTTTTTCAATAGTTTGGCCTTGGAACACTTAGAAAATATTTTGAGTTTGAGTTTTTCAAATCAGTTTTAAAGAGTTGGTGATTTAAAACTTATTAAGGGACTTATAAAACAATTTTAAGTTTTTCAAATTGATCCTTAAAGATTTAATTATATCAAAATCAAACATAGGTTTTACAATTTCACCTAGAATAAAGCCTGTTTCGAAACCTGTTTCGAAACGTTTTGACACTGTAAAGACTCGTATCAAAACACCTATGGGTGTTTCGAAACACTTGGATGATTTTGTTGGATTTGGCTTTGAAAACACTTAAAACCTTTTTAAAATATCCCCTAAACATAGTTTCAAGTTGTTTGGACTTTAGAAATGGTTTTGAATTCTTTTTAACTTTGTCCAAAAACATTTTTTAATTATTATATTAAAACATTAGTTCTGCAATCTCCCCCGTTTTGATATAATAAAACTGACTTGAAAAATTGTTTGGGATTTCTCCCCCTTTGTGAAATAAATTTTGAATAAGAGAATTAAGATTTGAAATCAAATAAAGCTCCCCTTATTCATTTGAAAATTCAATTTTCAAACCATTTCTCCCCTTTTTGTTATATCAAAAAGAATTTAAAACACTTTTAAGCTCAAAATAACAATAGAGGTTTAAAAAGATGACAAAAATTTAGAATTTTGGTTTTAAAGTGGCTCCCCCTTACTCAAAGCATCATCAAAAGTTGTTAGTCCAACATATATGATCCTCTAGTTGAAATAAATAAAAAATAAATCAAATAAAAGCAAGAGCAACTAGATTTTACCACACTTGAACCCAAGGGAGGATGTGAAGCATTCCTTCTTCAAGTGTTCTTCCTTTGTGTGCATGGAGCTCCTCCTTAATGTTTGACGTGTTGATTACTCTCCATCACACCTATTATAAGACAATCAAGTAATTTTTGGTATCCAAATTGCTTTGGATTCATAAACGTTAGTAGCACAAAATTTTGTCCCCTTAGAAATCCATTTTTCAATTTCATCCTTTTTAGTTGAAGTGGATAGTCCTTTTGGGACCCCAAACACTTCTAAAACATTTTCCATTTATGAATCTAGGGGCACTAGATTGTCTTACATAAAAGTTTGATTTTCCAAAATTATTTTTCTTTTCAATCTCTTTGGAAATCAAATCTTTTTCTTCTTGAACTTTATGAAGCAAATTTTGTAAATCAAAACATTTTTGTTCAAACTTCTTCGAGGTTTGATTCAAGTTCAAGTTTGGTTTTAGAAATCAAATCATTTTGAATTTTCAACTTTGAAATCATTTTATTGTTTTCCAAAATGTGATTTTTAAACTCTAAAATCAAATCATCATAGGCATCTTGTAATTCATCAAAAGAATATGAACATGAAGTGGATGAATTAGAAGTTACCCTTGAACCTTCTTCGATGGCCATAAGGCAAAGGTTGGCTTGTTCATCGTCGGTGGAGTCTTCATCACTCTAAGTATTCACATATGTCTTCTTCTTATGGCTTGAAGTACTTGCCCTCTTCTTTTTCATGGATTCTCGTTCAAGCTCTTTCAAGGCCTTCTTCATGTAAAGAGCACACTTCTTGAAGAGATGAACTATCTCTTCTTCTTCATCCTCCTCTTCACTTGAATCAACGTGATGGCGGGTGGAGGATTTGAGAGCAATGGCATTTGTGTTGATGCCAAGCCCTTTGAGCTTCTTCTCCCCCATAGCTCTAATCTCTTCCTTCTTCTTCTCCTCTTCTTTATTCTTCTTCATTATTTGGTGAGTAAGAAGAGACCCCATGAGCTCATCAAGCTTCAAGGTTTTGAGACTCTTGGCTTCGATGATGGCGGTCCTTTTTGAGTCATATAACTCGGGAAGGGAGTAGATGAGCTTTCGGACAAGTTTCTCTTCCGGGATGGCTTCTCCATAACCTTTAAGTCCATTGGTGATGGTGGAAAACCTATCGAACATCTTCTCAATTTCCTCTTCCGGATCCATCTTGAAGTTTTCATACGCTAGGTTGAAGAGCCCGATCTTCGTCTTATTTACTTCGTTTGTCCCCTCGTATGTAACTTCGAGCTTGTCCCAAACTTCCTTGGCACTCTTACAAGAAGACATCTTCTCGTAGATGTTCGGGCTAAAAGCACAAAATAGGATATGCAAGGCTTTGCAATTAAGCTTCATCTTCTTGCGATCGTCGGCACTCCAATTCGCATTGCTTTGTTGAGGCACGAACGAACCATCTTCTACTATATCCCAAAGCTTGTAGTCCTTTGACTTTATGAAGAACTTCATTCTTGTCCTCCAATGAGCATAGTGTGTTCCGTCGAAGAAGGGCGGTTTGTCGATGGATTGCGCCATTGAGCCAGTTGTTTGGAATGTTGATCGAGCTTGCTGGATCTTCTCAATAGGATGTTAATCATCTTCAATTGAGTCAAGCTCTGATACCAATTGTTGAGTTTTTCGGTGCTCGATTCCTTCGACCGTTCTTGCTCGCCAAGTGGTGGAGAAGTGGAATTGTGGGTGTAAGAGGTGTGGAAGCTAAAATGAATAAAGACAAGATGATTTATAGTTGTTCAACCTTCTAACCAAGGTCTACATCCACTACCTTAGCTTCCCACTAAGGATTCCAATCAATCCACTATTGATTCGTCCCCTTTTCTAGGCTTAGAAGGAAACCCTTACAAACCGATCAAGCTTTCTACCCAAAGCCTTGATCAAACCCTCTCTACAAAGAGATAATAATAAGAAAACTCAAATCCCTCTAATAGGTATTTGTTTGCACAATTAAGCACTCACCCAATCATAAAAACACTTGAGAAAATCTAACAATTTTGGCTCACTAGTGTTTGTCTATACAATGAATTGACAATTAAGCACTAAGACTCATTTTGATCATAAGTTGTATTATAATTGAAGCATTAACCATTACTAGATGCTTGGAGGTCCCTTTTATAATTCTTAATGAGTTTTTAGTCGTTACTAGCCGTTGGGGTTGAATTGGAGCCATTGGAGACTTCATTTCCCACCATAAATACAGTTCAGCAGCTCCATGTTTCGAAACGCTCGATCCCGTTTCGAAACACTCTTGAAATAGAAATAGTTGTTGCAACACCCGTATCGAAACGCTCTTGGCCGTATCGAAACGGCGTATCGAAACGCTTGTCCCCGTATCGAAACGTCCTGCATTTAAAAGGTAGTTGGGAAATAGTCGTTGAGGGTTTTGTGACCGTTGAGGTCATGCCGCATAGGCGTATCGAAACAGTAGAGGCCATATCGAAATGCTATGCAAAATTTCACTCAGAATAAAGCATGTTTCGAAACCTGTTTCGAAACGTTTTGACACTGTAAAGGCTCGTATCAAAACACCTAGGGGTGTTTCGAAACACATGGATGATTTTGTTGGATTTGGCTTTGAAAACACTTAAAACCTTTTTAAAATATCCCCTAAACATAGTTTCAAGTTGTTTGGACTTTAGAAATGGTTTTGAATTCTTTTTAACTTTGTCCAAAAATATTTTTCAATTATTATATCAAAACATTAGTTCTACAAAATATATATAACATTTTATAAATATAAATGCTATTATTAATATAATTATATAAGACAAAGAATTAATTTATTTGTCAAATCCAACAAGCGAACCAATGGAAAAGCAAATGATGTTCATCTTAAGAGACTCGGGTTCAATCGCTTTTATTTGTAAGATGTATGTGCATTGTCAAATTGTAACACCCGTATTTTGGGGTTAGGAGTTAGCCGGGTTTATAGTTCGAGTCAATAAAATTTAATTAAACCAATTCAACCTCAAATTTGGACCTAATTGAACTTTAGTAAAAAGGGGAGGATCTATGTTGTAATTTACCCAAAATTTTTTAAAAAAGGAAGACAACTTTCAAAGTAGTCATCTTCTCCCCCTTTCCCCACTTATTCCCACGTGAGAAACACCCCACCCTCTCCAAACTCTCTCAAATATCCAAACTACTATTCCATTGATTTGCAACTTAATTTCAACACCATTTTAAGAGAAGCAAGAGGAAGCGTTGGAGAGGCATTGGGACCGAATCCGGGTTCGTAGGAGGATTGTTTCGATTTGCTAAGGAAGGGCGGTGAGTGGTTTCAAACTTGTTTTAAAGTTTGGTTCGAGTATGTGTAGTGTGTGTGTGTAAAGTGTGCTTGGTAGGCCACTTCTAGTTAATTCAAGTTGTTAATTTAGCCATTGATATCTATAAATGCTATTATGCTTACTTAGTTATGCTCTTGTGATTGTGGTTATTTGGTGCATGTATATCATGATGAGTATATATATGTGATGAGCATGAGTTGTGGTTGATGATATGTGATGTGATAATGAAAATTGGCACTAAATTAATTACCGGTTGTAAATGATCGATCATTAGGATTAGTGTGCACACAAATTGAGTCAAAACGTACGTGGCCTTGATGGCGTTAAGTCATCAAGGAGGAGTACGGTGATGTAATATTCCACCGGAAGCTTTTTATATATTTCTACGGGATGATGAGTGAAATCCCATCCGTAGGGCATGTGGCGATGAGTGGAATCCTGCACATGCAAGGTCCGGTGATGAGTGTAATCCCACCGAGGTAAAGTGTTGTTGAGGTTTAAATCCGCACAATCGGGGTAATTAATAGTGGCCAATTAAACTTGTTCATTGTATTGTGATATATGATTGTGGTATGTGGTGTTGTTACATGATGTTGATATTGATGATTGAGCTTGGTAGGATTGAGAAACCATATTATGCCACTTGAAAGACTAGCTAGGTCTACTTGATTTATATGCCATTGTAGGTGGTATGTGAGATTAGGATATACATGCTTGAACCCTGCATTGTTGATGTTTTTCGTTTTAGAGCACCCTCACTAAGCTATTAGCTTACGCTCTCAATGTTCAACAATGCAAATCATTAGCGTGGTGTTAGCTCGAGGCAAGGCAAGAAGGGATTTCTAAGTTTGTGGCTCAAGTACGGTTATCAATTTTGTATTAGCTAGCAATGTGGCAAGGGTTTTTATATGAGCTTTGTATGACTCATTGAATGTGGATGTTTTGAGTTTGATTAGGATTGTAAAGCATGTAATACTATGATGAATGTTGGTGTGTGATGGCATGCTTTAGATGTTTAGGTTGCCTGGTGTATGAGTGCAAACCTCTTATGATGACTTGTGCCTTTTAAGACCTTTTGAGCCTTTATGTATGCACCATATTGCCTAAATTGCTTTTTGGTTGGAATGCTATGTATGAATGCTTTGATCCATGTATGAATGCTTCCTTTAGCTTAAGTATGTTTGCTTACATGTTTGTATACGCTTAAGTGAGTCGAGAAATGCATTTAGAGTCGTGTTTGGGTCGTAAATGCTGAAAATTCTGGTGTTGCAATGTAGGGCGTATCGGTACGCCTAAGGGCCGTACCGATACGGTCTTGCCTGTAGAGGTCAGATTAGGCTGGGCGTATCGATACGCAGGGGCGTATCGATACGGTTTTTGGTCACTGGAATTTTGAGATTTTGGGGAGTTTGTGGTGTATCGATACGGTGTTGGGGCGTATCGGTACGGGTTTATCTCGTTGACCACGAGATGTTGACTGAAGAGGGCGTATCGATACGCTCAAGGGCTGTATCGATACGGTCTTCTGCGAGTTGACTGTTGGGGTTGACCATGTCAAGGCGTATCGATACCCTTGATTGGAGTATCGATACTGCCTGCCTTATAAGCTAAAAATGGACTGTTATGCATGGCCGTGATTCGAATGTGTTTTCCTTCGATTTTTTTCCGCTGTCATGATCACTTAGGACTTAACAATCCTCTAGACAAGAATAAAATGGAAGAAAAAAAATAGGGTTGCTAACCGAGGGGGAACCCTTTGGGTTTCGCTTCGGTTTTCCCCGTGTGGCCCACTCGGACCGGTCATCCAGCCAGACCGGGACGAGGGGGTTACAGAAATGTTAAAAATATCTATGAACATGTACTACCTTGTAATTACTTTTCGACTATTCAAAAAAAAATTATTTGTCAAATTTGAACTTAAATGCTATTTTCATCAAATTATATCAAAATTCTTACTTAGCCTAGTTGATAAGTATTGCATACCCTACCCCTAGGGTTTGAATCCCTATAAAAACATGTTTGTATTTTTTTTCTTTCTAATTTTCATTGTCCAGTATAATTAAGTTTAATATTTTATTAAAGAGTTAATTGCACTACATGTCCTGAAATTATAACTCTCATTTTAAATTGGTCCCCAAACTTTTAAACATTCTAATTTCATCCTCAAATTATTATCTTCATTCTAAATTGGTCCCCAAACTTTTAAACATTCTAATTTCATCCTCAAATTATGATCTTCATTCTAAATTGGTCCCCAAAGTTCTAAGCATTCTAGTTTCATCCTCAAACTATGACTCTTATTCTAAATTGGTCCTCAAACTTTTTTGAATATTCTAATTTCATCCCCAAATTATTAGTATATGCTAATCATATCTTATGTTAATAAAACCTTTCTAAAAACTATTAATTGTCATGAAACACCGATGTATATTATGTAATAATATGACGTGGTATAAACGATAATTTAGGGATGAAATTGAAATATTCAAAAAGTTTGGGGGCTAATTTAGATTGATGGTCATAGTTTAGGGATGAAAATGGAGCATTCAAAAGTTTAGGGTCTAATTTATAATGAGAGTTGTAGTTTGGGGATGAGATTGGAACATCTAAAAGTTTATGGACTAATTTAGAATGAGGATCATAGTTTGAGGATGTATGGTGCAATTAACTTTTTATTAAAATATAACAAAACCATATGCTTAGCCTTGAGTTTATGATGCATAAAATGGAATTTAGGGGCTTGCTTAATTGATAAAATAGAATTTACAGATTAAATTGTAAGTTTTTTAAGTTTAAGGTTTCTAAAAATCTAAAAGTGTGATAGTTAAACTCTGAATCCTAGCAAAATCAAGACAAAATTGTAAAGTTTTGATAATTTAAGGTTAAAAGTGTAATCTGAAAAGTTTGATGTCACATCTGAAAACTTTAAAAAGATAAGTGGCTCAATCCGTGATTTACCCAATTTTAAGGGCGTGCCAGTGATTTTTTTTTGGGTAAACTACACAGATGACCACTGAACTATGGGTTTGGTGTCAAAATGACCACTATATTATTTTTTGCCGCAAATGCACCACACAACTATTTAAATGGTTCCATTTTAGCCACACGCCGTTAAAAAAACAAAAAAGTTGACGGAACTGTTAAAAAATTGGTATAATTACACATTTGGTCCTTTATATTTATACAATATATCAATTTAGTCCTAATTTTAATATAATAAAATAAATTAATTATTCAATAAGATGATGACACGTGTCACCACCTTATTGGATTGGGGGATTTTAATTATTTTTATTTAACTAAATTAATTAATTTCTCCCCTCAAATCAGGTGGTGACACGTGCGACCCTGATTGGAGTAGGAAAAATGAAAACCAAGGAACTGCCCTTGGTAAAAATCAAACCTGGGATCTTGGGGGTGTAGCGCGTGCGAGTTTGCCACTGAGCCAAGCATATAGTTGTGATATATAATACTAATAATAATATATGTGTTATACATATACTACACCAGACTTGTTCTATAGCGGCGCTTTTCGTGGCGTTTTTAAAACAAATGCCGCTAATATTTCACTTTTCACGGCGTTTTGAAGGACAAAGGCCACAAAACGGTAAACTTCGTGGCGTTTTTAAAGTAAACACCGCCGTAGAATAACAAATAGTGGCGTTTTTATAAGAAACGCCACAAAAAGTCATGTTTTAGCGGCGTTTGAATTAAAAATAGCCGCAATAGGTGTCCTGCTAGCAGCGTTTCAAAATAAACGCCACAATAAACCTTGTTTTAGCGGCGTTTTATTTTATAAACGCCGCCATAAGTTAAACACGTGGTTTTGATTAATATATCCCTCAATCTCAGACACTTTCATAGATATCGTGCAAAAATCCCCAAATCTATCATGAAAAAATCCTTAATCGTTGCTCCTCCGCCTCCTTGTCGTGCTGCTCATCGCTGTCGATCCTAGCCGGAGGTTTTGAAGTTCAACGTCGACGAAGAAAGGCGGAAACCTAAGATCAGAGGTTTAATTGGAGTTATCAACCATGTTGAACCGGTTTTTTTGGAAAACCCAAGCAGGAAGCGGCTTATACTTTAACAACCTTAGACAAATTAAATGAGGTATTTTCTTCTATTATTCTTTTTTAATGTGGAATTGATTTGCTTTTCTGTAATTCTTCGGTTAGTTATATTGCTGGATTTGTTGTAATTTGATTTATCAGTCAATAATTGATGTGATATTGCTGGCTGTTGGATTTGCTTTAAGTTGTTTGATTATATTCTGGATTAAAGAAAAAGAATCTCTATCTTTCATTGTGCATGAAAATTCCTTGGCTGATCTCACTACAATTTGAATCGTAATAGTTTAATACTGGTTGATAATTATGGATTTGTGTGTGCCGCGAATTGCAAATTATGTATTTGTTTTCCTCTGATTAAATTACATTTTGGATTACATTTGAGGATGCACCATATGTGTTCGATGAATTTCTTGTAAGGAGGTATGATGTTGAAAAAGAAAAGAATCGTGAGTGCAAACAGGGAATAGCTCAAGCAGGGCAGTGGCGTGAATGGTCTGTTGCAGCTGCCTTCTATTTGAAACATGTTGCGGTACGAAATAAAAATGAGGGTTAGAAGAGATTTAAAAGGGGCTGCTGCTATGTTATTTCATTAGTGTAATGAAAGAAGAAAAAAGTAAAAGGGTAATTGAAGACAGAGCAGCAGCGTGAATGAAGAAAAAAGGGGAATTGATTCCCAGGCTGTACGTGTTAAGTAAGGCGCTGCATTAGACTTAGGAAAGCAGAATGATTCGAATGTTGTGTGTTGTGCAAGGGGAAATATTTTAATAAATTAGTTCTTTGCAGTGGCATGATGTTGTAGGGAAATTTTGAGTGTTTTGAATGGATGCTCTTATGAATTACTTTTCGTTTTCCTTTTATTGCTCTCTTTATCCATGGAACATTATGTTGATATGATATAATATGATTCAGATTTTTATGTTCCTTGAAGGTTCTTCGGACGCCTGATTTTCGAAATTGCAAGGCCGCCGATAAAATCAAAGAAAGTAAGCTCACACTATGCTTTGTTAAGTTTCGCAGCTGTAGGCGTGATGTATTCATCCATGTTAATAATATTGTATCTGGTTCGGTAACTGTTGCAAGCCGGTTGGAAAGGAAAAGGACTCGCATTTCATTAGTCTGTTTTACATCTATTAGCTACCATTTAACTTTGGTTCTTTTAAGTTTCCATTGGCAAAATGCTTGGATGAAGATACTTCAGTATGACTCGGCTGACTAATATAAAACCTCATTTAACTCGGTTAAAACCACCTGTTGACATTTAAAATGTTAAGATCTGTTTTATCAAAATAACTTAACCGGGGCATCTTGTTATAACATTAATTTGCAGTTTGATAGTTGCTAATGGTGGTGCGCATTCTGTCATGGAAACCGCTTCTTTAGAATGGTCTCTTGGCACTTATCACTCTCTGCATATGATATTTATGTTTGATTTGTAATCTAAAGGTTATGCATTTCAAATTTGTGATTTGCAGAGACGAAGCAGTTGGTAGAATCATACAAGCAGATGATAGCTTCCATAGAGAAAAGTAACAATGCACCCGGAGTCCAGACACTACAAGGAGAAACCAGAATGAAACAGAAGCCCCAGGAGCAGCCGCAGGTCGATAAACCAGCACCAGCAGTATCATCCAAAAACAAGACTTCCCAGTCAAGTAGTGTCACCGAGAAACTACAAGCTGAAGACGGTGAAGCTCCAGGGACATATATTGTTGGGGGTCGGCTTTTGGGTGGAACTTTATAACCTTCACAGGGAACAAACCAATATGAGTTTGTCTGAAAGATAAAAATGGGCATGCTTGCTTATGGTACTAAGTTGTTGTGTTATAGCCTGCTAGCTTGTATTCTTGTATCCTTATGTCATTTTCGTTCTTCAGATTGATCTCAATTATATGTAGCATTAATGTGGGATTTCTGTTATTAATTATGTATTCTCTATTGCAAATAGCACTTATACCTCGTACTGCCCAGGGGATAAAGCCAGCGGTGGGAGTTGTGGAGCTTTCTCAATGTATTATTCAGGTGCTTATTTTGGGAAATTTTATAGCTTTTTATCGTTAGTCATATCTAAGTTTCGGTTCATGCATAAGCCAATTTCATCTATTAAAATTCTGAATGCAATAAATATTCTAAACTTAAACAACTTTTGAAATGATCAAGGTTGGTCTATGTATGCCTTCCCCTTTTACTTAGAAAACATTTCCCTTATCCTCAATTCTTTTGATTTCCTTGATGTAAGCCTTATAATATTGTACTTTCTAAGGTTTCTAATTTGTTTCGTAGCAACATACCTTCGTTGCACATGACCCCTGATGACGTTCTTTTGATTGTATGCACATGGTTTTCATTTGATTATCCGATTTACCCTTCAAAGCACATGATACCTGAACCTTGATGATGCCCATTGGATAGTTTGTATTTCCCTTTTCCACTTTGGTGAACTTTTGCATGGAGAAATAAGTTATGGTTCACCTCCATTTTTCTACTTTGTCTATTCATGTTCTGTGTCCTGTTCTGTGGCTTGTTTGTTACTGTCTTGCTAGGACAATATCTCATTTATAGGACTAGTGATATTTCCCTTCGTAAAATGAAGAAAATTGTTTTACCATGATCTTGCTGAAAATTTCGTTTCTTTTCTCTAACAAATGATGCTTTGTTAAATATTGGTAGGATGGAGCTTGGAGGGAGAGGATCATAATCTGCACATGAACGTATGGTCCTACTGCAAATTTAATTAAGGTCTTTCTGAATGTTGGGGCCAGAGCTATTATATGCCCCATTCAAGGGATTACAAATTTAATTATATGCCTATTCCTTTTTTCATAAAATGTTTTCAATTTTTAATGAAATTGGAAGAGAAATTTATGTACCGCATTCAAGGGATTACATTTTTCTCTTTTAGTTTAAGGATAGACTTTAATGTGCATTTTAAATTATTATATAATATGTATGCTTTATTAATTTTTTTTAAAACATGGTGTTATTCGCGGCGTTTGTAAAAAATAAACGCCACTATAGAACATGTTATCGCGGCGTTTGAGTTTACAAACGCCACTATAGAACATGTTATCGCGGCGTTTGAGTTTACAAACGCCGCTATAGAAGCTGACTTTTTGCGGCGTTTGTTTTTGAAAACGCCACTATAGAACTTGACTTTTTGCGGCGTTTGCAAGAACAAACGCCACTAAAGAACACTTATCCGCGGCGTTTGTAAATACAAACGCCACTATAGATCTTGACTTTTTGCGGCGTTTTTTACCTATAAACGCCGTGAACTATTGCGGTGCTGCTTTAGGCGGCATTTCTTGCGGCGCTTTCTTAAGCGCCGGGAAAGTTTTTAGCGGCGCTAAAATACGCCGCTATAGGGTTAAAAAAACGCCGCTAAAGAACTGTTTTGTTGTAGTGAGAAAGAAAAAGAAGGAGAGGGGGAAAAGGAACAATGATAAAATGGCAAACCTCTGGTTTAATCATGTCAATTATCTGACACAAGATGTCCTCAAAGAACACAGGCTCCTGCGCCATGCATTCCATTCGATGCAACTGCTCCTCGTAAAAAAATTGCATTTCGTTAGGTGTTAGAACTCCATTGCCATCCAGCCTACAAAAAAATCTCAATTATTGGATAGTAATGGCATGATTCCCCACCCAGCTAAATTATGTGAAAGCATTCCATAAGAGAAAACAAAAGCATGAAAATGAAACTTAGAATATAATAATATTGGAAAAACTAGTCAAGATTTTATTTTTGAACACACTCAAAATTCCAATCTTGATGATATCATTCGAAAGCTCCACCTACTCAAACAACAGAGCTATTCCTATAATATTAATGAAAATATTCATAGAACTTCATATAAATCAGTTGTGATGTTAAATTTGTCTGATCAAAGACTAAATCCCCAGTCTATAGTTTCTGACAAATCCAAAGGTTTGCCATTTTATCATTGTTCCTTTTTTCCCCTTTACTTCCTTTTCTTTCTCCATGTGTATAACAAATATATTATTATCAGTATTACATATCACAAGTATATGTTTGGTTCAGTGGTAAACTTACATATGATATACCCTTAAGGTTTTAGGTTTGATTCCTACTAAGGGTAGTTCCTTGGTTTTCATTTTTCCTACTCCAATCAGGGTGACACGTGTTACTATCTTATTGAATAATTAATTTATTTTATTAGATTAAAATTAGGACTAAATTGATATGTTGTATAAATATAGATGACGAAATGTGTAATTATACCAATTTTTTTAACAGTTCCGTCAACTTTTTCGTTTTTTTAATGGTGTTTGGCTAAAATAGAACCATTTAAATAGTTGTGTGGTGCATTTGCGGCAAAAAATAATATAGTGGTCATTTTGACACCAAACTCATAGTTCAGTGATCATCTGTGTAGTTTATTTTTTTAGTTAAATGGATATATTAAGTGTTTTAGATTTCATTGACATACTGAAAGCCCCCTATGAGTTTAGTGACCACAAATGCAGTTTACCCATTAATTTATTATTTAATGTGGAAACGCCAACCATTACTCATGCATTATATAAAGTGGATGGAATTCCCCTGCCCCTTTTCGGTGCCCCTACATATGCCCCCCACGCTCAAAACTAACTTTAGGGTTTAGGGTTTAGGGTTTTTTGTTAGGGGTTGTGGTTAGGGTTTAGGGAATTTAGGGTAGGGTGTATTTTTTAGGGTATATGGTGTAGGGTTTAGGATTTAGAATTTAGGGTTAGGGCTTAGATTTTAATTTTGTAGTGTTTTTTAGTGTTGGGGCATATGTAGAGGCACCGAAAAGGGGGAGACGAATTTTATCCATATAAAGTGTGGTGTTCTCACTTGTTTTCATCAAATTCACAAGCTTTTTACACTGATATCAATGGCTCCAAATCTCGACGATGCCAACTCTGTTTTTGATTTCGTTGTCAAAGAAGGAAATGGAATAAAAGGATTGGTGGATTCAGGCCTTTCAAAGGTGCCAGGGGTCTACGTGCAACCACCAAATGAACGGATAGACAAGGAAAACGCCATCAAACTTGAGTTGCCTCCCATCGATTTGTCGAAACTGGACGACCAAGTGGCGGAGCAAATCGTGAGAGCTGCAGAGACTCTGGGTTTCTTCCAAGTTATTAACCATGGAGTCCCTCTTCATCTACTCGAATCCCTTAAGGACACTGCGCATAAATTCTTCAGCTTGCCACTTGAAAGGAAGGCTGTTTATCTAGCACCGGTAACTCCAAGTCCAACAGTGAAGTACGGTACCAGCTACTTGCCGGAGAAGGAGAAAGCTTTGGGATGGAAAGATTATATCCTCATGAAATACACCGATGACGACGAAGCTCTTCGGTACTGGCCTGAAGAGATCAGGTCAGATTTATTATTTATATGAACTAATTGCTGGTTTTAATATGTTTTTTTCTTTTCGAAATCCATTTAACCCTTTCCCCACTAATTTATAGAGAGGTGTTACTGGAGTACCTGAGGTGTTCAATCGTTCTGGTAAAGAAATTGGTCCAAATTTTATTAGAAAATTTAGGGGCGAAACGGGATGATCCAATGATTGATGTACTTATTGGCACGAAAACGCTTGCTATGATCTTCTATCCAACATGTCCTAATCCGGATGTTACGGTTGGAATTGGACGTCACTCAGATATAGGTATGCTTACTGTCTTGTTACAAGATGACGTTGGTGGTTTATATGTCAAAATCGAAGAAGCCATGGATTATGAAAACAAAGCAGAGTGGATAGAGATCCCTCCTGTTCCCGGTGCCTTGGTCATCAATGTTGCCGATATGTTACAAGTAATACAAATTACAAAACCCTTTTTACTTGTTAAAAAAGTAAAAGAAATCAAACAACTCTAATAATTTGTGTTATTTGCAGGTACTGAGTAATGGGAAGTACAGAAGTGCAGAGCATGCGGTTCGTAATACAAACACAAATTCAAGGGTGTCGGTACCAATTTTTACAATGCCACTAGAAACAGCAAAGATGGCACCTTTGCCTCAAGTGGTGGAGAAAGATGGAATTGCTCGTTACAAAGAGTTTATGTTTGGTGATTATATGAACAACATTTACGAAAATGCACTCGATGGCAAAAGGTTACTTAATTTTGCAAAAATTGGTTGATGGGATATGAAAAAACTCAATTTAGACCAACATTTTCTTAAATTTCTATATGTCCTTTGATTTTTGTCCTTTACCTATGTATCAAATCAAAGTTTAAAGAAATGCTCCACTCTGATGTGTAAAATAATAATAAAAAGAGGTCTATTGATTGGCCTAGTGGCTAACAATGTTCATCTTGTCTCATTTTGTATGGGTTCGAATTGTCGCGTTGACCGAAGTGTTCATTTTTGTTTCCTTATTCCTCTTAGGTCGTGGGTTTTAGACCCATTAAAAACACATTTTTTTTTCTTTCCTCTTTAAGTAAGATTAAGATTTATAAAAATAATATTAATAAAAAAATAAGGAGAAGAATGGTGTTGCGCATATCCTTGCTCATCAGGGAGTTTATAGGCCTAGTGAATGGGTTTGGGAAGGGTGATTTTTGTATGGGATGAGTATTAGATGATTTATTACTGTAAACAGGTTGTTTAGGTTGCTTGGTGCCGTTGCACCAAATCGTGTATTTCGATGGATGTTTATACAGTTCCTAATTTAATAAATTGGGTACTCTTTTTTACTTTTAAAAAAATAATAAATTAACCAAATCGATGTGTATTTAAATATTATCATATAAAATAAATTATCTTGGTGTTTGAATTCAAACCTTAGAACAAAAGTTAATTAAGAAATAATTAATTGCAAAGGTGGAAACAGGGGCGGTGCATAGGAGGATTAGTTGGGACATGACCTATTAAAATATTAAAAATTAAAATCAAAATAATGATAAAAATTTACTTTTTTTGGTCTCTAAAAATATATATAATATACTACTAGACATTCTAAATTTATAAATCTTTGAATGACTCTCCTACAAATTTCGTTAAATTTCGTCACTAGATGAAAATCAATTACAATTTTTATTTTGAACATTTTCAGAGGGGAAATAATTTTTTTTTCTTAATAAGTCTTAAACATATCTGCTAATAGCTTTAATCACATGCTTTATTAATTGTTAACAATTAATTACAGTTTTTTGTTTGAGGGTGAAGATTTATTTTCACTCCATCTAATAATAATCACTACAATCTTTTAATAATTATTTAGTTCGCGTTGGTTCACATTTTTTATTGAATTAATTAAATGATATTATATATATAGACGAGTCTATAATGTTCGACGAACACCGCTGAACACTATTAGCACTGAATATCATTGAACGTCATTAAATTGATTAATAATGATTAAAAATTTCAAGGACTCAACATATAATAAATTATTCAAAATAAAATTTCAATTAAATTATTTTCCGTATATATTATTTTTTTTTAAATTTTTTTAAATGATTGGATCAAATACCAACATTAGTCAATTTAAAACATAAAAAACATGAAACACTGAACCCTAAACTCAAAACTTTAAACCTTACATCATAAACCCTAAACTCTAAATTCAATATTTGAATTTAGGGTTTAGTGTTTATGGTTCATGGTTTATTGATTTTAGGTTTTAGGTTGAGGATTTAGGGTTCAAGGTTTCAGATTTCGAGTTTTTATTTTTAAATTGATTAAGGTTGATATTTGATGCAATTATTTTTTTAAAAAAATTAAAAAATATTATATACATGAAAAATATTTTAATTAAAATTATTTATAGTTATATGTTGAGTCATTGAGTTTTTAATCTTTATTAATCAATTTAATATTGTTCAGCGTTAGTGGTGTTTAGCGGTGTTCGTCGAACGTTGTAAAATTTTCCTGCTCTTTCTTGATCCAAGAAGAATAGACAAGATACATTATCTTAATCTTTATTTTTGAATGGTCTTAAGGTGATTACAAGGTAGTATTTGTTCTTATATAATCTTAACCCTTTAACAATATGTATACATCTTTTAGACAAAACAATTTGAACATGTGTCTCCTTGTAGACATTATCTTAATCTTAATTTGTTGGGTGGATTGTAGAATCGATTTAAGCCAAGAGGGGGTGAATTGGATTTTTAGAAATTTTGGTGGTGGAGTGGAAAGTAAAAATTTGCTAGACAAAAGATTTAGAGTGGTTCAAGTTCCAATTGAACTCTACATCCACTACCTTAGCTCCACTAAGGATTTCCCAACAACTCCACTAGTTGATCTTCCCCTTTTCTAGGCTTAGGAGAAAACCTTTACAAAATGGTCAATTTTTCTACCCAAAAATTGACCCAATCCTCACTCAAAGATTACAAAGAAGTTTAAGGCTAATGGCTAGTATCTCTCAATACAAATGTAGCCCTTTTTACAAGCACTCAACCCAATTGAACAAATAAGATTAGAAATACAAGATTCTACAATTGGGGTTTACAAGAAAATATGGGATTTTAGCACAATAGCTTGAATTTGATGTTTGGATATTTCTTTTTGGATCAATAGTTGTTGTTGTTGCTTTTAGAAGTCCCTTTTATATCTTCTCATTGAATTCTAGCCGTTGGGGTTGTTGCCTTCATTATTATAGCCGTTGGGATGTTATCTTCCCACCATAAATGCAGTCTGCAACTACTCGTTCCGAAACGCCCGAACTTGTTTTGAAACAGACCAAAATAAAAATAGTCGTTGGGGGTGTAATTAATAGGTCATACCGAAACGGACACGATCGTTTCGATACGCTAAGAGCATGTTCTGAAACGTGCTGAAGCCCGTTTCGAAACATTTTGCCACTGTCAAAACCTGTATCGAAACGGCTCAATAGTGTTTCGATACGCTTTAACTGTCTCTTAAAAATTAGTTATGAAATTGAAACGGTCATATTTTGAAACCAAGTTTGAAATTCGTTTCGATACAGCCGTATCGAAAAGGTTTAAATCGTTATGTTGTTCTTCATATGTTTCGAAACACAAAGACCTGTTTCGATACACTCGTATCGAAACGAGAAAGCTAGTTACGAAACAGAGGTTAACAGTTTCAAAATGTTCCGAAACGCCTGAAGGCCGTTCCGAAATGGTGTCTCGAAAATCACTATTTTGACTTGGTAAACACTTAGAAAAATTTGAGTAAGCTTAGGTCTTGACTTGGATATTTTTCTTAAACACTTAGGGAAGTTTTGAGGACTTAAAAATTCATTTTCTTTTTTAATTTAGTCCTTAAATCCTTTGTTATATCAAAATCAATTCATTAGTTTTACAATCTCCCCCTTTTTGATATAACGAAACCAAGTAAGAATTTTTAAGAATTTTGACAGCTTTGAAAAAGTTCTAACTCCCCCTCAATGTAAGATGGGTTTTTAAGTTTGAAAAGATTTAAAAATTAAGTGTTTGAAATTTAAAAACAACTTTAAAAATATTGTGGCTCTTAGATTAATTCTCTCCTTTTTGTTAGATCAAAAATTAATAATCAAGGCTAACTATGATAAGAAACAAAGTTATAAGCAATAAACCAAACAACATAATTATCCTAGATAGCAATAAGGTTCAGGAAACAACATCAAAAATATAAATACTTAAAGCGTTAGAGTTCAAGCTCAATCCCCCCAAAAAATAATCAAAGCATAGGTCTTGAAAAACATAAAAAGGATAGATAGGTGCAAACTTAATCCTAATATGATAGACTAATATGATATGCAATATGAGTCTTAAGCCTCATCATCATCGTCACCACCATCATCAAGAGAATCATCATTGTCTTTATCTTGAGCACGATGATAGTTCCTCCAATCACCATAAAATGTGGAAAAAGATAAATCCATAGACGATTGTTGATTCTCAAGAGTGGAGACGCGTTCCTCCAAAGATTGAATGCGAGTGCTGAGAGCACCAAAACCGAAGCCATGTTCGTGTCTATTGAGTTGAACCGCTCGGTAAGGAAGGCCAAAAGAGCATCGTTGTTAGGAGCCGGAGCTTGAGGTAGAGGCTCAACTTGAGGTGGCGAAGCTCTCCTATCAACGCGAACCCATTGGCCAAGAGTATAGCGGAACCCGTAATTGATAAAAGAAGATTCACCAATCTTTTGCTTGCGGGGTTCCGGAGAATCATAAGAACAGTCAAAACTGAGGCTACAAAAGACGTAGCTCAACACAGCCCCATAAGTAAAGGATGTAAGTGCATCGGTGGTGCGAATCTTCACTTGATGGACCATCTCGGCGAACATGATTTTGACCAAGTTCGGGCGTTGTGCTTTGCGAAAACACTCTAACCAAAGGTAATCAACTTGACGAATGTGGGAAAATTTACCTCCTGAAGAGCGAAAGAACCAAGAGATCATCAAATGGAGGAATCGGTCATGAGCATCCAATGTGAGAACGGATCCGGTGTGAGCACCAAAGTGGTTCTCATCCTCAATACCTTCATCTTTGAGCCCAAGAACTTTCTCTAAAACGGATATATTAATAGTTAATTTTCTTCCCAAAAGGTACTGTAACATCCTAAAAATTGGCCTAGAAGATTAGAGGTTTAATTAAATAATTAAGTGAATTATTAGATTAATTTCCTAAATATTCGAATAGAAATTAAGTTCATTATGGACCAAATTGAAATGTAAGTAAATGTACAAGAAGAATTCGGTCAATATATCTAGTGACCAAATCGAACAAGAGAGAAAACATAAGGCTTGCATGCTAAAGTTGAAAATGCATAGATTAACTCTTGAAATTTCATGGAATGATAAGATTAATAAGATTTTATATAGTTAAAGTGGTATAAATAAGGATGATAATAGGAGAATTAGTTGAGATATGACATGTTGGTCATATCTCATTAAAATTGTCCCCATTCTCTCTCTTTTCTTTCCTTAGCCGATTACCCCAAACCAAAACCACCTAGTTCAATTGTTCATTCACACCAAAAACACAAACACAAAACTAGAGAGAAAATTTGAGAGCTTTCGGTGAAGAAGGAAGAGGAGCTTGCATGGCATTGAAATTCTCTTAGAAAATTCAAAAGAAAATTGGAAGTAAGTAGCTCACTCCCTCTTTAGTTCGAATATGGTGAAAGTTTCAATAGATCAAATGTTTTAATGTGTTTAAAAAATCATGAAAAGGATTTCATTAGATGTGGCTGCTGGAAAATTTCTAAGTTCATAAGAATCTTTAAGAAAAATTTTAAAAGGGTAAAAGCTTATGAACATGCATGAAATTATTTGGACAGATTTGGTAAGTTACATGACATGCAACTTTAGAAAATCATAGAAAATTCACTAGTAAGAGTTTAGTGCTGAATTTTTGATATGTTCTACCTTGACATGTATAAAATGGTAAAAAAAAATTGTAAAAAGGAGTTTTGATGGCTGTGGTAAAATCTGGAAAACCATTTCGAACCGCATGCAAAACTGTCCAGCAATGCTTCTAGCTGGACAGTGAATTTGTAAAATTGTAGAAAATAATCTACTAGGAGTTTCGATCTGAAATTTTGATATGATGAAATTGGGTATGTTAATTAAATTTAGGAACAAACGGTGATCGATTTGGAGTTGTGTACAGGAAATACGAAATGAATTAAGTTAGGAGGTCAGAACTGTGTATATATGAAAAGAAGGAAAAATTAAGAACATGTGAAATATTAAATATTGTAAAATTGGATTAAATAGAGTGGTAATAAATTGATTAACAATCTGTAGAAAGTGAAATCCACCAATTTTAGTGATAAATTTGAAGGTTTAAGATTAATTAAAGAAATTTGTGAAAATAGGAGTTAGCCTTATCGAACCATATTAGTATAAGGATTGTTTTGAATAAAATATAAAATTCAGCTTCGAAATGCATGAAATAAATTTTGAAAATTTCCTATTGTTTGGCTTGAATGCCTTAGATCCTAGAAGTGAAAGAGTCGAAGAAGAAATTGTACCGGGAACGGCTACGGATCGAGCAAAGGGCATTCGGATACAAAATTAGCTCGGCGAACTGTGAGTGAAACGACCTTAGAGTTGGGATTAGAGTCCCAACTGCCTTAATTTGATTTTTAATTATATTAAGCATGCAATTGGATAATTAATTATCTGATTTTAGTAAGGGAAGAAGGAATAAAAGGAAAAATGATCGTATGCATGTGATATGTGATTTGGCATTCTATGTGTTGAATTTAAATGTGATGCTTGTCGTGTTAGTTTGAATCTGAAATTTTTGTATATTGGACTGATTTTGGATGAGTTGAATTGCTGATTGTTAGCATAATTGATAGGATGATAATATGATCAATGTTTGATTAAATTGGTTGATACCATATGTATGTTTGATAAGCTTGATTGAAATTGAGTTGTGATATGTGGATTGAATTATGTGAGATTAAATTTGATGATACAAATGATGATTTGATTATATGTAAATGGAATTGAAATGCATTATGTGTTATATGTGATATCATGATACATTTGAAATTGAAATTTCATGATCACAATCGAAAGGATTGAGAAGTAAATTCTGAAAATTCTGAATAATTATACGACTAAAATTAAATGTCAATAAGCAAAGCCCTTGGTGTGTATAGTCTGTCCATGTAGTACGGCTAGCCTAGAGTCTGAGCTCGATAAGAATATCGGTACGTTAGTGTACTCGATATTGTGGTACGTAAGTGTACCTTCTTGCTTAATGTCTGCGGACATTATGATATGTTATACGTTGATAAGATTTGGTACGTGGTACCTATTACATGGTGAATTTGATTCACAATTCAGTTACATGTGACTTGATTACCTAGCATACTCTACTATCCAAGGCATTGCTAATTGAATGAATGAGAAAATTAAATGATGAAATCTGAAATTGAATTTTCGATTGGGTGTAAATCCTTGAATTAGATGGCAGCAAGTTATAAGTGAATTATGAAATTAATTAATTATTTGCTACAGTTTGTTGATGCTTGTTAAATGTAATTGCCGAAATCGAATTCATGAAATTGGTGGAAATTGGAGTGTTTGATTATGATGTTAAGATAACATGAATTATTATTCTTGTGATGCTATGCAATTCGAATGTGAGGAATTGATAATTTGAAAGATTGATTTTTGGAATCATGACTTGTATGTATATCAATGATATGATTGTGTGAAATTGCTTGTAATCGAATGAAATTACATGCCTTACTATGCACATGTTCGAATGATTACTAGTGTGTATCAATAAATTGTGAGATTGTTGTATTGCTTGAGCCATTCGAATGAAATAATGTGCAAAGTGAAACATATTGTATGATCATAAGAAATTAAATGGAAATCGAATAGATTAGGGTTTCCACACTAAGTACGAGAAGTACTTACCACTCGAACCCTTCCTTCCTTCCCAAAAATTTCAGGTTCTAGCTTGTCGACCTCCACCCGTATTCTCCTCACACGAAGATTAAGTATGCTTTTCCATGTCTTTGCCGTGCTTATGTTGGGTGGCCTAGCGTTCTGCATGTTAGTTCAGTTCAGTCTGATGGTGATGTTTATGAATTACTACTTTAGTTCAGTATGAACTTTTATAATACGTTTCCCTCCATTTTGGTATGTATGTAAGGGGTAAATATTTGGGGTATAGATCGCCCAAGTATATGTTTGGGGCTTGATTCTTTTTGTTGAAATCTCTTTTTGTATAGGCAACCTATAGGTTTAGCCATTGTAGTACCTCGGGTATATTTTGTACAAGGGAAACTAAAAACGTTATGGATGATACAATTCGGATATGATATGATATATATAAATATGATGAATGTTTCGGTTATATTATCATTGGAATTGTTCTTATGTGCTAATATGAAAATTGATTTAAGTTATTGGAAATTTGACTATGGGTGCAATAACCGAATAGTTTAAGTTATTGAAATTAGAAATTGTAATTGTAAACCAAATCGGGTTGATTAAATGACATTCGAATGGAATAGAAATTGGAATGGATTCATTCGAATGAAGTGAAGCTAATAGAATTTAGAAATTAAATGTATAGTTCAAATGTACAAGTTAATTTGTATGCAACTTGTAACTCATTTAGATTTGGTTTTAATTTATAAGTTAGAAATCGAATTGGATGAACTCACCTAGATGCCAATAGAATTATGACAAGAGATTTTGTATGATAAATGTATAATGTTTGTAATTGATATGGTTGATTATACATGGGTAGTGAATGAATATAAGATAGCTAAATTATATGTTTGTATTCAAAAAAAAATGTTACACGAATTTGATAAACCCCTTCCGGTGCCTAATACGAATCCGTTATAAGTTAATATAACGCTCCTTGCCTCTAATCTGGGGTGAGGGTGTTATATAAAGTGGTAATCAGAGCTTTTTAGGTTAAGTCCTAAAAATTTAATTGAGTCTACATGCATCTGCATTGTTTAGGTGTGCCACCCATGTATTGCATGATAAGATATCTGTATTGAGCTTTCTGATCTTCTGTTGTTTAAATGAATGATAGAAAATGACGGACCCAAAAGACCCAAAGAATGGGAGCTCACACGAATCTTCGAGCGAAGGTGAAAGTGTGAGATTGGGTGATAATTCTCCAGCTCGAACTGAAACTCCGAGAAAGGAGAGAAACAAAGAGCCTGCTCAGATTACCGAGCAAATTGCTAAAAAGCCTGCTCAAGTCACTGAACGGATCCCTATAGAGCTTGTTCAGAACATTGAGCAATCCGATAAAGAACCTGTTCAAAACACAGAACAGCCTCCACCTGAAAATCCTATGGTTCAGTCTGCCCAAAGGGAATGTCTCCTCAGCATGAAGGAGATGTTCAATCAACTTCTGACAAATCTGAAACAAAAGCAACCTGTTGTTTCTATCCCTACTGCATCTAGCAGAGCACCGATAGATAAACTTTCTCAACATCGAGCCTACACTTTTACTGGTACTAATGAAGAAAGACCAGAAGATGCAGAGTATTGGCTTGAAAACACCACCAAGGTGGTAACCAGACAATTACAGTGCTCCGATGACCATAAATTGGAGTGTGTTGTAGCCCTGTTAGCTGATGAAGCTATGAATTAGTGGGAAACCACTACTCTCACTGTTCCAACTGAACTGGTGACATGGGAATTCTTCCTCGAAGAGTTCAAAAAGAAGTATATCAGTGAACAGTACTTGACTGAAAGAAGAAAGAGATTCTTGCACCTTAAACAAGCCAACCGTCCTATTGAGCAGTACGTTGCAGACTTTTGCAAGTATTGCAAATACGGTGCAGAATACATCAAAACTGAAGCTGATAAATGCCGAATGTTCATTGAAGGCATGAATGATGAATTGAGTCCAATCTTCACTGCTTTGGAAATCAATGATTTCCAGAATCTTGTTAATCGGGCTATTGCAACCGAAGCCAGAATGAAAGCTGTTGAAAAGCGAAAAGGGGGCAATAGACCTGACAAAAAGCAGAAACGAGATGACAAGTCTCAATGGCAGTTCAAGAAGCCTAAATTTCATAAAGAAAGGTCTTCTAATTTCACTTCTGCTCCGAGGAGTAATTATACTTCAAAACCAGCTACAGTGATCAGATCCTCAGTACCGACTATGTCCGTTAATAGTACGGGAAATTCTAAAAAGATTCCTCCTTGCAAGTTCTGTCAGAAACCACATCGAGGTCAGTGCAAACTTCAGGCAAATCTCTGCTATGCTTGTGGTGGTGATGATCACTATATCAAAGACTGTCCTCAAAAGCATGAATCTATGCCAGCTCGTAACACTGCAGTTCCTAGTCCGACATCCTCTAATCGGAATAGGAATGCCAAGTCAGCCCAGCCGAGTTATCAGAAGAAAGGCAAGGGTACTCATTCTAATGCCACTACTCATCAGGAATCTCGAGCACCTACTAGAGTTTACCACATTCGTGGTAGAGATGACGAAGAGTCTCCTGAAGTGATTGCAGGTACTGTTGAGCTAAACTCACATCTTGTTTATGCTTTAATAGATTCGGGATCCACCCATTCATTCACATGTCTATCTGTTGTAAAAAGGTTGAAACTAGAACCTGAAATTGTGAAAACAAGTCTAATAGTTTCAAACCCTTTAGGAGGAACTTCGAACATTAACCTAATATGTAGAAATTGTTCATTGCATATTAGCAATTTGTCATTCCTTATTGATCTCTACATATTACCCTCTAATGAGTTCGATCTAATTTTGGGTTTAGATTGGTTACGTAAACATGAGGCTTGGGTAGATTGTCAAAATAAGAGACTGTATCTTCAGGGTTTAGGAAAAGAATCCATGCTCCTAATTGATAAAAAGCCCACTTCCATTTTTGCATCTGTGACACCCCTAACCCGGGCCGGGAGTTAGGGGCGTCGGACGGAACAGAAAAGGCGGACAAACGAACATGTCAGACAATTGCGGAAGCATTTCGAAGACGTGATAATATTTTAATCGTTATTTCATTTTAATGCGCACGCGGAAAATGGGCTAACAAAAACTTACACATACTTTCATTTAACCTTGTTACAAATTTTAGGACCAATTTAAAACTTTTATTTTTATTATCATATTACTAATGCGATTAAGCCATAGTGTCAAATGCTTAATTAACCAAATTACATGCTAATCGAAAACCCTTAATTAAATGGTCTAGGTGAATTCGAATTAACCCAAAAATTACCAAATATTTAAACAACCGATTTCATACATCACATATTAAATTCCAAATTCATATCATGGCATTTGATTTCCTTTACTTAAGGCTTACAAAATGACATAGCTTATATGCTCCTAAACATGCCAAGCTATTGACTATGGACAACAAAAAGGATCGACACAACCATAGCTTGACTTACATTTTTACACAAAATAATTAGGCTAACTACTTAGATATAAAACATGATTCTAGCCTCCTAACCAAACGTCACGGAGCATGTAATTTCAAACACCATTTCAAACTTAAATTCCGACCAAATAAAACAAAACGGATCCTAAGACAAACTTCAAAGCCACCATCTAGGAGTCTAAAAATAAGACTTAGATCGTACATATTTCGGAAATGTGAACTTGATAACCTTGATCCAACGAAAGCTAGCTTTAGGGTCCGAGCTATCCTGCTAAGGTTGGGAAGAAGAAAACAGAGGAGCGGTAAGTACAAAAAGTACTTAGCGAGGTAATGCTAACACTAATTCGTTCTTGAGCTTAAGCGTGATCAAACATTGAGGTTACTTAGCTAGGTAATTAGCAATTCGATGTTCACCCAACTAAGCACACACAAAAATCCATACATATGGCCACATACATGTCATATCAACATTCATAACACATGCTTGAACACATAGCATATCATGATAATTTATTTCATGCTTATACATGATTCGAACAATAGCATATTTCATTTCATTTTCAGCATACTCAATATCATGCTTTAGCATTTAATTATATCAAGCTTTCATGCTAAACCATACATAGCATTTTCAACATATCAAATCAAATCCACAATTTCACCATAGCATATCATTCGAATGATCACAATTTATCATTCAAAAATCAGAATTTCTCATTTCAATATTACATACATTCGAATAGGGTTATTACCCAATTTCACATAATCAAACTTGTAAGCATTTCATATGCTTCTTAGCATAATCGGATAGGACCAATGTCCACATATCATAGCACTTCATTTCATAACACATTCGGAGAGGATCAATATCCACATATCATAGCATTTCACATCATAGCATATTCAAAAAGGATCAATATCCACATAACATAGCAATTTACATTATAGCATGTTCGGAAAGGATCAATGTCCACATAGCATAGCATTTCACATCATATCATATCATTTTAAGTCACATTATTTTTTAATATGATTTCATAACACAAACATTTATTTTAACATTTTGCCCATGGTAGATTAGTCGTAACAGAAATTCGAGCCATCGGAAGGGTAACATGTAACGCATATCGGAGTTGTGTTGCCCGCGGCAACGTCATTGATTGCACAAAGCAAAATCAAAGGTGATGCCCATAGCATCGTGTGTCTCGAACAGCAATCAAGATCACACATCTTATCAAGAGTACACAAAGTACTATCAAAGATTGCACAAAGCAATATCGGAGGGTGAGCTCAGACTCTAGGCATGTTGTTCTTATCTAGAACGTCCAAACGACCAAGGGCGGAATCTTGTTAGGTGATTAGTCCTTTAATTCATTTCATGTGTGTATTTTTCAGAATTCATATTGCATACTCATTTGCTCACAACATGGCAGCAACAACATTCATACATAACATATGCATTTTCAAGCATAGCATATTCATGTCATAAGGCAGTCCACATAATCAGCATATCAATTACGATCAAAAATCCATTTCATGCTTATCTACCATACAATCATTTACATGGGCAGTCCACAATATTACATACTTAATCAATCATCAAAATCCACATCAACATAGAATTCATGGCATTTAGCATCATGCAAAGCAGTCCACAAATCGCATCCAATCATACATGTATCACAAATTGCAATCATGCACTCAAATTCCTTTATAACTTCTTCCCTTACTAAACATTATTACCGGATAGCATTTAGTCCAATTTCATGCATAATAAATATAAATTACAGAATATTAAAGTGGTTCGGACACTAGTCCCAACCCTAAAACAAAATTAAACCCATAAATTACACTCACGAAAGTTACACTCACGATCCTTATGCTTGATCTCGAATTGAGATGCCTTTGCCTCTTCCTTTCGAACGATCGATCCTAGCTTCCTCCGAAGCTTCTTCGCTATTACGATCTTAACTCTCGTCATTAAACAAATACACTATATTAGGAAGCAATCCAACCATACTAATTCACAATTCAAGCATGAACCTCTAATTTCAATTCTGACTTTTTCACTAAACTAGTTCGAGGACTAGTTATCGTTTTAATCATAACTTTTTAATTACTTATCCGAAATTAACATATCATATACCGTTGGAAAGGTATTAAACCCAATTTTTCAGTCACATCAACCTCATATTTTTATCTTATTCGTATTAATACATTTTATTATTTCTTTATACTCAATTCGGCAATTCTGGACAGCATGCACTGCCCGACTTTAAAAATTCGTATCTTTCAAATTACATACTGAAATTTAGTTCCGTTTTCTCTCCATGATTCTAGACATTCTAAAGTTTATACTGTATAAATTTCAGCTTCAAAAACCCTATATTCGATTTTTAGTGAATTTCCAAAGTCACTGCTCTTACATAGAACGTCACTGGACAGATTTCTTAATTAACACTTTAGCTTGAGCATACACTTAACTACATTCTTAGATCTAAATTTCTTTCATGGCATATCTTAATATACTTCTCAAGGGTATTTTTACAGTCCATGTAAGTTTCTAATTTCAACATTTAGGCATGTAAAATTACTGATTTCTTCAAAACAGTCCTTAATCTTCACAAATTCGATCTCATGACCATTTTTAGTTCTAAACATCATACCATCTTCCTACTTCATTTTTCCAGCAATCATTAAACTTTTATAACCAAATGTTCATCCCTTAACAAGTTTCTCTTAGTAACCATTTTCAGATTTTTAACTCTTAACAAGTTTTCCAAAGCTCAAGATTTTATTCTTTTCTTCAAAACAGTCCCCTTTTTACTCCTTTCTTGTTTTCTTGCATAGATTCCATATTTTTCCATCTTTTATCTTGTTATTACCTTTAAGACTCATATATCTTCATGTTCATTTAAAACTTAGGTTTGCATGCATGTTTTTAGCTCAACCGAAAGTTTCAAAGTGTAGGAGACTTACTTTCTTTAATCTCTTGACAACCTTAGTTACACTCTTCAATATCCTAGCTTAAGCCCTCTTCATGCAACCGAAAATTTCATGTATTTTGCTCTCAAACATGGCTGACTTTTGAGCTTCCCTCTTCCCCCATTCTTCCCTTTCTTCACGGCAAAGAAGAGCAAAAATGGAAAAAAGATGACAAGCTTTCATCATATACTTGATTTGATGGCTTGTGTATTTTACCTATAAACCCTTTTTATTTATTCATTTACTCTTTATTTACTAGGGGCATCCCCAAGGATAAATCATCTTTTACATGCATTATTTACTATTTAACAATCTTTTAATTTAATCCCTAATTTGCTTTGTTACAAGCTTAATTAAGCTTTATCAATTTTGTCCCATTTTAAGGAGTACATTGTTATCTTAATTTCTTTCGTATTCTTTTAGTTCTACATTTTAAATCTAGACTTTACTAATTTAATTCCATTGGCTTACCAATCGGCTAGACTAATTAATTTGATCCAATTTCCTTTCTAATTCGAATTGGTGCACTAATTGCCCAATTGAGGACTTTAGGGACCAATTTGCATAATTCACAAGTTCATGGGCTCAATTGCTTCTAAGAATAATTAAAAATAATTAAATTCTACGGCGATAACTTCTAGGACGGAAATGCGGATGTTACAGCATCCATGATCTTACGAGATCAAATTGAATTTGGAATGTCTGAAATGCCTGTTGTTTCTGAATTCATTGATGTGTTTCCCGAGGAACTACATGGTCTCCCTTCGACTAGAGAAGTTGAATTCGGGATTGAAGTACAGCCTGGCTCAAATCCGGTGTCTATCACTCTGTATTGGATGGCACCTCTTGAGTTAAAAGAATTGCAAAAGCAACTTCAAGAACTTCAGGACAAGGGTTTCATTCGACCCAGCACTTCTCCCTGGGGTGCACCTGTTCTGTTTGTAAAGAAGAAAGATGGAGCAATGCGTCTTTGCATTGACTACCGTCAATTGAACAAGATCACAATCAAGAACTGATATCCGCTTCCAAGAATAGAAGATCTGTTTGATCAACTTAGAGATGCTTCGGTATTCTCAAAGATTGATATGCGATCTGGATACTATCAAATGAGAGTCAAAGAGGAGGATGTGTCAAAACAGCCTTCCGAACTCGTTATGGCCACTATGAATTTCTGGTAATGCCTTTTGGATTGACAAATGCTCCGGAGGCATTCATGGATCTCATGAACAGAGTATTCAAGCCCTATCTTGATAATTTTGTTTTCGTCTTCATTGATGACATTTTGATCTATTCTCGCAACAAAGAAGAACATGTTGATCATCTTCGCATTGTCTTGCAAACTCTCCGGGAACGCCAGTTATTCGCAAAATTTTCCAAGTGCGAGTTCTAGTTATCGGAAGTATCTTTCCTTGGTCATGTAATTTCTGCAGAAGGAATTAAAGTTGATCCAAAGAAAATTTAGTCAATCATGGATTGGCGACCTCCCAGAAATGTCAGTGAAATACGAAGTTTTCTTGGTCTAGCTGGTTATTACAGAAGGTTTGTCAAAGGGTTTTCCTCTATAGCCTTACCTTTGACTAAAGTTCTTCGTAAAGACCAACCATTTGAATGGTCTGAAAAGCAACAAAGAGGTTTTGACCAACTCAAGACAGCCTCAACTCATGCCCCAGTTTTGATCCAACCAGAATCGGGCAAAGATTATACTGTGTACAGTGATGCTTCATATGCGGGTCTTGGATGTGTTCTAATGCAAGGTGATAATGTGATAGCTTATGCTTCACGCCAATTGAAATCTCATGAATTGAACTATCCAACGCATGATCTCGAACTTGCTGCAATTGTGTTTGCTCTCAAAATATGGAGACACTACTTGTACGGTGAGAAATGTTACCTGTTCACCGATCATAAGAGCCTAAAGTATCTCTTGACTCAGAAAGATCTGAATTTGAGACAACGCATATGGATGGAGTTGTTGAAAGACTATGATTTAGTCATTGACTATCATCCAGGAAAAGCCAATGTGGTTGCAGACGCCTTGAGTCGTAAACCGACATTGGGTAAATTTCCTAATCCTCGAGCCTTAAATAAATAAAAATTTAACATGTCTGTAGTAAAAGTTTTGATTTAAAAGTGGTATTTATTCTTGTAGCTCCAACTGCTATCAATGCTCATCTTCGAGTATATCAGAAGCAAGGATTTCTGTCTGAACTTCAAATTCAGTCCAGTTTAATCTCAAGGATTGAAAATCTTCAGAAAGCTGATCCAGAACTTCAGGATATTATTTCCAAACTGGACACAAAGTCTGGTGAAGGATTCTGTATTCATACAAACGGTCTCCTCTATTTCAAAGATAGAATCTGTGTTCCAAATGATGAAATCTTAAAAAGGGATCTTCTGGAAGAAGCACACCAGAGTTCTTTCTCGGTCCACCCTGGATCGGTTAAGATGTATAAAGATCTCAAATCTTTGTATTGGTGGTCTGGTATGAAAGCGGCTATCAATGATTTCGTGTCCAAATGTCTAAATTGTCAAAGAGTCAAAGCTAAACATAGAGTTCCCACCGGACTACTCCAACCACTTGTACTGCCACAGTGGAAATAGGAACGAATTACTATGGACTTCGTGACTGGTCTTCCATGTTCTCCTAGAAAATATGATGCCATTTGGGTTATTGTTGATCGATTCACCAAATCGGCACATTTCATTCCTATTCGTATTAACTACAGTTTAGAGACTTTAGCCAATCTGTACATTCAGGAAATAATCCGGCTACACGGAATTCCTATCTCCATTGTCTCTGATCGTGATCCAAGATTTACTTCCAGATTTTGGAGAACATTGCAAAGAGCTATGGGAACTAAATTGAATCTAAGCACAGCTTTCCATCCGCAAAGTGATGGTCAGTTTGAACGAGTAATTCATATTCTCGAGGATATGCTTAGAGCTTGCATTATTGACTTTGGGAAGAATTGGGAGAAATCCCTACCCTTAGTTGAATTTACCTACAACAATAGCTATCAGTCGTCTATTCAGATGGCACCTTTTGAAGCATTGTATGGCAGAAAATGCAGAACACCTCTATGATGGTCCGAACTTGGTGAAAATAAAGTTTTGGGACCCCAATTGCTCAGAGAAACAGAAGAGAAAGTTCAAATCATCCACTCTCGCTTAAAACAAGCCTTCGATAGACAGAAAGCCTATGTTGATCTGAAACAAAGAGATATCCAGCATAATGTGGGAGACAAAGTCTTTCTTAAAGTCTCTCCTTGGAAGAAAGTATTTCGGTTCGGAAAGAGAGGAAAGCTCAGTCCTCGCTTTATTGGACCTTTTGAAATCACTGAAAAAATTGGCCAAGTGGCTTATCGAATTGCACTTCCTAGTGAGTTCGATAAAATCCACAATGTCTTCCATGTGTCAATTCTCAGAAAGTGTAGATCCGATCCTTCTCACATCTTAGAGCCGGAAGAAGTAGAGCTGAATCCTGATTTGTCCTACGAAGAAGAACCGGTTCAGATTCTGGATAGGGAAATTAAAAGACTTCGGAACAAAAATGTTGCACTGGTTAAAGTTTTGTGGAGGAATCACAAGATGGAAGAGGCAACATGGGAACTTGAGGAAACGATGCGAAACCAATATCCTCATTTGTTCGATTCAGGTAAGAATTCGGGGACAAATTCTTTCGTAAGAGGGGGGAGAAATCTAACATCCCAAAAATTGACCTAGAAGATTAGAGGTTTAATTAAATAATTAAGTGAATTATTAGATTAATTTCCTAAATATTCGAATAGAAATTAGGTTCATTATGGACCAAATTGAAATGTAAGTAAATGTACAAGAAGAATTCGGTCAATATGTCTAGTGACCAAATCGAACAAGAGAGAAAACATAAGACTTGCAAGCTAAAGTTGAAAATGCATATATTAACTCTTGAAATTTCATGGAATGATAAGATTAATAAGATTTTATATAGTTAAAGTGGTATAATTAAGGATGATAATAGGAGAATTAGTTGAGATATGACATGTTGGTCATATCTCATTAAAATTGTCCCCATTCTCTCTCTTTTCTTTCCTTAGCCGGTTACCCCAAACCAAAACCACCTAGTTCAATTGTTCATTCACACCAAAAACACAAACACAAAACTAGAGAGAAAATTTGAGAGCTTTCGGTGAAGAAGGAAGAGGAGCTTGCATGGCATTGAAATTCTCTTAGAAAATTCAAAAGAAAATTGGAAGTAAGTAGCTCACTCCCTCTTTAGTTCGAATATGGTGAAAGTTTCAATAGATCAAATGTTTTAATGTGTTTAGAAAATCATGAAAAGGATGTCATTAGATGTGGCTGCTGGAAAATTTCTAAGTTCATAAGAATCCTTAAGAAAAATTTAAAAAGGGTAAAAGCTTATGAACATGCATGAAATTATTTGGACAGATTTGGTAAGTTACATGAAATGCAACTTTAGAAAATCATAGAAAATTCACTAGTAAGATTTTAGTGCTGAATTTTTGATATGTTCTACCTTGACATGTCTAAAATGGTAGAAAAATTGTAAAAAGAAGTTTTGATGGCTGTGGTAAAATCTGGAAAACCATTTCGAACCACATGCAAAACTGTCCAGCAATGCTTCTAAATGGACAGTGAATTTGTAAAATTGTAGAAAATAATATACTACGAGTTTCGATCTGAAAATTTGATATGATGAAATTGGGTATGTTAATTAAATTTAGGAATAAACGGTGATCGATTTGGAGTTGTGTACAGGAAATACGAAATGAATTAAGTTAGGAGGTCAGAACTGTGTATATATGAAAAGAATGAAAAATTAAGAACATTTGAATTATTAAAGATGTAAAATTGGATTAAATGAAGTGGTAATAAATTGATTAACAATCTGTAGAAAGTGAAATCCACAAATTTTAGTGATCAATTTGAAGGTTTAAGTGATTAATTAAAGAAATTTGTGAAAATGGGAGTTAGCCTTATCGAACCATATTAGTATAGGGACTGTTTTGAATAAAATATAAAATTCAGCTTCGAAATGCATGAAATAAATTTTGAAAATTTCCTATTGTTTGGCTTAAATGCCTTAGATCCTAGAAGTGAAAGAGTCGAAGAAGAAATTGCACCGGGAACGGCTACGGATCGAGCAAAGGGCATTCGGATACAAAATTAGCTCGGCGAACTGTGAGTGAAACGATCTTAGAGTTGGGATTAGAGTCCCAACTGCCTTAATTTGATTTTTAATTATTAAGCATGCAATTGGATTAATTAATTATCTGATTTTAGTAAGGGAAGAAGGAATAAAAGGAAAAATGATCGTATGCATGTGAAATGTGATTTGGCATTCTATGTGTTGAATTTAAATGTGATGTTTGTCGTGTTAGTTTGAATCTGAAATTTTTGTATATTGGACTGATTTTGGATGAGTTGAATTGTTGATTGTTAGCATAATTGATAGGATGATGATATGATCAATGTTTGATTAAATTGGTTGATACCATGTGTATGCTTGATAAGCTTGATTGGAAATTGAGTTGTGATATGTGGATTGAATTATGTGAGATGAAATTTGATGATACAAATGCTGATTTGATTATATGTAAATGGAATTGAAATGTGTAACCCCCTCGTCCCGGTCTGGCCGGATGACTGGTCCGAGTGGGCCACAGGGGGAAAACCGAAGCGAAACCCGTTAAGGTTCCCCCTCGGTTAGCAACCCTATTTTTTTCTTTTTTATTTTAGTCTTGTCTAGAGGTGTATTAAATCCTAAGTGATCAAACAGCGGAACAACATACACGAGACAATCAAACGAACTCAACCCAACATTTTATAGCCCATTTTTTAACTTAAACTGCAGGCGGTATCGATACACTTAAGGGGTGTATCGATACCCCTTGACTATGTCAACTGGTCAAAGTCAACCCGTGGAGACCATATCGATACGCCCAAGAAGTGTATCGATACTCTCCCCAACGGTTGACTTCTCACGGTCAACGCTAAGATTACCGTATCGATACGCTAGGGACCCGTTTCGATACCAAAATGGACAGTAGCTTCAGTGACCAAAAAGGTATCGATACGCCCCCTCGTGTATCGAAACGCGAGGCCTGGAACAAGAAGGCCGTATCGATACGGGACCAACCGTATCGATACCCCTGCTACGAACTTACAGGTCTTAGCTGATTTAAGGCACAAGGATGCCCCCAAAATCCCTCTAAAACCTCATACATCACACTAACATCAATCCTAAGGCAAGCCAATCATTTAAACATGCTTTAACCCCATTTAAACGAAATTAAACACCAAGGCACACATCACAAGTCATGTTCATACCATGGCATTCCAACAAGAGGGCAATTTAGCATATATGGACATACAAGCACTTAAGGTTCCATGTCTTAGCAACCATAACATGTAGACATACAAGGCATGCAACATAAGCAATATTTACAATCACACAAGGCATCCAAGAACCAAGCCAACAACGACATACATCAAAACTCAAATCAACGATACCTATCCCATTGCTTAACTATTACATTCTATAACTTAAAATTCATACATTGAGCTAACCAATAGCAACACTTGGAGACCTTTCCTTGCCCTTGCCACCCACAAGCTATTGATCTGCATTGTCGAACAAAAGAGAGCGTAAGCATAAAAGCTTAGTGAGGGCAGCTCATAAAACAAACCTCGACAATGCAGGGTCCAAGCACGAGCATACAACCAAGGTAGAATGCATGATCTTACCTTCGATCCACATGAGTCGTAAATATAGATGATGCATGAACATATATTCAATATTATGTCATGCTCAACATGTTTAAATCCACAACATATGTAATCACATATATTAAACCACGTTAGCAACACATCCCAAATCACATTGGCTAACAAAATAATCACACATTGACAACATAAACCACAATCCGTATTAGCACCTAGCTATGACTCGAATACGCGGATAACCGTTGGAACTCACATCCAACAACACAACCATTACCTGACGGTGGGATTACACTCATCACCGTTCACGCGGAGGGGATTCCACTCATCCTCACGCCTCATTTCACGCGGAGGGGATTCCACTCATCCTCACGCCCGTCGATGGGATTCCACTCATCACCGACATATAAATATATATAGAAGATTTCCGGGCGAACTCGTACTCCATCTTGATGACTACCATCATCAAGATCATGCGCGCATTTTGACTCACGTGTGCACACTAAACATCCTAATGATCGATCATTTGTACCCAAGCATATTGGTGCCAATACTAACACATTCCACAATACCATTTATTAACAACTTCCGTGCTTAGCACGTACTCACCATGACTTACCGTCATGCACAAATCACATTTCCATGCCTAGCATGTACTCACCATGATCCTCGGATCAAGCAATCACCTCATAATCTCATTTCACATGACAACACTACATGTACATCATTAACAACCATATCACATCATATTTTGCACATGTGTATAACCATATCATATCTATCATCAACATGCATATAACAATGCATCCAACATGCCTCAACATACATGTATACAACATATACATAATCAACACCATCACAATTTAACACGGGGCATATACAACCATTAAAGAGTGCAACCAAAGTCTCTAATCAAAGCTTGGGATTAGACTACCACTCTAATCCCAACTCTAGGTGGGTTTACCAAGCCCATCTTAGGTTCACATACTTGAACCAAATACTCAAAACCATTTTAAAAACATTTAACCACTCACCTCTACCTCCAAGCTCATCTACCAAGCAACCATGGTCTTCAATTTCCGGATTTGTTCCCAAGGCTTCACCAACACAAATTCCCGCTTCTAAACAACCTCAAACACAATTCAAACAATCCCAAATCAGCCCAACATCAAAAGACCAACCCGGAAATACAATTCAATCACAATTTACAATGTTGCAAGCCATGACCAAACCTCATACTTTGCAATCTCAGACAGCCCACATACCCCTTCCAAAATCCATGTTACCAACACTCATTGCACCCACAAATGATCCCAAATCAACCCCTAACCCTAGTACTACCATTGGGCTATCAATTCCCACCTAAAACAACCCCAAAACTCACTCAAAATCCTCCAAAAACCCCCATTTATACCCAAATTCGGGAATTTGCATAAAACCATGTAAAAATTAACTATGTTGGACCTCATGGGTTAATATTAACTTATCTATCAATAAAGAATCAAAAGCTCAAGAAATGGATGTTAAAGTTTGCATCTTTCTCTTACAAAACCCAAAAACACAAAACTTTAAATAATGCATTTCAATGAAAACTAAAGGCATGGGAAGATAGAGGAAGTTGAGGACAACATGAATTTGTTATTACCTTTGCAAGAACTCCAAAATGAGGGCAAGATTTGGTGGAAAGAAAATTGAGAGGAGGGGGAGGGAGGTTCACGTCAAAAAGGAAGAAAGGAGGAAGAGGATGGCATCTTTTTTTTTTTGTTCTTTTGTTTGTTTGAAATAAAATATAAAGGGAATGGGCTTATTTGAAAAGTTTTCCTTTTTACAAAAATGCCATTAAAATGGCTATTGGGCTTGTCATCCAAATTTGGTCCAACACTTTAAATTAAATTTAGCAAAACAAAACCAGAATATTATTTTATTTATTTATTTCTCCCGACCCCTAAACCCGGGTGTTACAAAATGCATTATGTGTTATATGTGATATCATGATACATTTGAAATTGAAATTTCATGATCACAATCGAAAGGATTGAGAAGTAAATTCTAAAAATTCTGAATAATTATACGACTTAAATTAAATGTCAATAAGCAAAGCCTTTGGTGTGTATAGTCTGTCCAGGTAGTACGGCTAGCCTAGTGTCTGAGCTCGATAAGAAAATCGGTACGTTAGTGTACTCGATATTGTGGTACGTAAGTGTACCTTCTTGCTTAATGTCTGCGGACATTATGATATGTTATACATTGATACGATTTGGTACGTGGTACCTATTACATGGTGAATTTGATTCACAATTCAGTTACATGTGACTTGATTACCTAGCATACTCTACTATCCAAGGCATTGCTAATTAAATGAATAAGAAAATTAAATGATGAAATCTGAAATTGAATTTTCGATTGGGTGTAAATCCTTGAATTAGATGGCAGCAAGTTATAAGTGAATTATGAAATTAATTAATTATTTGCTACAGTTTGCTGATGGTTGTTAAATGTAATTGCCGAAATCGAATTCATGAAATTGGTGGAAATTTGAGTGTTTGATTATGATGTTAAGATAGCATGAATTATTATTCTTGTGATGCTATGAAATTCGAATGTGAGGAATTGATAATTTGAAAGATTGATTTTTGGAATCATGACTTGTATGTATATCAATGATAAGATTGTGTGAAATTGCTTGTAATCGAATGAAATTACATGCCTTACTATTCACATGTTCGAATGATTACTAGTGTGTATCAATAAATTGTGAGATTGTTGTATTGCTTGAGCCATTCGAATGAAATAGTGTGCAAAGTGAAACATATTGTATGATCATAAGAAATTAAATGGAAATCGAATAGATTAGGGTTTCCTCACTAAGTACGAGAAGTACTTACCACTCGAACCCTTCATTCCTTCCCAAAAATTTCAGGTTCTAGCTTGTCGACCTCCACCCGTATTCTCCTCACACGAAGATTAAGTATGCTTTTCCCTGTCTTTGTCGTGCTTGTGTTGGGTGGCCTAGCGTTCTGCATGTTAGTTCAGTTTGGTCTGATGGTGATGTTTATGAATTACTACTTTAGTTCAGTATGAACTTTTATAATACGTTTCCCTCCATTTTGGTATGTATAAGGGGTAAATATTTGGGGTATAGATCGCCCAAGTATATGTTTGGGGCTTGATTCTTTTTGTTGAAATCTCTTTTTGTATAGGCAACCTATAGGTTTAGCCATTGTAGTACCCCGGGTATATTTTGTACAAGGGAAACTAAAAACGTTATGGATGATATAATTCGGATATGATATGATATATATATAAATATGATGAATGTTTCGGTTATATTATCATTGGAATTGTTCTTATGTGCTAATATGAAAATTGATTTAAGTTATTGGAAATTTGACTATGGGTGCAATAACCGAATAGTTTAAGTTATTGAAATTAGAAATTGTAATTGTAAACCAAATCGGGTTGATTAAATGACATTCGAATGGAATAGAAATTGGAATGGATTCATTCGAATGAAGTGAAGCTAATAGAATTTAGAAATTAAATGTATAGTTCAAATGTACAAGTTAATTTGTATGCAACTTGTAACTCAATTAGATTTGGTTTTAATTTATAAGTTGGAAATTGAATTGGATGAACTCACCTAGATGCCAATAGAATTATGACAAGAGATTTTGTATGATAAATGTATAATGTTTGTAATTGATATGGTTGATTATACATGGGTAGTGAATGAATATAAGATAGCTAAATTATATGTTTGTATTCAAAAAAATGTTACACGAATTTGATAAACCCCTTCCGCTGCCTAATACGAATCCGTTATAAGTTAATATAACGCTCCTTGCCTCTAATCTGGGGTGAGGGGTGTTATAGGTACGACTCAATCCCAATGACCTCGGCATGATCTTCATTATCAATAAGAACGGCATTGGAGTAGAATAGCAAGACCATATGCTTGTAGACAATATCCGGAATGCTCAAAAAGGCTAAGAAAATTCATTCTTGCAAGAGAGGTAGATAACGAAATTCAAAGCGCTCGGAGTCAAGGAACCCGACATCCACAACTCGCTCTCGGCTAACGGCTAAATCAATGATGATTTTGAAACGGTCCTTAGTCTCTTGATTCGTAAGACTCTTTTGAAAAAGGAGGGTAAGGTTAGGACGGATATTTGCTTGGGTTGAACCTTCACTCGTTTGAGTCTTGCGTTTCTTGTTAACGTTTTCCATGAAATTCCTAAAAACACAAAGCAAGCAAAAAAAATTTAAATGTATGCATTTAAATCCTTAATTCAATCCAATGAAAAATCCCATTAAGGTTTTAAAAACACATGAAAACGTATATACATATAGCAACAAAAACAAGAAAAAAAATTGAAGGAGAAACAAATTTTGAAAAACAGTAAAGAAAAATACGAGTAGAAACAATTATATTCGAATAAAAATTTTAAGACTTAAATTTTTTTACAAGTTTTGAAAAACCCAAGATGTAAAACATATATTTTATACAAAAATAATATTTCTAACCTAAGATTCAAATAAAATCAAAGGAAAAAGAAAATGTTAGAAAAATACCTCAAAAAGGGATAAATGGAAGAAATTTAACCAAGTTGTTGAAGCTTGCTTAGACTTTAGTTTGTGAGTAAAAGCCCTCAAGATTTGATGAAAAACAATGAGGTTTAGAGGGTTTTTATAGAGAAAAATTGGTTTTATGGTTTTTAGGGTTTTTGGGAATTTGAATGAAAAGTAAACTTTAGCAATTAAAGCCCTTAAAAAGCTATTCAGATATGCGTTTCGAAACAGGCACAACTATTTCGAAATAGGCGTACCGAAACGTTGACTGACGTTTTGAACCCTATTGACCTTTCCAATACGGATTTGACAATATCAAATCCCACGAGACATACCGTATCGAAACGCATTTAGGTCGTTTCGATACATTCCTTGGCAGAGGCAAAATGTTTCTAAACCCTTTAGGGCGTTTCGAAACACCCTGGTCACAAAGCATTCTTTTAAGGCACCCGTATCGAAACAGATTGACCCATTTTGATACGCTTAGGCTGGAGGTGCATATGAGGCTCTAAATTGCAGAAAAAATGAATTCTAATAAGTCCTAGATGCATAAATGCTATGTATGAGCAAGAGAAACATGTAAAAACATAAACATACTCCCCCTAACTATAAGCATGGATGAAATTAGGATTAAAAACACATAAGCATGGCATTTTGCAAGAAATCAAGCAATTTAAGCACAAAAAGGTCCTAAAAGGTCAAGATAGGCTAGTTAGACCTAACTCTCTCCTAAGGGACCAAAAACGCTCCTTATCTAGAGGTTTTGTAAAGATGTCCACTAATTGATTTAAGGTGTCTACGAACTCTAAAACAACATCTTCTTTAAGGACATGATCTCTAATGAAATGATGTCTTATTTCTATGTGTTTGGTTCTAGAGTGTTGGATGAGATTTTTGGTTAGGCATATAGCACTAGTGTTGTCACACTTAAGGGGTATGGTTTCAACTTTAACTCCATAATCTAAGAGTTGTTGCTTCATTCAAAGGACTTGAGGACAACAAATCCCTAAGGATATGTACTCGGCTTCGGTGGTAGATAGAGCTACACTATTGTGTTTCTTAGAGAACCAAGATATGAGCATACTACCTAAGAATTGGCAAGTGTCGGAAGTACTTTTCCTATCCATTTTGAAACCCCCATAATCTGCATCCGAATAAGCATGAAGGTTAAAGGTTGAGTCTCTAGGGTACCAAAGACCTAAACAAAGAGTATCTCTAAGGTACCTAAATATCCTTTTAACGACTATAAAGCGAGACTCTCTAGGACTAGCTTGAAACCTAGCACACAAGCAAACACTAAACAATATATCTGGTCTACTTGCGGTAAGGTAAAGCAATGATCCAATCATAGAGCGATAAAGCTTAGAGTCAACACACTTACCTCTTTCTTCTTTGTCAAGCTTTGTAGATGAGCTCATAGGTGTGGCTTAAGGCTTTGCATTCTCCAAGCCAAACTTCTTGAGCATATCTTTCACGTACTTTTCTTGATTTATGAAGGTGTCATCCTTCCTTTGTTTGATTTGGAGTCCCAAGAAGAATGAGAGCTCCCCCATCATGCTCATCTCGAATTCACCTTGCATTAACTTAGCAAACTCTTTGCAATGACATTCATTAGTAGATCCAAAGATAATATCATCAACATATATTTGCACCACTAAAATGTCATTTTTATATCATTTTATGAAAAGTGTAGTGTCCACCTTGCCTTTTTCAAAACATTTTTCAATTAAAAAGTTTGAATGACTTTCATACCAAGCTCTAGGAGCTTGTTTTAAACCATAAAGTGCTTTGGTTAGCTTAAAAATATGATTTGGAAATTTTAAATCCTCAAAACCTGGTAGTTGTTCCACATACACTTCTTCATTTACAAAATCATTTAAAATGCACTTTTTACGTCCATTTGAAAAAGCTTGAAATCATGTTAACATGCATATGCAAGCAACATCCTAATAGCTTCCATTCTAGCTATGGGTGCATAGGTTTCATCAAAATCTATTCAATCTTCTTAAGTGTAACCTTGAGCAACTAGTCTAGCTTTGTTTCTCACTATGTTACCACTCCCATCTAGTTTATTCCTAAATACTCGTTTAGTTCCTATAGTAGATTGATTTCTAGGCCTTTCAACCAATGTCCATACATTACTCCTCTCAAATTGATTTAACTCATCTTGCATGGCCATAATCCAAAATTCTTCTTTTAATGCTTCTTTAATATTCTTAGGCTCAATGCATGAGATAAATGCACCATGATTAAGCATTTTAAGAGAAGAGCGAGTGGTTACCCCCTTGGATGGATCACCCAAGATTTCACCACATTTGACATAGTTGTACTCCTTTGGGTAGCTCACTTCTTTTTCCTCAAGAGCCAAGTCCTTCAAGGCTTCAAGAGGTGGATCTTTTGCATCTTCTTCTTTAGTTGGAATCTCATCCTCCTTTGAAGTTTGTCCTCCATCAAAGGCATCAAGAATTCCTACATCATCGTCATCACAAGATTCATTCCTCGAAAGGAGGTTATCATCGAAAACAACATGTATAGATTCCTCTATAACTAAAGTTCTTTTTTTGAACACACGAAAGACTTTAGAGTTTAAAGAGTAACCTAGAAAAATAACTTCATCACTTTTTGCATCAAATTTACCTAAATTGTCTTTTCCGTTATTTAAAACAAAACACTTGCAACCAAAAGGATGAAAATAGCTAATGTTAGGCTTTTTAGATTTTAAAATCTCATAAGGAGTTTTCTTTAAAATAGGCCTAATCATTACTCGGTTAATAATATAGCAAGCGGTGTAAGTGGCTTCCGCCCAAAAATACTTAGGTAAATTGTTTTCACAAAGCATAGTCCTAACCATTTCTTCTAAAGTTATATTTTTCCTCTCAACTACCCCGTTTTGTTTAGGAGTTCGAGGAGCTGAAAAATTATGGCTAATCCCATTTTCATTACAAAATTCATTAAAACCCATATTTTGAAATTTCGTTCCATGATCACTTCTAATATGTGAAATTTTAAGTTCAATATCATTTTGGGTTGTTTTTGAAAATGTGATGAAGTTTTCTAAAGCCTCATCCTTGATGCTTAAAAAGAGAAACCAAGTATATCTAGAGTATCATCAACAAGCACAAAAGCATATGATTTTTCACCCAAGCTAGTTGTCCTAATTGGTCCAAATAGATCCATATGAATTAATTGCAAACACCTACTTGTAGAAACACCATTAATGAATTTAAAGGATGATCTATGTTGTTTACCCTTAGAGCATGCATCACATATTTTATCATTTGAGAACTTAATCTTGGGTAAACCTCTAACTAGATTTAGGGAAACTAATTTTTCTAAAACACTAATGCTAGCATCCTAGTTTCCTATGCCATAACCATGCATCATTTTCATTTTGTGCAACAAAACATGCATTGGATGTATGAATGCCATCTAGATGCACCATGTATATGTTTCCTATGCGTTGACCAATGAGCATTGTTTTATTAGATTTAATGTCAACAATTTTACACATATTTTTATCAAATAAGACATTAAACACTTTATCACACAATTGACTAATGCTCAATAAATTGTGTTTTAGACCATTGACATACATTACATTTTCAATGAGTATGGTAGAGTGATTACCTATGGAGCCAATACTTTCAATGTGGCCTTTGGAGTTGTCACCAAATGTCACTACTCCACCACTTTTTGGCTTTAAGTCCATGAATCAACTCTTGTCTCCGGTCATGTGCCTCGAGCATCCACTATCAAGGTACCATGATTTTTGGCTTTGTGCTTTGGCCTTGTAGCAATGCTCCCCCTACAAACAAAGAGTTAAGCTTTGATTTTTGGTACCCAAATCATTTTGGGTCCATGAGTGTTAATTCCCAAATACTTAGTTCCCTTAGGAATCTAAGATGAAATGGCTACAATATTGTTAGAAACTACAAGTTCCTTAGAAACCCATACACTTCTAACTTTCTTGTTCTTGTGATACTTATGGGAGCCTCTTTGTTTGTGGTTAACAAAGTTTCTCATCACATGTTGGGATTTTGAAGAAGATGTTTTTTCAAAACCGTTTTTCCCAACATTGGTTAGAGAAGCTTTGAGTTTACTCACCTCCTCTTGGTGGTAAACATGATATTTTTCAAGAAGGTCATTTAAATCATTTGATTTCTTTTCAAACTCATTTGAGAAATTTTGTAAAATCAATACATTCTTTTCTAATTCCGAGTTGGTTTTAGAAAGAGAGTCATTTTGGGTCCTTAAAACCAAAATCATTTTCTTATTTTTTAAAACTGACTCCTTGTATTTCTCAACCAACTCATCATATACCTCTTGCAACTCATCATAAGCATCATGCAGTTCATCAAAAGTGAAATCAACACAAGATGAGTTAGAGGTTACCATTGAATCCTCCTCAAGAGCCATGAGGCAAAGGTTGACCACTTATGTTCCTCATCATCAGATGACTCCTCATCACTCCAAGTAGCAAGCTTGGCTTTGAGCTTCTTCTTCTTCTCAAAGCCCTTCTTCTTGAGTTGAGGGCAATTTGAACATATGTGACTCAGCTTCTTGTACTCAAAGCAAATGATCAGATCCCTTTCTTCTCCTTTGCCTTTGTTTTTGAAGTCCATCTTTCTTTGAAATTTTCTCCCTCGATTAGACTTCATGAACCGTGAGAATCGTTTGGCTATCATAGCCAATTCCTCAAAAATCTTCCTCATCACTAGAAGAGCTCTCCTCTTGTAGAGAGGCTTTGAGAACAACTCCTAGCTTCTTCTTCTTTTCTACCTCATGCTTCTCTATCCTTCTCTCTTCCTCCTTCTTTTCCTCCTCTCTTCCTTCCTTCATGATCTTGTGTGTAAGAAGAGACCCAACAAGCTCATCAAGATTCAAGGTTTTCAAATTATTTGCTTCAATGATGGTCGTCCTCTTACCATCCTAAGATTCTGGGAGAGAGTATAGAAGCTTCTTCATTAGCTTATCTTCGGGAATTACTTCACCAAATCCTTTAAGGTCATTGACGATGATTGAAAAACAATCAAACATCTTTGAGACGCTCTCATCGGGGTCCATCTTAAAATTCTCATAGCTCAAGTTTAGCAACCCAATCTTTGTCTCTTTCACATCGCTAGTGCCTTCATAAGTTGTCTCCAAAGTGTCTCACACTTTCTTCGCGCTTTCGATAGATGAAACCTTTGAATAGATATTCGGACCAAGTGCACAAAATATGATATGTAGAGCTTTGTCGTTGACTTGCATCCTTCGTCTATCTTCCTCAGTCATCTCTGACTTTACTTTCGAAACTAGTATTCCTTCATTGGTTCTATTAACCGGAATGTAGGGGCCTTCTTCCACTTCATCCCAAACTATGTAATCCGTTGACTTGATGAAGAGACGCATCCGATTCTTCCCATATGGGTAGTTGTCCCCATTGAAGAAGGGTGGTTTAGTGGTTGATTGTGACTCATAGAGGTTGGAGGTTGAAGTAGATGTCATGGCTTGTCTTTAGAATAGATCACACTCTCCTAGGAACTCCTCTTGTGGTTGTTAATCCTTCAAATAGGTAGGCTCTGATACCAATTGTTGAGTGGATCGTAGAATTGATTTAAGCCAAGAGGGGCTTGAATTGGATTTTTAGAAATTTTGGTGGTGGAGTGGAAAGTAAAAATTTACTAGACAAGAGATTTAGAGTGGTTCAAGTTCCAATTGAACTCTACATCCACTACCTTAGCTCCACTAAAGATTTTCCAACAACTCCACTAGTTGAACTTCCCCTTTTCTAGGCTTAGGAGGAAACCTTTACAAAATGGTCAATTTTTCTACCCAAAAATTGACTCAATCCTCACTCAAAGATTACAAAGAAGTTTAAGGCTAATAGCTAGTATCTCTCAATACAAATGTAGCCCTTTTTACAAGCACTCAACCCAATTGAACAAATAAGATTGGAAATACAATATTCTAGAATTGGGGTTTATAAGAAAATATGGGATTTTAGCACAATAGCTTGAATTTGATGTTTGGATATTTCTTTTTGGATCAATAGTTGTTGTCGGTGCTTTTATAAGTCCTTTTTACATCTTCTCATTGAATTCTAGCCGGTGGGGTTGTCACCTTCATTATTATAGCCGTTGGGATGTTATCTTACCACCATAAATGCAGTCTGCAACTACCCATTCTGAAACGCCCGACCCTGTTTTGAAACACACCAAAATAGAAATAGTCGTTGGGGTGTAATTAATAGGTCGTACCGAAACGGACACGATCGTTTCGATACGCTAAGAGCCTGTTCCAAAACGTGCTGAAGCCCGTTTCGAAACATTTTGCAACTGTCAAAACCTGTATCGAAACGGCTCAACAGCGTTTCGATACGCTTTAACTGTCTCTTAAAAATTAGTTATGAAATTGCAACGGTCATATTCTGAAACCAAGTTTGAAATTCGTTTCGAAACGTTTCAGGTCGTTTCGATACAACCGTATCAAAACGGTTCAAACTATTCCGTTGTTCTTCATCCGTTTTGAAACACAAAGACCGGTTTCGATACACCCGTATCGAAACGGGAAAGCTAGTTCCGAAACAGAGGTTAACAGTTTCAAAACGTTCTGAAACGCCTGAAGGCCGTTCCGAAACGGTGACTCGAAAATCACTGTTTTGACTTGGTAAACACTTAGAAAAATTTGAGTAAGCTTAGGTCTTGACTTGGATATTTTTCTTAAACACTTAAGGAAGTTTTGAGGACTTAAAAATTCTTTTTTTTCAATTTAGTCCTTAAATCCTTTGTTATATCAAAATCAATTCATTAGTTTTACATAATTGATATTAAATATCAAGTTTAAATCTTAGCCAACTACTTCTATAAAAAGGAACCGAATTAAATCTAATATATTTTATAAAACAACTACCACTAGCTTTGCATCCAGACGAAAAACGAAAAGATGCATACGATAAATCTAATATATTTTTTATAAAATATTTCGACATTTAACGGAGACTATGAACAAAAAATGAAACTCGAAAATTTATGTCTTAACAATCAAAAAATAATTTAATTTCATATGTCTTAACAACCGGTTACAAGTAAAGACAAAATTAATAAATTACCAAAATTGATGTATATTTAAACGTTATCATATAAAATAAACATATTTGGTGTTTGAAGTCAGACCTTAGAACAAAAGTTGATTAAGAGGTGATTAATTGGAATGGTGGTCAACTATAGTTTTTAGTTTGGGGGTGGGGCTTTTAATAATTATTTAGTTTAAGTTAATTAAAGGATTTATACCTGAATATATGTGATGTTCTTTGTTGATTCAAGAGGGGTAGACAAGAGACATTATTTTATATATAAATTATGATTGATTTCCATTTTAGTGTTTTTTTATATATAAATTATGATTGATTTGCATTTTAGTTTAAAGGAAGAAGTCCACTGAATCTCATAGGTCTAGCCCAATTAAGCTAAAAGAAGCAAACCAAGTAAATCCAACAAAAAGTGAAATTGGGCCTCAAAACATTAATTTCCTCAAAAGCCTGTCTGAAAAGTCCAAAGAAGTCAGCTGCAGGCTATCGACCATCGTTTCTCAATTTCTTTCTTTTATTATAATCAAACTTTGCAATCTTCCCAGGCTGCCCAACTGGATTGTCCAACCAAAAGGTAAGCAATTTGCTCTCTTTTCATTCATATTCTTCATTTGATCTGTCACTACCTTCTTTTTTTCTTCAAATCCTTTCTTTTCCTTTAGAACCGAGACTACCCAGATTTCAAACTTGCCCATCCACAGTTTTTTAAGCTCCATTTGCTTGGTTTCTGACATTTGTTTTTGCTATTCCCGTTTTCCAATCAGATGACGATAGATCGTTATTCGATAGCTTTGTTTCTGGTTTTTTCGTTTCTTGTTGGTGCCTTGGATGCTAGTGCTGGTGATGCTGATCCACTTTACAGGTTTTTCGGGGTTTTTTCTTCTTATTTTAATTTTTACCCAGAATTCCATTTCCCTTTCTTTGTTCGGGTTATTGTATTAAAGCTATGATTTTAGCTTGTGCTTCATACACGTTTGTTCATGGTGGGAAAAGAATTGATTTTCCAATTATCATGGGGAAATTGTTTTTACTTAGTGTTCGTTTCAATCAAAAAACATACTCGGTTATTCATTTTCCAAGTCTCGTAAAGTTTGGAACTTACAGTGCCTACTGCAAAAGGCATGCATATTACTTAGATCTTAGATTGGAAGAAGTCGTCTTAGAAATAATTGTTTTACCATTCATTTGGTTAACTAGTAGGGATATGTCCTTCAATAAGAAATTTCAATGGATGCTTTAATGTGATGGGTTTGTGTTGCTGCCTTAATAGATATGTTGTTGATGCAAGTCCCAGACATTAGTCTTTGCGCCCTTTATGGATGTGTGCTTCATTTTGATTATGTGTAAGTTGAGGAGTTTCGATGTTTCTTGTTAAAACCTGTGGATGTGAGTTAAAGTCTCTAGTATTTTTTCTATTAGTCCTAATGATTTTAATGGGAGAAGAACTTGAAGTTACTTTACTCGTCTTTGTTGTCAAACAGCAAGCTTTCAGGTGCTTGAAAGCTTTCTCAAATGAGTTTAGATATTATATTGAACGACCTAAAGTCCTTAATGCAAGGCAACTCAACAAGGCACTCAAAGCTGAGGTGATAAGTAATCAAGTTTAGCTCCTCATGGAAAGTTAGAAAGTAACAAATATGTTATAGGGTATTTATTAATTGCTTTACAATGGTACTAGGTTTTGACCTCTCACACATGATTGTTTATCTGGATAATTTTTTACAATTTGCTTGATTGATTCCTGGAATAATAACCAATTATACTATCATTTGCTTGATAAGGGGATAATAACAAGAAGAAGAAAACCAAGTTTGCACCCTGTACAGGAGTATCACACGGTATTTTTGGTTATTTAATTGTTCAAACTTGCAGTGCTAGGATAAATATGTAAGGTGATATGACCTCTCAGAACTGTAAGTATTGATTGTCTAAATTACTAGAGTGTTAGTTACATTATGTGGATTATTTATGAACTTCCCTAGGTTTGAAGTCTGTTGATTTTATCGTTTTGTTGGGCATTTATGGAAGTCATCAGCAGTTTGTTGATTCCACGTAAAAGTTAGCTGAAAGGTGTATATATCCTTGGGAAAGTTATATTTTGAATGAGAAATGCTCATATATCACTGGTTTGTGGGAGTACTCTAACAGCATTAAGCTTTATGACGCTGTTTAAAAAAAAGAGAGAAAGAACAAAAAAAGGAAATTAATGATAAAGGAATAAAGTAAATTGAGTCACACCTTAATTCTCGGTGTAATTTGAAGTGGGGCTAGAGTTTTACTTGCTATGGATTGCAATATGCTAAATTCTTTATGACTTGAAATTTTAATCCTGGTTCCTATACCTTTTTTTGATGAATTGATTAGACATTTAAGTAGTCTAAACATGCATTGCCTTTTATTTTAGGGCTTGTGTGGCAGAATGTGAGAAAACTGGATGTGTTGGGGGAAGATGCTTTCCACAGTGCAAATTTCCTTCTGATGGCGTTGCCAATGAGGGTCCATGGTATATGCAAGAACCACTTTACATGAAGTGGAAACAATGGGATTGCCAAAGTGATTGTCGTTACAATTGCATGGTTGACAGAGAGAAAGAAAGAGAAGCTGTTGGTAATGGGCCTGTCAAGTATCATGGTAAATGGCCCTTCAAGCGAGTTTTTGGAATTCAGGTTTGCTTCATTCCTTTTACCCTATTAAACATATTTTTGGTTTTCATGGAATTTTATGCTCTTCTTTTTGCAGTATCCATATTGAGCTCACTGTTAATTTGCTCAGGAACCAGCTTCTGTTGCTTTCTCTGCACTCAACCTAGCAATGCATTTTCATGGTTGGCTATCTTTCTTCATCCTTGTTTACTATAACTTGCCTTTAAGACAAAGTAAGAAGGCATACTATGAATTTGCAACTTTGTGGCACGTATATGGACTCATGTCAATGAACTCATGGCTCTGGAGTGCTGTTTTCCATAGTCGGTAATCGTTTCTTCCTCTCTCCACTTCTCCCACTATTTCCCATGAAGATGAGGTTGGTTTGTACTTTGCATCCATAACGTAGGCGATTCTTTTGAGATAGTACCTTCAAACTTTCGGCTTTGAAATATTGGTCTGCTACATAGTAGAGATTATTTGTCAGTTTGGGTGGATCTTTTTTTGCTTAAAATCATAAAACCAATGTAACAAGGGGAAGTACAAGAAACTAATCTGGCAAATAAGATGCTTCTTGCCCCCAATACTGCCTTTCCAAAACCAGATCCTTAAACTGGCATTCTAAATAGAACCTAGTTGTGTTCTCTCTCCTTACTCAGGTCTGTATGCTTTGTTGCAAGTGCTTGGATTCAAGTGTCACAGTCGGATGTAACAGATGTGGTATGTTACTATGTTTTAAAGTTTTAACTTTTAACAAGGTGTTCCCTATATTTGGAAGATCGTATCATCGTTATGGTGTCTAGCTTAACGCATCCAATAATATAGGTGTCTGGAAAAACAGAACAGTTAAGAATAATGTAATTTGTCATTATGCTCTGCAGCTGGAGTTGTTTTTTAAATGAATGCATTCTCTCTATTAATTGGTACATATTTGGTTATGTTGCATTGTCATTGATGTTTTGTCTAGATTGCAAAATGTTTGGCTTAGTTGGTCAAATCATAAATCATGCGCATGCTTAGAAACTCTAAGCTCCCCCGGGTGAGCGACTGCATGTACCCCAAATGACGATCTTGTTTCCGACTCTGACACGATTGTTTGAAACCACAGTGATGTGGATTTGACAGAAAAGTTGGACTACTCATCTGCTGTGGCACTGCTTGGGTACTCTCTTATTCTAGCCATACTAAGATGTTTCAATGTGAGAGTCGAGGCTGCTAGAGTGATGGTTGCTGCCCCATTTCTCGCCTTTGTGACTACCCATATATTGTACCTCAACTTTTATGCCTTTGACTATGGTAATATCGCTATTCTTTAATAGTTTGTTTCTAGTAACATTTAGTTGGTCCGAGGGTTCAATGCTCTGTACATGATTTTCTTACATTACCGGGCAGAATAACATGACACGAAACATTGTACAGGGTGGAACATGAAAGTTTGTGTAGTGATGGGGGTTGCTCAACTTCTGATTTGGGCAATTTGGGCTGGTGTTACTCGCCATCCTTATCGGTGGAAGTGTTGGGTGGTGGTCATTGGAGGAGGCCTCGCGATGCTTCTAGAGATCTATGATTTCCCTCCTTATCAAGGATTCTTCGATGCCCATTCTGTATGGCATGCCACAACTATCCCGCTTACCTACCTGTGGTGGAGCTTCATTAGGGACGATGCGAAGTTTCGGACTTCCATCCTCCTTAGGAAGGCTGATTAGCCCCCCATGTAAAACTAACATCATTCCGTAGCATCTTCACCATTCACAAAGCCTTTTGCCGTATCGTTTGGCGTGGGGGCTTTTACAGTCATATTTCCCTGTTATTTATGATTCAGAAATGGATTCTTTTGTAGATTCAAATCGTTCTATTTTGTTAGGTCGGAACTTATCCCTGTTAGTTTATACAGTTACATGTTATGTTCGAATTTAAACACATATTCATACGGCTTGAAACTTGGAGTGCAAGAACAATAAAATTCCACAAAAATTAATAAATAAATCAAAGAGTTGAAAATAAGTTTTCTAATGGGATAAAATAATATTTAATCCCTGAGTAAAGAACTTTTTATAATTTGGCCTCTAAATTTTTCTTATCCACATTAATTTCTGAACTTGAATTGTTAGTATTTTATTGACATAACACTTTAAGACTGTGTCATACGACAATCTCAAAGAGTAAACTATCAAAAGGACTAAAAAAATATCAAGTTTAAAATGAATGCTGACAAAAGAAAAGTTTAAGAATTAAGTTGAGGAAAGCATCATAATCGGGAAAAATTATATCATAGACCTTATTTATCACATTAATCACAATCTCATCTATTGTAAAACACTTACTTGGTAGATTTTATTAGTTGGGACCACGACTAATGTGATGAAGTGTAGGGGTGGGCAAGATCGGATACCCAATCAGTTTGCTCAAAATTGGTCTTGGTCGCGATAGCCACCAATTTTTGAAAACTAGTTCTAGTCTCGGTCAGACCGGGTCTCAGATTCTAAGAACTACTCCCGTTACTAGTGGGAACCGGTATCAATACCCGAACCACCAATAATAATATTAAATAACAAAGTCAAAATATTGTAGGCTTAAAGGTTGAAGTCTTAAAGCAATGCATACTCATAATATTCATGCATAAAGAGAAAGAATAAACTAAAAAACTCTAAGTGTACATCCACCAAAACATCAGTTAAAGTGGTCCTAACAAACCAGTACCGGGTACCCACCAGGAAAAGATCCACCGAAATCAGGATTTAATTTCAATCATGGTCGCAATAAGGACCTAAATTTTGGAGCTGATCCGGTCTCACCGAAATCAGTACCGAGAAAAGATCCACCGGGTCCGATCAGGTCTGAGTAACCGAATTTTTTACCCACCTCTAGTGTAGAGGATTCATAATATAATATTTTGAAACTTTAGGGATTAAATGTTGTTTTTCCATTTTCAAAAGTCAAAAGATATTTTTAGATGTGCTGTACCACTAGCACCATTAGAAAGCCCACGAAACCAAAGCCCAAAACAGAAAAAGAGAAAAAACCCTAGCCGAATTTAGCGAATATCCTTCGCTCACACTCACTCATTTCGTCGCCATCTCATCGCATATAAGTTGCGAATATCCACTCTTTTATCGTTCCCCTCTATTCGAGAGAGAGAAAAAGAGTCTGTACTCTAACAATCTTGTTGAGTTGTGTGGAGCTCGATTCGATCAACCAATTATGCTCACCAAGTGGTGGAGAGGTGGATTTTTGGGTGGAAGGGTTGTGGAAGCTAGAATATAAAAAGACACAATGATTTATAGTGGTTCGGCCTTCTAACAAGCACCTACATCCACTACCTTAGCTTCCCACTAAGGATTTCACAATCAATCCACTAATTGATTCGTCCCCTTTTCTAGGATTAGGAGGAAACCCTTACAACCGATCAAGCTTCTACCCAAAGCCTTGATCAATACCCTCTTTACAAAGAGAAACAAGAAAGCAAACTTAAACCCTCTATTAGGTGTTTGTTTGCACAATGAAGCACTCACCCAAAACCTAAAACACTTGAGCAATTTTGACAATTTTGGCTCACTAGTGTTTGTCTATACAAGAATTGACAATTTAAGTGCTAAGACATTTTCTTGATCATTTGATGTTTGACAATATGAGCATTAGCCTTCTCTTGATGCTTGGAGGTCCCTTTTATACTCTCAATTGAGTTTCTAGCCGTTTATGGCCGTTGGGATGTTTTGGAGCCGTTGGAAGCCATTAAAGTCGAGCTTTAAATGCTCACCTGCACAATAGTTTCGAAACCTTTGATGAGGTTTCGAAACCTTAAGAGAGGATTTGTAAAAACTAGCCGTTTTATAGCCGTTTGGAGCCGTTACAGGGCCAAAGTTTCGAAACCTCTATAAGGTTTCGAAACCTTTGCTTAGGTTTCCAAAGACAGTGGCTACTGCCCAGATAAGTTTCGATACCTTGTTTAAGGTTTCGAAACTTTCTTCTAAAAACATGTATTTTGGGCATTTTCTTGACTTTAAAATGTATATTCAATATAGGTGCAAAGTCAAAACATTTTAAACATATTTTTCAAGTTGTTTTTGACTAAAAACATATTTTAAATTCTTTTCAATTTAGTCCAAAACATTTTTCAAATATTATATCAAAACATTAGTTCTACAAATCTTCATCTCTTTCTCTCGCGTGCCGTTTTTCTCTTTCAGGTTCGCTAATTTCCTCTTCCATTTTATTAAGATCTGTTTCCGTTTAGATCCATGTATGTTCACTTCTTATTGATGTGATCTTAGATACTGGTTTTGAATTTCTTTTCTTCATGTTCTGTAGAATCTGGTTCTGTTTACTAGTAATTCATGTAGTTACTTATCTCTAAAACATGTAGCTGGAAGTTTTTTTAGCATCTATAAATAGGTAACATGATTTCAGATCTCGAATATTCTACTTTTTATGGTTGAATTTGTGTATTTGAGTTTAAGAGCTTTCTCTTGGCACTGTGAATGTATACTTCTTGGAAGATGAGAACTTATGTGTTTTGTTCGTTGTGCAGGTTTTTAATTCATTTTTAAATACAAGCCAAGATGGTAAGATGACTGAACTGTGTTTCTGTTTTGTTTTTATTTTATTTTTTCTGTGATTTTCATTTGAGTTTTCATGTTGGATGTGTTACAGGTGAAGTTTACAGCTGAGGAGCTTCGGGCCATTATGGACCGTAAGCATAACATTCGTAATATGTCTGTTATTGCCCACGTTGACCACGGTAAGCTTCTTTCAGTTCCTGTTTGTTTATCAAATATCACCCAACTTTGCTTTAAATTGATTAAAGCTTGTTTGACTAATTTTGCACTTCATTTTGTTTGTTTTTATGGGTATTTTTAATGAAATTTTATGTTGAATTAATTGGTAAGTTATTAACAGTAATTTGAAGACGAAACCTGCATGGAAGTTATGCTAAGACAAGTCATGAATTGAGAATCAGTTTAATGCAATAGTTCTTCAGATGTTGATGATTGCCAAGTGTTACAAATTATTCTGCCCTCTTTAAAGTATTGGAATTAGTTCTCAATTCTCATATAGTTTTTGTGATGTGCAGGGAAGTCGACTCTTACTGATTCTCTTGTTGCTGCTGCTGGAATTATTGCACAAGAAGTTGCTGGTGATGTTCGTATGACAGATACCCGTGCTGATGAAGCTGAGCGTGGTATCACAATCAAGTCCACTGGTATCTCTTTGTATTATGAAATGTCTGATGAATCTTTGAAGAGCTACAAGGGAGAGAGAGTAGGGAATGAGTACCTCATCAATCTGATTGATTCCCCTGGGCACGTTGACTTTTCATCTGAGGTCACTGCTGCTCTTCGTATTACCGATGGTGCACTTGTGGTGGTCGACTGTATTGAAGGTGTATGTGTGCAAACAGAGACTGTCCTCCGTCAGGCTCTTGGAGAAAGGATCAGGCCTGTTTTGACTGTTAACAAGATGGACAGGTGCTTCCTTGAGCTCCAGGTTGATGGTGAGGAGGCTTACCAGACATTCCAAAGAGTGATTGAAAATGCTAATGTCATCATGGCCACCTATGAAGATCCTCTTCTTGGTGTTCAAGTCTACCCTGAGAAGGGAACAGTTGCTTTCTCTGCTGGTTTGCACGGTTGGGCTTTTACTTTGACCAACTTTGCTAAAATGTATGCCTCAAAGTTTGGAGTTGATGAGGGAAAGATGATGGAAAGGCTTTGGGGTGAGAACTTTTTTGATCCAGCTACCAAGAAGTGGACCACTAAGAACACTGGCTCTGCTACCTGCAAGCGTGGATTTGTTCAATTCTGTTATGAACCCATCAAGCAGATAATCAATACTTGTATGAATGATCAGAAGGATAAGCTCTGGCCCATGCTGAACAAGCTCCAAGTCACCATGAAGTCTGATGAGAAGGACTTGATGGGGAAGGCCCTAATGAAGCGTGTGATGCAGACTTGGCTTCCTGCTAGCAGTGCCCTTCTAGAAATGATGATCTTTCACCTTCCCTCTCCTAGCAAGGCTCAGAGATATCGTGTGGAGAACTTGTATGAGGGTCCTCTTGATGATATATATGCCAATGCTATCAGGAACTGTGATCTTGAGGGTCCTCTCATGCTCTATGTTTCAAAGATGATTCCTGCTTCTGATAAGGGTAGGTTCTTTGCTTTTGGTCGTGTCTTCGCTGGCAAAGTTTCAACTGGTTTGAAGGTCAGGATCATGGGTCCAAACTATGTCCCTGGTGAGAAGAAAGATTTGTATGTTAAGAGTGTACAAAGAACTGTTATTTGGATGGGAAAGAAGCAGGAAACTGTTGAGGATGTGCCTTGTGGTAACACAGTTGCCCTGGTTGGGTTGGATCAGTTTATCACCAAGAATGATACTTTGACTAATGAGAAGGAAGTTGATGCTCACCCAATTCGTGCCATGAAGTTCTCTGTCTCTCCTGTTGTCCATGTTGTTGTTCAGTGCAAGGTTGCATCTGATCTTCCCAAACTTGTTGAAGGGCTGAAGCGTTTGGCCAAGTCTGATCCTATGGTTCTGTGTACCATTGAAGAATCGGGAGAGCATATTGTTGCTGGTGCTGGAGAACTCCACCTTGAAATCTGTCTCAAAGATTTGCAGGAAGATTTTATGGGTGGTGCTGAGATCATCAAGTCGGATCCTGTTGTGTCATTCTGTGAAACTGTCCTAGAGAGGTCTTGCAGGACAGTGATGAGCAAGTCTCCTAATAAGCACAACCGCCTGTACATGGAAGCTCGTCCTCTGGAGGAAGGTCTGGCTGAAGCCATTGATGATGGTCGTATCGGTCCAAGAGATGATCCCAAGATTCGTTCTAAAATTTTGGCTGAGGAGTTTGGTTGGGACAAAGATCTTGCCAAGAAGATATGGTGTTTTGGTCCCGAGACCACTGGTCCCAACATGGTGGTTGACATGTGTAAGGGAGTTCAGTACCTGAATGAAATCAAGGATTCAGTGGTTGCAGGTTTCCAGTGGGCATCTAAGGAAGGTGCATTGGCAGAAGAGAACATGAGGGCTATATGCTTTGAAGTGTGTGATGTGGTTCTCCACGCTGATGCTATCCACAGAGGTGGTGGTCAGATCATTCCAACTGCCAGGAGGGTTTTCTATGCTTCCCAGCTGATTGCCAAACCAAGGCTGCTTGAGCCAGTTTACTTGGTGGAGATCCAAGCCCCGGAGCAGGCACTTGGTGGTAGTTATAGCGTTCTCAACCAGAAGCGTGGACACGTCTTTGAGGAGATGCAGAGGCCTGGTACTCCACTATACAACATCAAAGCTTATCTCCCTGTTATAGAGTCTTTTGGATTCTCTAGCACTTTGAGGGCTGCAACATCGGGACAGGCTTTCCCACAGTGTGTGTTTGATCACTGGGACATGATGTCATCGGATCCGTTGGAGCCTGGTTCTCAGGCAGCTGCCCATGTTGCCGAGATCCGTAAGAGGAAGGGATTGAAGGAGCAGATGACCCCACTTTCTGAGTTCGAGGACAAACTGTAAGTCTGCTTCTGTGTTTTGGATTCTCTAGCACTATGATATTTTTGTTGTTGTTGGTCGGTTGGGTGCCTTCACCTTCACCCATCTACTGTCTGTCTATCAATCGTACGCACTTTTAGATGATTTTTACAATGTGTTTTAGCGTTTGTGATGTTTGTATTCCAATAGACATGTGCTTTGTTAATGTTTTTGACCTCCATATGTTTCTGTTTTATCTACTCTCTTTTTTTTTCTTTTGTTGTTGACTGCTTTACTTAATAATAATTGGAGGTTATATGAAAAATGGCAACTGAGAATACAAAAGGAGACAATTGGAGGCAAAGGCCAGATAAATCATACTATTTTTAAAGGATAGGATTTGTATATATTATTTGCTGGGTTCGACTGATTTCGTTCAATAAATAATTTACCTGTATTTCAACTTAGTTCGGTAATTACATAGTAATATATATATATATATATATATATATATATATATATATATATTTTAAAATTTTTTATAAGATTTATATATTTTGCACACACAAATACTCAAATTTAGATCTTTTAAAATAAACATTATTCTTTTTTTTTTACTTAAATCATACATTAAATTTCAGAATGATTATTATTATATATACTGACGGTAAAAAATAAAGTTTCCACAATGAGGTTTATTAGGAGTTTAGGATTTAATTTAGGATTTAAAAATTAAAAATTTAAGTTGTAGGATTTAAATTTTAAGGTTTATAACTAGAGTTTAGAGTTTGTTGTTAAATTTTTAAGTTTTTAATTTTAAATTTAAACTTAAAAATATAAGTGTGTACAACTTTTTTTTTTACCTCAACAGTGTACCAAATATCAATCTATTTATGAATATGAAACATAATAAATGGAAACACGCTGAATTCCAATACAAAAGCGTATGAGGTAGAAGAGATAAAAAGGCGGGAACATGGTGGTTCCAAGAGAGGAGCAGGTTGACCAGGTCAAACTAAACATCATTGTTCATAGACTGTCTTCAGGTTTCAATACCCAAATACCTCATCGGATACAAAAATTCATACTACCTATTTTTTAAATAAAAATCCTCTATTTTTTTCAATTATTCCTAATTATGCTCCGGCATTAAAATTAAATTAAAAAATTTTAAAATAAAGTTTAAAATTTAAAATTTATGGTTAAAACTTAAAATTTAATTTTTTACTATTGAGACATAAAAAATACTAAAAAAATAAAAAGATTTTTATCCTATTTTTTTATACATGTGTATAAAAAGTACTCATAAACATATATATTTTTTTGGATAAACTATATATATAGTCCCCGATTATACTCTAATTATTTTTTGCGTCCTTTGACTATCAGAAGTTATAAATTGGTCCCTTAACTAATCGGGACATACAAAGTAGTCCTATTCCGTTAAAAAATAGACGACGTTTGTGAACATACTGACTGGGTTTCTTCTTACATGTTAACAAAACATTTTTCTTTTCATTTTTCATGTCCAAGAAACCACAACTATCGCCCCAAAAGTTATGTGTCGGCACAACCACGTTTCTTACCATGACTTGCATCTTAACACTCATTGCTTCCATCCTTGCCGACTCTGACGGCCCTTGCAACGTTTTTTATTGCGTTCCTTTATGCTTCGAATCTTCCATTTCATTATCAAAGTTTGCAGCAATGTGCAAAATAAAAACATCTCCATCTTCATCTATTTTGGTATATTTTAAGCAATGTTAAGTGATTATATTAGGCAAACTAGCATTGCCTTTAAGATACTGCACCACTTTTTTAATGGTGGGTCTCGGATCTAGTTTGGGATTGAAACAAAGTAGGCCAAGTTTTAGAAATTTCTCAACCACATAATTGTCTTGTATTCTCAGATTAATAACATCAATAATAACACCCCTTGTCTATAACCTATTGACTATATCGATAAGAAAAAAAATTGGGGTGATTTTATCATGATCAAATGGCTTCCTCCCGCAATCCACCTCTAGCAAAAAAAATACCACCAAAAGCAAACATATCGACAGTTTTAGTGGCCTTTTTCTATGAAAAGAATCAAGAAAGGGGCATTGGAGCATCACAGTAGGAAGAATCTGCGAACAGAAATAGGTCACCAACAAATTCTCACAAAAGGCGCAAGAGCTCACGTGAAAGAAAAGGCACCAAGAACATTAACATATTTTGTCGAGTTCTAGAACCAAAATTGGAATATAAATAACAAATGAAAAGTGTATTGGAGGCAATGAATTTTGCTATAACCAAAACTTTTTTCTACTCTCTCTCTATGCTTTCTTTCTCTATTCTTATCTATTATCTATTTTTTTACCTTAAATTGCATAACACCTTCTCAGTTTGAGTGAGTTCCATATTAAAATATCTTAACATCCCAACTAAACGAGTTGTTTGTGGATCGCCATCGCGATCATACATTCTAACAAGATTGAAATTTCTGAGCCGTCTATTTAGATTAGAATTCAAAAGGACGTTGTTGACTTTAATGTTCGGCGGATAACAACTTATTCTCTTTCTTCATGGAGATAAAGAAGAGCCAATGCCACCCCTTTAATGATTCGAAACTTATAAAACCAAGAGTCTATTTTTGAACGCTGAAACAGAAGCTATCGAGACTGCCATTTTTCATATTATCATATACCAAAAAAAAACTCTTTCTTATTCCTACAATACCTGAGTAGTCTTACCAAATTATTATGCCTTAGCTTTTCCATGCTAACAATCTCAAACACAAACTCCTTCGTCCATTGGTTTATTTCATGGGATACTTTTTTTACTGCAAATTCTTGTCGTATGAATTTCATAATCTTTCTTTCTTCTTGTTTAATATTGGTGCAAAGTTGGATATCATTATTCATGTTTCAACTTTCAATGCCCCCAAATACCTCATCAGATGCAAAAATTCATACTATATTTTATACTCGTAACATTATATATATTTTATGTCCACTACTTTTCAAAAACCTTTCTCCCCTTGTTTTCAGTGGGGGGGGGGGGGGGGGGGAGAAATATAAGTAGCAGAAACGTATTTTATTTAATTATCTAATAATCGAAATTAAAATTTTAGTTTAATAAAAATACTTTTATCGCTACACAGCTGAATCGATTCATTTGAATCTGGAGAAGCCCTAATTTGTTCTTTGTATTTTGACCTTATTACTACATAATTTGTTCTTGACGTGGAATGTGGTGGAATTGGATGTTAAAAGGTTTGTAATTCTTTTGGATAAATTAAGAAAGCAAGTGGGGGTGGGGCCGGTGGAACAAATAATAATATGACATTAAGATGGAACCAAACCTAGCATCTCAATAATTTAAGTATTAGTTGAAGATCAAGATATCCACATGTTTGGCCACCTTACCATTTGTTAATGCCATCACCCTAAATTTAAGCAAGCTAGGCCTGGTATGTTTTAAATTTACCGTATGATGACCAAGATGAATAGTACAAAAAAATTCAATTTCATGAAAAACAAGAAAAGATACAATAAATATAACACATTCAAATCACAAAAGAATTTTAGGGTCAGGTCCAAAAAAATTGAGAATAAAAAATAAAATATATAATTCAAAAGGCATGAAAAATGATTCAACCTTCCTTAAGTTTGTTACACAATAAAAATATAAATAATATCTTATCATGATATCATTCATTGATGAACTTATATAATTTTATAATTTAAACCTTAACATGACCCTGTTTCACCACTAGGAATGAAGAATTATGTATTCGAATATATATATATATATATATAAAGCAAACATTTTGACTGGTTAGTCAAACTGTTAATCTTTAGGGCAACTTTTCTTTTCACAGAAAGCAAGTTCTATGTTAAAAAATGTGAGAAGTTAATTTTTTTTACAGACTTATTTAACATAAACTTACTTTTTTGACTATTTGAGGATATTTTTTTAAAATAATTTAAAATTGTTTTTTAAATAACTTTTAAAATAGTTTTCTATATAAAATAGCCAAAATAAAACCATATTGTTTTATTTAATAATATGTATGCGTTATAAGGGCTTGTTTTATAGTTAACATTCATCTCTTTCTTCTATTAAAAAAAAGGTAATATTCACAAACAGTCCATTTCGTTTGGTGTTTGTTCTAGTTTGGTCACCAGATTTCAAAACAGCTTATTATGGTCCCTTACGTTTATAATCTGTTTTATTTTAGTCACTTTGCCGTCATTCTCCGTTAGAGGAGTAACGGCCGGCTGACATGGCAATTTTAAAATTAAAAAAATTCCACGTGTATAATACACGTCATTGTCCACTCCACCAATACGCCAACATGGACTCTACATTTCAGGCCTTGTTCCTCTGATATTCAAGGCATGTGCTTTTGCTTCAACCCAAAACTTATGGGAAATCTTTGTATGTCGAGTCAATCAAATTTGGGGTATTCACCGATTTTCACATCGCCTCTTCATTGCTAAGCATGTACTCGAGATGCAGCAATTTGATTGATTCCCGGAAGGTGTTTGATGAAATGCCCGAGAGAAATGTGGTGGCATGGAACGCGATGATTGGTGGGTATTCAAATACAATTAAAAACTCAGATCAGAACTCATAAAGAGCAAATAGGAAGAATTAAAGATTGTTTACAGAGCCAATTAACAAAAAACAATAGTCATACCTGAAGGACCATATAACAATATACGAGGGCTCATAGTAGAAAGATCTGAGGCATACTTTGCAAATTTATTACACTTCAAATGCACATAACTTGATGCTATCAAAACTTTCTTCGTGGTATCACTGTTACAATGGAAATTTTCAAGTAAAATTAATCAAATTTCCCCAACACTCCAAATCTGGTAAATAGGCAGTGAATTCTATGCTCTGCAACATGCAATGTCGGGTGGTCAACATTCACTGTATAGTGCATACAGACTTGCAAATTTGTGAAAACTAGACTGGCAAAACAAGAATAAACTGTTGAAAAAGAAAAAAGTGCAAAACCCAATTCAGAGAAAAAGCACAAAATTTACCTCAAATAATATGAAAAATTTTCAAATGAGACATCTATATTGTCCGGATTGAGAATGCCTTCCAGCAAACTATCTTTAAATGCTTTCCGTTTAGTAGATATCAAAGCTGAAGGAGGTTCAAATTCCTTGAACATCTCTCTAATTTCCCTTCGCTCATCAAGAATTTTAGCAATGCTCCCGCTAAAATCAAAGTCAGTAGATGTACCAGCAAGAATGCGCAATAATGGCCTTAAAGAGTAGCTTGCCCCAGGGATCTTTGTATTGTCAGCATCCATACTGTCTTCCAATCCGTGTCTATCAATATTAGAGTTTTCATTGGCTACATCAGGTGTGGGAGGAACGGTTTTCTCCCTTGAAGATGCAGTTGATGGATCAGTATTACTAGCACTATCCTTCATATCCACTTCTGGAACACGATCATCTGACACCTCACAACCAGAAGGTAAAGTAGACATCTCTGAATTTTCTTTTGTTGACAAAGAGGCCAATATTGTTGCCGCCCCAGCAACAGCAGATGGGTCACCTGATTGTGCTTCGATAATCCCTTTTAAAGGAGCAGCATGAGCTTCTAAAACGCTTAAAGAAGGTATTCCTAGGGCAGCTAAGTTATCATGATTCCTCCCCTATCATGGCCTCCCCTAGTCCCTTGATGTCACCAATCATTCCAGCTAGGGCTGAATCTATTGTTGCATCGTCATTCGTGCCTACGTTGCCTGCATTTACTACTACTGCAAACAGTAGCCACTCACCCTAAGTGTCGCATTCTTCGACCTCAGATCATGCCCTATGTTCATCACCTTTCCCGATTATGTGGTTGTGGGCATTTCTCTCGCGTTCCATGCCACCACATTTCTCTCGGGCATTTCATCAAACACCTTCCGGGAATCAATCAAATTGCTGCATCTCGAGTACATGCTCAGCAATGAAGAGGCGATGTAGAAATCGGTGAATACCCCAATTTTGATTGACTCGGCATGCAAAGATTTCCCATAAGTTTTGGGCTGAAGCAGAAGCACATGCCTTGAATATCAGAGGAACAAGGCCTGAAATGTAGAGTCCATGTTGGCGTATTGGTGGAGTGGACAATGACTTGTATTATACACGTGGAATTTTTTTAATTTTAAAATTGTCATGTCAGCCGGCCGTTACTCCTCTAACGGAGAATGACGGCAAAATGACTAAAATAAAATAGATTATAAACGTAAGGGACCACAATAAGCTGTTTTGAAATTTGGTGACCAAACTAGAACAAACACCAAACGAAAGGGACTGTTTGTGAACATTACCCAAAAAAAAATATTCATCTCTTTCTTGAAAGAAAAAAAGAAAGAAGTCATAGTCCCATAGACCACTCTGTCAAGTCACGAATTCATGAACAGGGAAAAACAGGGATTCCATATCTTTCAGATCATATCGATAAAACAAAAAACCAAATTTATTTACAATTTTCTGATACTCAAAGAGAAGAGAAACCCACATGAAAATGATTTTTAACTTGGGCCGCTGCTGCTGCTATTAGATTGACGCCCTTTGCTGTTGCTCCCTCCATTTGCAGTTTTTTGCTGTGAAGATGAAAACAATCCAAATACGGAGCCTGGTTTTGAAGATCCTCTCAATGAACAAACGGGGACGTTAAGTACTGGGCTGATCCTTACATTACCTGAATATGACCTTTCCATTCCTCTTTGTTTAAACTTGGGACCGCCATTCAAACTACTTGGACTGCTCGAACTTCTTTCCAGGCTTTGAAACACGATTCTCCCCGACGGGTTCATTCTCGGACTATCCACTGAAACTCCCCGGCTCCGAATCCGTCCGTTTCTTGTCGGGTTAATATTTCTGCAAGGTGCAAAAGGGTTGGGGCTGGGCTTATCGGAATCAAGTGGCAGTCTCGGAAGATCCTCGTGTTCGTGGCCTGAGGAAGATGAAGAAGAAGAAGAAGAACGGGATAACCTTGATGAAGATACGGAAACTGACTCGGAATCAGAGTCTTTCAACAGCGGGAGATTCAACGAAGAAGAAGACGACTTTGTGGTTTTATGGAGGAAATGCTTGAGAGATTTGGGGCCCTGTGACTCTGGTTTCTGGTGTTGTTGATTAGTGTTTCGGGAGGATTTTTTAAGACCCAGAATCTCCCTCCACCTGCTGGAACACCTCGGAGCACTGGGTGAAGACAAGTAAGGATCCATTTCTGTTGCCGGACAAGATTTGGCTGTTTCAGACAATGGAGGTTGTTGTTTGAGCGATGAGAAATGTAAAGGCAGGAGCTTGCCATTAGAGAAAAGCTCATCGGCTGGAAGCATGGTGACAGGAACTTCAAGCCTGAACTCAAACTCACCAGCTGGTGCAGTATCTTGGATCTCTGGTTCAACAAGATCTGTCTTGGGTCTAGACTTAGCCGGCTCATCTTCTCGGTTCAAGGACATCCGACGACTCAACCAACCGTATGGTCGGAAACTCTCCGGCGTGACACCCATGTTTTTAACACAAGCTGAAGCCATGTTGGTTCATAAGAAGATTTGAGATCTAAAGCAATGTGTATTTGCTTGCAGCACAGCTTCGGCTTTGGCTTTGTTAGGGTTTCGGTGTACATAAAATTTGTAGGGTATATATAGGAGTAAAAAGTTTAAGCTCTTGCCTTCTTGGAGTGTGGGATCAATTTTTTTTAACATTTTGTTTGATTCTCTTTCTTTTGGATGTGTGTATCAGAAATGTTTAGAGTTGGTTTTGATTTTGGTGACATGATGTTCCATCGATTGATTTTAGTTCTTGTTGTGTCTGGTAGTTAATATTTACAATTATCTTTATGTTTTCTCATCTAGTTTTTTTAATATATTTGCATGACTACATTAATTGTAATTTAGAGATTTTTTTAATGGTCTAATTGTAATTCAGATATTTAAATATGTTAAACTTAGTGATTTTAGTAAAAAAAATATTTTTAATAAATTAGAATTTAAATAACTTAATGTACTCGGTGTGCATTATTAAAAATTAAATAAAAAAATAAATAATATTGTGAATAAAATAACAAAGAACAATAATAAGAACAAAGAACAAGAATGGAACAACAAAGAGATCAGAGAAAGAGAGAAATTTGTATTATTCTCAAAAATAGACTTGGGTACAATGCTTTCATCAAGTCATCTATTTATAGGCATAATAAATACATATTACATTGAACTCTAATTAAATGAGATAATATTCCTAACGATAAAGTAAATCAATCTCTTTAGATAAAGTTTTAATCACGATAAACATCCACATAGATAAATATTCATAACACTCCCCTTGGATGTCTATGAAGATAATGTGCCTCGTTAAAACCTTACTAAGATAAAAACTCAGTGAGAAAAAATTCTTTAGTAAAAGGAAAAGAGTACACACATCTTTGATACGCATAATATGATGCCTCATTAAAACTCTTACCAGGAAAATCTATTAGGACAAAACCTCGGTTAAGGGAAAAAAAGTGCAATGCGTAATTACTCCCCCTCATGAAAACACCACAGAAGATCTTTGAATCTCCATAATTCAATCTTGAATACTTTTTCTAAAGATCGCGAGGGATGAAACTTTGGAGTAATATGTTTCATGATGTATCCACCTTTCATTATCTCTACACAAGATAACATTTGTATCATATCTTATGAAAGTAAATCACATATCTTCTGGATATGTTGGGTCAATGGTCTTGGCCAAACACATTTTTGGTTTGCCTCGTGCATAATAATTATTTCTTCAAGATTTGAGGAGACATCGACGAATATTTGAAGATCTAAAGGTAATGATATTTGTATATCCATAGATATTTCTTGACCAACTAATATATGGTGCTTCAAGATCAAGAAAAGATATAATTATCTTTATTCAGATCCAACGATCTTACAATAGATATGTTTTATCCATATTGAATCTTCTTTAAGATTCTTTCAACTTATGTCCATTCATAGAAAAAAACGCATATTTTAGTGCTCGATCTTTAGGTCGAGACAAAACTACATCTCAAGTGTAACACCCGGGTTTAGGGGTCGGGTGAAAATAATATTTTAATATTATTTTGGGTTCGGTTTTACAATTAAAATAATCTTTTAAGTTTCGGGTTACAAAAACAAATATTTTACGTTGGACCAAATTGAAGAAATTGCAAAGTGAAGAATTTTTAAAGAATAAAGAAGAGAGCCATTCATTAATGGCCATTTTATAATTAGCCCAACTTTGATTTTAAATCCCCCTTTATCCAACACTTTCACTATTCATCCTCTTCCTCAACCAAATACCAACGTGAAAAGAGCTCTCCCATCTCTTTCACTTTTCCATCTCATTTCTCCTCCATTTTGGCTCGGTTTTGAGAGGTAATTACATTTCCGACTTGCTGTCATCTTCCTTTACTTGGAAGTACAAATAGATTTCATTTTCATCATTGCTTTAGAATTTGGGTTTTTCAAAGTTTTGGTTAAAGGTTGTGACTTTATGAGTTTTTATTAAGGCTTTTGGTTTATTTATGTTAGATATGTTGTTTGTGAATCAAATAGTCCAACATATATAATTTTTAGAGCATTTTAAATGAATTCCCGAATTTGAGTATAAATGGGTTTTTTGGAGGGTTTTGGGTGAGTTTTGGGGGTTGTTTTAGGTGGGAATTGATAGCCCAATGGTAGTACTATGGTTAGGGGTTGATTTGGGATCATTTGTGGGTGCAATGAGTGTTGGAAACATGGATTTTGGAAGGGGTATGTGGGCTGTCCGAGATTGCAAAGTATGGGGTTTGGTCATGACTTGCAACATTGTAAATTGTATTTGAATTGTATTCCGGGTTGGTATTTTGATGTTGGGTTGATTTGGAATTGTTTGAAATGTGTTTGAGGTTGTTTAGAAGTGGAAATCCGTGATGGAGAAGCTTCAGGCAGAAATCCGGAAATTTGAGGGAGGTTGCTTGATTGGCTTGGAGCTTGGAAGCTTAGGTGAGTGGTTAAATATTTTTAAATGGTTTTCAAGTGTTGGTTCAAGCATGTTAACTAGGTTGGGATTGGTAGACCCACCTAGAGTTGGGATTAGGGTTGTGGCCTAATCCCGAACTTTAGTTAGAGACCTTGGTTGATCTTTAAAGTGTTGAATTATGTCTCATGTTTAATCATGCTTATGGTGGTTATGCTTATGTTGTTATACATGTATGTGGAGGCATGGCTTAATGCATTGTTACATGCATGTTGATGATAAATGTGATAGAGATGTACATATGTATGAAATATGATGTGATATTTGTGTTATTGAGATGCGTGTAGGGTTGACATATGTAATGATGTTATGAGGTGATTGTATGATCCGAGGATCATGGTGAGTACATGCTATGCATGGAAATGTGGTTTGTGCATGACAGTGAGTCATGGTGAGTACGTGCTAAGCACGAAAGTTGTTATGGATTAGTATTGTGATAGATTAATGTAATGTGTAGTATTGGCACTAGTATGCTTGGGTACAAATGATCGATCATTAGGATGTTTAGTGTGCACACGTGAGTCAAAATGCGCGCGTGGTCTTGATGACGATAGTCATCAAGATGGAGTACGGGTTCGCCCGGAAATCTTCTTATATATTTATATGTCGGTGATGAGTGGAATCCCATCGACGGGCGTGAGGATGAGTGGAATCCCCTCCGCGTGAAATGAGGCGTGAGGATGAGTGGAATCCCCTCCGCATGAACGGTGATGAGTGTAATCCCACCGTCAGGTAATGGTTGTGTTGTTGGATGTGAGTTCCAACGGTTATCCGCGTATTCGAGTCATAGCTAGGTGCCAATACGGATTGTAGTTTATGTTGCCAACATGTGGTTAATTGTGAGCCAATGTGATTTGGGATGTGTTGCTAACATGGTTTAATATATGTGATTTCCTATGTTGTGGATTTAAGCATGTTGAGCATGATATGATATTGAATATATGTTCATGCATCGTCTATAATTATGGCTCGCATGGATCGGAGGTAAGATCATGCATTTTATCTTGGTTGTAGCTCGTGCTTGGACCCTGCATTGTCGAAGGTTTGTTTTATGAGCTTACCCTCACTAAGCTTTTATGCTTACGCTCTCTTTTGTTCGACAATGCAGATCAATGGTTTGTGGGTGGCAAGGGCAAGGAAAGGCCTCCAAGTGTTGCTTACGGTTAACTCAAGTATGATGTTTACATTTAAAGATTGTAATAGTAAAGCAATGGGATAGGTGTCGTGTTAACATGCTTTTGGAATATATTGTTGTTATTGTTTAGGAGCATGTTAGACTCCTCGTATGAGTTTGTTAATTTGCCTTTGGGATGCATGCCTTGCTTGTATCCATGTTAGTATTTTGCTACCTAGAATTTCCTAAGTGTTGGACATGTTAAAGCTCAATATCTATAATGACATGTATGGATGTGTGGCTTGTGATGTTGTGCCTTGGTGTTTAGTCTTGATATAATGTTGCTCAAGCATGCTTGTATGTTGTTTTGCCTTTAAAATTGTTGTTAGTGTGTTGTTAGAGGTTTTGGTGGGGTTTAGGGGCACCCTTGTGCCTTAAACCAGCAAACACCAGTCTGCAGACAGGGGGCGTTTCGGACGGGCCACCCTGTTTCGGAACGGTTCCTTTGCATTTGGCCTGCCGTTTCGAAACGGATAGGGGTCATTTCGGAACATTTTTGCTACTGGAATTTTGAGAAATTGACGAGATAAAGGCGTTCCGAAACGGGCCTTTGATGTTTCGAAACGGTCAAATATCGTTGACCACGAGAAGTTGACCGTTAGGGTCGTTTCGATACGGATCACCCCCGTTTCGAAACGGTCACCATATAGTTGACCCTGGCCTGTTGACTAAGTCAAGGCGTTTCGGAACACCCTAAGGGCGTTTCGAAACGGCCTGCTGTAAAGGACAAAAATGAGCTGCTTAATGTTTTGGTTGGTCGGAGTATGTTACATTGTTTGTATTTTCCGCTGCTGTGCTTCACATAGGTTTAATTATGCCTATAGACAAGATAAAATAAAAAGGAATTTTTTTAGGGTCGTTAACCGAGGGGAAACCTTAACGGGTTTCGCTTCGGTTTTCCCCGTGTGGCCCACTCGGATCGGTCATCCGACCAGACCGGGACGAGGGGGTTACATTTGTTGGTATCAGAGCCTAAGGTTTCCGAGACCTTGGGTAGGTAAGTGAGGTAAGTTTAAGTTTTGAATTGATATGCACGGTGTTTGCTTGCTTTGTAAGTATGATTGCTTGTATGACAAGTATGTTGATTGTTTGTTTAAAAGCATGTTGCTCGTTACCCGTGTATGTTGTAATGTGTGATTGTTTGATTAAGAATGTATGTTGTTTGATCGTACGCATATGTTTGCTTGTTTAGCAAGTAAGCCTTGTTATATGCTTGGTTGAGCATGTATGTGTGTTGATTTGGTTGAAACATGTTTAGTAGAGTCCCATTGCTTCTATTACATCGGGAAAAAGGATTTTAAGTGAGGGAAATCATACTTGAGCCACTTGGACCTTTCGTTTGCTAACCCAATTTGTATGTTAAATTGTTGATTGATTTATTGCTTTTAGTAAGTTTGGGGCCAGTGTGTGGGCCGTGAATCGGTAAGTGGAAGTTGTGGTTTTGAAAATGTGGATGATGTGGAGGAAGTTCTTTGCTATAGTTAGAGGAGTATGGTTGTACCGGAGTTGAGGTACAATTTGTTTGCTCGAGTCCGCGTGCATGTGAGTTGATTCTTGTTGGTGAGGGACGATGGGACCGATTCTGGTATTAGTTAGTGAAAAGAAGTGAAGACCTATGAGTGAGAGTCAGAGTGATATCGATGTTATAGTAGATAAGCCCTCGGTACAGTTTTGAGTTTGTCTCTTCCGATTGGTTCTGAGTCCGTACTTTCGTATGTTGTTAACAAGCATGCAAGTTTGAATGTGCCCGATGAGGTGTTAGAGGTAGGTATTAGCACCTTAGCTCTTTTAGCGAGATCAGGGTAAGGGTCTCGTGTGAGTAAGCTGAAGTTCAGAAATGCTAGTTGGTGATCATTAGGATTCAGCCTATGGTTTTCATACAAGACAGTCAGTCAGTATCCGTGAGTGGAAATCGATTTGTGTGATGGGGCCAGTGTACGTCTGAGTTGTCTTCTAGCAAGAGGGAGAGATGAAGTCGCTTCCGATATAGTTGAGCCGAGAAAGAAGTCTTGAGCTTTAACTTCAGATTGTTTGGTAATGAGATGTTTGAGTCGTCGGGACTGATGTTATAGAACTGGTTCCAGCATGATAGTTTGTGTGTAATCAAAATTGAGTTTTGAGGTTTTGCAATGCTCTAAGAATGATTTAGAAGAGTTAGATTTTGTTGAAAGACCAGCCTGAAGACAAGAGGGCCGAAGACTAACAGCTGTGTACTTGTGAAGTTGCAATTTTTGCAGAATCATCCGTTTGTGTGAGCGTGCAAAGGATTTTGATGTATCTCTGTTGAGATTTTAGACGTAGGGACGCATGTGACTAGACCTTTTGGGAGATAGTAGTGGTCAGAAAGATGTAAAGAAGATGTTTGTTGGTGGTTCAGAGTTACTAGTTTCTGGTAGATGTGAAGTGATTGTCTTCCTACAGTTTCGGTGTGCCTTTTGACAAGGCTCGGCTTGAAGAGCAAAGAGTTAGTGTATACGTTGAGACAAAGAAAGAGTTGACTTGAAGTTGCAGATTTATGTGTGACTGTAGTGGTAGGTGAGGAGGTGAACTTCTTGTTGAATGTTGATCCAGATTTAGAGGTCAAAGATTGATTTAGTTTAGTTGACAGGCTTGCTTAGCAAGTGTGATGGATTTGATTTTTGAATGAAGATTAGACCGCAGAGTGTTAGGATAGTTTGTGTTTTCTTTTCCTAGAAGTATTTGGAAGAATTGTCGGTTTACCTCTTGTTAGAGGAGAAGAGTTTGTTATTGAGACCGTTTTCGAGATTGATTTTGTTTTGTTTGCTCTGTAACTTATGAATCCCGGAAGAATTGAGAATGTTGAAGAATTAACTTCGAGACTTGTTAGACCTTAGATTTATTAGGTCTAGTGCACCATCTTAGAGTTCTACAGTAAAATTTGTGTCGAAGAAAGAGTGACAGTACGGGAATGTGTTTAGATTCAGACAGTTGAAACAAGCGGCAATGAATAATTAGCATCCGTTTTCGAGTGTCAGTGATTTGTTGATCAGTTGAGATGTACTCCAGTCTTTTCAAGATTTATTGAGATTCGTTTACTACCAGTTGAACGTGAAAGAAGTTGATGTGCAAAAGACAGCTTTAGGGGCAAGAGATGATTGCTTTGAGTTCCGAGTTATGCCGCTTTGCTTGACTAGTGTATTATTTACTTTTATAGAGATGTTGAAAAGAAGAATTCCCGAGTTCCTTGATTAGTTGTAGCAGTTCTCATAGTCGACACGTGAGTATATTCACGTACCGAAGAAGGCTATGACAAGCTTTGAAGTTAGTGTGGTAGATTCTTTTAAAGAATCAGTTGTATGTCAAGTTTTGCAACGTGAACTCCGAGTTAATGAAGATGTTCTCCTAGGACATGTAGTTCAGCTGAGTGTGTTAGAGTGAATCCCAAGCAGGCAAAAGAAGATATGAATTGGAAGAAATTGAAGACTGTGACAGATGTCTATAGTTCCTAGGTCTAGCATTGTTACTTTTCAGAGAATTGTAAATGATCTTTTGAAGATAGTTGCACCATTAATAGATTGCTACAGAAGAATGTTCAGCTGTGTGGTTAGATGCGAGACAATGAGCTCTTGAGAAACCGAAAGAAACTTTGATGAAAGCTTCGACCTTGATCCAGTTATGTCAGAGAAAGAGTTTGTGAACCATAGTGACGCGTTACATGTAGAGTTAGGTTGTGTGCTTATGCAAGACAGAAGATTGTGGCTTGTTCGTCAAGATAGTTGGAAGACCGTGAGAAGAGTTATTCGATATGAGACATAGAGTTAACTACAGTTGTAATTGCTTCGAAGACTTGGAGACAAGCGTGTGTAGTAAGAAATGCACATTGTGTATGTACATATCTTCAGAACTTGAAATATTTGAAGACTTAGGAAGGGTTGAAACTTGAACAACATAAAGTGTTAGAACTACTTGAAGACTGCAATATCAAGATTGAGTACCATCCGAAGATAGTCAACGTAGTGACCGATGTTCCGAGTGTAATTGTTGTTAGATTAGTAGTTGAGTTGCGAGTTGTGTTTGCCGAATTCAGCTTATCGAATGATACTAGTTTTGTGGCCGAGTTTCGGGTTGAGACTACTTTGAGTCAGAATGTTTGAAGAGAAACAGTTGCAAGACAGATTCTTGGCACCTCACGTGCGAGGCATAGTAGAAGGAAGACCTTCAGAATACAGTTTCAGAGATGATAGAGTTTTGCATTTCAGAGACAGAATAGTGCACCGATTGACATAGTGTTTTGAGACGTATTGTTTTGGCTGAAGCACACGGTAGTTCATTTTTATTGCATCTGAGTAGTATGAAGACGTATTGTGGGTTGAAGATGAATACTTCGGGATTGAGATGATGTGTGATGTGGTTCAGTATGAGGGTAAGTGTATATTTTGCCAGCATGTCAAGACCGAACGTTATTTTTTTTCTAGTTTGTTACATCCGTGGAAGGTTCTTAACGGAAGTGAGCAATAGAGGTTCGAGATTTCAACTAGATTATTTTTGAAGACGTTTGTATAGTGTTTGGTTACCTGTTGGAGTCAGATGGTCAGTCAGAGAAGGTTATGAGTCAAGTGTTCAAACAGTGTTGTAGGAGGTTGTGATTTGGGCTAGTTCAGTTGTTTATTTGTTGCGGTCGCCACCAGAGTTAGAAAGGGGTTTGTAATGCGATTTGTGTATCTATGATTCGGGAATGTGAGACAGATTTGTACCGTGCTATGTTTGTTGAAGAGATTGAGTTGAGCTTGAAGTTGCGTGCAACGAAGAATAGTTGAGATCTTAGCATCAAATATCTATTGATGTGTGGTAAGTCCACCGAGATTGGTTAGTGTGTTTTGGTGCGAAAGAAAGTGGGTTCTTGTCTGATAAATTTCGGGGACGAAATTTCCTTAAGTGGGGGAGAGTTGTAACACCCGGGTTTAGGGGTCGGGTGAAAATAATATTTTAATATTATTTTGGGTTGGTTTTACAATTAAAATAATCTTTTAAGTTTCGGGTTTCAAAAACAAATATTTTACGTTGGACCAAATTGAAGAAATTGCAAAGTGAAGAATTTTTAAAGAATAAAGAAGAGAGCCATTCATTAATGGCCATTTTGTAATTAGCCCAACTTTGATTTTAAATCCCCCTTTATCCAACACTTTCACTATTCATCCTCTTCCTCAACCAAATACCAACATGAAAAGAGCTCTCCCATCTCTTTCACTTTTCCATCTCATTTCTCCTCCATTTTGGCTCGGTTTTGAGAGGTAATTACATTTCCGACTTGCTATCATCTTCATTTACTTGGAAGTACAAATAGATTTCATTTTCATCAATGCTTTAGAATTTGGGTTTTTCAAAGTTTTGGTTAAAGGTTGTGACTTTATGAGTTTTTATCAAGGCTTTTGGTTTATTTATGTTTGATATGATGTTTGTGAATCAAATAGTCCAACATATATAATTTTTAGAGCATTTTAAATGAATTCCCGAATTTGAGTATAAATGGGTTTTTTGGAGGGTTTTGGGTGAGTTTTGGGGGTTGTTTTAGGTGGGAATTGATAGCCCAATGGTAGTACTATGGTTAGGGGTTGATTTGGGATCATTTGTGGGTGCAATGGGTGTTGGAAACATGGATTTTGGAAGGGGTATGTGGGCTGTCCGAGTTTGCAAAGTATGGGGTTTGGTCATGGCTTGCAACATTGTAAATTGTATTTGAATTGTATTCCGGGTTGGTATTTTGATGTTGGGTTGATTTGGAATTGTTTGAAATGTGTTTGAGGTTGTTTAGAAGCGGAAATTCGTGTTGGAGAAGCTTCGGGAAGAAATCCGGAAATTTGAGGGAGGTTGCTTGATTGGCTTGGAGCTTGGAAGCTTTGGTGAGTGGTTAAATATTTTTAAATGGTTTTCAAGTGTTGGTTCAAGCATGTGAACTAGGTTGGGATTGGTAGATCCACCTAGAGTTGGGATTAGGGTGGTGGCCTAATCCCAAACTTTAGTTAGAGACCTTGGTTGATCTTTAAAGTGTTGAATTATGTCTCATATTTAATCATGCTTATGGTGGTTATGCTTATGTTGTTATACATGTATGTGGAGGCATGGCTTAATGCATTGTTACATGCATGTTGATGATAAATATGATAGAGATGTACATATGTATGAAATATGATGTGATATTTGTGTTATTGAGATGCGTGTAGGGTTGACATGTGTAATGATGTTATGAGGTGATTGTATGATCCGAGGATCATGGTGAGTACATGCTAGGCATGTAAATGTGGTTTGTGCATGACAGTGAGTCATGGTGAGTACGTGCTAAGCACGGAAGTTGTTATGGATTGGTATTGTGATAGATTAATGTAATGTGTAGTATTGGCACTAGTATGCTTGGGTACAAATGATCGATCATTAGGATGTTTAGTGTGCACACGTGAGTCAAAATGCGCGCGTGGTCTTGATGATGGTAGTCATCAAGATGGAGTACGGGTTCGCCCGGAAATCTTCTTATATATTTATATGTCGGTGATGAGTGGAATCCCATCGACGGGCATGAGGATGAGTGGAATCCCCTCCGCGTGAAATGAGGCATGAGGATGAGTGGAATCCCCTCCGCGTGAACGGTGATGAGTGTAATCCCACCGTCAGGTAATGGTTGTGTTGTTGGAAGTGAGTTCCAACGGTTATCCGCGTATTCGAGTCATAGCTAGGTGCCAATACGGATTGTAGTTTATGTTGCCAACATGTGGTTAATTGTGAGCCAATGTGATTTGGGATGTGTTGCTAACATGGTTTAATATATGTGATTTCCTATGTTGTGGATTTAAGCATGTTGAGCATGATATGATATTGAATATATGTTCATGCATCGTCTATAATTATGGCTCACGTGGATCGGAGGTAAGATCATGCATTTTATCTTGGTTGTAGCTCGTGCTTGGACCCTGCATTGTCGAAGGTTTGTTTTATGAGCTTACCCTCACTAAGCTTTTATGCTTACGCTCTCTTTTGTTCGACAATGCAGATCAATGGTTTGTGGGTGGCAAGGGCAAGGAAAGGCCTCCAAGTGTTGCTTACGGTTAACTCAAGTATGATGTTTACATTTAAAGATTGTAATAGTAAAACAATGGGATAGGTGTCGTGTTAACATGCTTTTGGAATATATTGTTGTTATTGTTTAGGAGCATTTTAGACTCCTCGTATGAGTTTGTTAATTTGCCTTTGGGATGCATGCCTTGCTTGTATCCATGTTAGTATTTTGCTACCTAGAATTTCCTAAGTGTTGGACATGTTAAAGCTCAATATCTATAATGACATGTATGGATGTGTGGCTTGTGATGTTGTGCCTTGGTGTTTAGTCTTGATATAATGTTGCTCAAGCATGCTTGTATGTTGTTTTGCCTTTAAAATTGTTGTTAGAGGTTTTGGTGGGGTTTAGGGGCACCCTTGTGCCTTAAACCAGCAAAAACCAGTCTGCAGACAGGGGGCGTTTCGGAACGGGCCACCCTGTTTCGGAACGATTCCTTTGCATTTGGCCTGCCGTTTCGAAACGGATAGGGGTCATTTCGGAACATTTTTGCTACTGGAATTTTGAGAAATTGACGAGATAAAGGTGTTCCGAAACGGGCCTTTGATGTTTCGAAACAGTCAAATATCGTTGACCACGAGAAGTTGACCGTTAGGGTCGTTTCGATACGGGTCACCCCCGTTTCGAAACGGTCACCCTATGGTTGACCCTGGCCTGTTGACTAAGTCAAGGCGTTTCGGAACACCCTAAGGGCGTTTCGAAACGGCCTGCTGTAAAGGACAAAAATGAGCTGCTTAATGTTTTGGTTGGTCGGAGTATATTACATTGTTTGTATTTTCCGCTGCTGTGCTTCACATAGGTTTAATTATGCCTATAGACAAGATAAAATAAAAAGGAATTTTTTTTAGGGTCGTTAACCGAGGGGAAACCTTAACGGGTTTCGCTTCGGTTTTCCCTGTGTGGCCCACTCGGATCGGTCATCCGACCAGACCGGGACGAGGGGGTTACATCAAGATTATTTTTCTCAAATCATTTCCTTAAATAACCAAATACTTTGAAAGCTTTTTAGGACTTCTAATAATATTTAAATTATCATAATGAATCTTGATCCAAACTCCTTTTACAAAAGCATAAGAAAATATGATTATTCTTATAGTATTACCTCAATTAGTACTCACTAAGGTGATTATACCAAAAGCGCCAAAATATTCAATTAGACATGTCTAAATAAATTTCTTCAGAAATTTCCAAATGCTTCTAGAATTTTAAATCCTTTAAGGATAAATAGGGATCCATGTATAATTAGACACATGTAAAAAATTTCATAACTGCCAAATTAATTGCATCCACCATGAAGTATTTCGAATTTTTCATAAATTATAATCTGTCGTATTTACGACTACTTATTTGTGCCTCACTTGCACTATACCTTTAGGTGTTTGGACTGTTGTTCCAAATACTTCTCTTTTAGAAGTTCAAAGAGTCTTTCTATATTGGTCAATTCAATATCTATACTTCTTGATAGATTTTTATATAATATCTCCGTTTTCTTTCTTTACTTCTAAAGAAGTATTCTATTTAAAATTATTTGTAAAATCATTGTTGACAACTTTTCAATTTTATGGTTCCATTCTCGTAGTGACACAACTCATCGAGATCTCTTCAAGATTTCAATCTTTATTTCAGGTACCTGAAACTCTTCAAGAGTTTTATTATTAGTTATGTCTTAAGTCTCTTCAGGAGCAGTCGCCTCCAATATATGATCATCTCATATTACTTTTCATTTACGAGAATTTTGGTCATTGGAACCATTTTAACTATCATGCTTCAGGCATGATTTACATCCTCTCGCTCTAACATGTAATTTAAACTTAGAACATTTCAGTTGGTATATGAGACTTAGTTACTCTTATTGGGTCAGTAAATATGTTTGGAAGTTGACATGTAATAACATGAATAATCTTATGAACTTCTGGTTCATATACGAGGATCTAGATAATGATAATTCATTTTCCTTTATCCAGCTGATTATTATTGTAACACCCGGGTTTGGGGGTCGGGTGAATTAAACTAATAAAATAATATTATGGGCTTCGTGTTTTCAAAATAATTAAAATCTATGTTGGGCCTATCTTCTAAATCCAATCCCATGGATTTTAGAAGATGAGAATTTTAGCCATCTCATTAATAGCGTTTTTGTAAATAGTTCAAAGTTAGGAAAAGATGAGCTTTTTGAGACAAAAAGGGGGTCATCTTCTTCTTCTCCATTTCATTTTCACGTCAAAACCCAAAACCCTTCAAGTTCACTATTCCATCATCCTTCTTGCTTGTTGTTGGATATTTTTTGTAACACCCGTGTTTTGGGCCTAGAAGTTAGCCGGATATTAGTTCGAGTCAAATAAAACTTAATTAAAACTTTTCATCTTCAAATAATAACCTAATTGAGTTTTGGGAAAAGGGAAGGGACTAGGGTTGTAATTTTACCCAAAAGTTTTAAAAGTAAGACAACTTTTAAATAAAAGTTGTCATCTTCCTTTTTCCCTATCCCATTCAACGTCAAACACCCCCATCCCCTCCCTCAAACTCTTCCAAACCTATAACACTATTTCATTCATTTTACCATTCGATTTCAACACCGAATTAAGAGGTAAATATGTTTTCTTAACCTCCTCTCCATCCTCTACTTGTATTTTGTCTTAAACTTCAAAAATATGGGGTTTTGAGAAATTAGGGTTCATATGGAAATTGGGGTTTTGATGGGGCTTTTCAATTTGTTTTGTTAAATCATGTTGGGGTTTTGCTTAAGCATGATGAAATACACCATATATGTTAATTTGGTTAATTTTGGATGAAAATTCGTAGTTGTTCTTTAGGGCAAGTTTTAAGGTAGTAAAACTTGAGTTTTTGTGGGTTTTATGTTGAAAGTAAAGGGCTGTTGGTCTACCTATGGTATGAGGGTGTTTTGGGATGATTTGGAAGCCATTTGGATGTTTGGAAATTGAATTTTCAGCCTTGAGTTGTGGGAGTCCGAAAATGGGATTTTTAGAGATGTTATGTGGTTTGGAAATTGAGGAATTTGGGTTGTGTTAGCAAAGTATGTTGATGGTTGAGTTTAGCATTGAATTGGGAAGTAACGTGTATGTTTTGTTTGGCTAGAAGCAAGTGGAAGCGCGGAAGAGGCTTTGAGACCGAATCCGGGTTCGTAGGAAGATTTGTTCGAATTGCTAAGGAAGGGCGGTGAGTGGTTCAACTTGTTTTTAAGTTTGGCTCGAGCATGTTTAGTGTGTGTGTGTAAAGTGAGCTTGGTAGGCCACTCCCATTTAATTCAAGTTGATAGCTTAGCTTTTGATATCCATTAATGCTATGTGCTTAATGACTATGCTCTTGTACTTGCAATTATATGGTGCATGTGTTTATATATCATGTTGTGGATATATGTGGTGAGCATGAGTGTGGGTGATGACATGTGATTAATGTGGATAATTGGCACTAAATAATTACCGGTTGTAAATGATCGATCATTAGGATAGTGTGCACACAAATTGAGTCAAAACGTATGTGGCCTTGATGGCGTTAAGTCATCAAGGAGGAGTACGGTGATGTAACATTCCACCGGAAGCTATTCATATATTTCTACGGGATGATGAGTGGAATCTCATCCGTAGGGCATGTGGCGATGAGTGGAATCCCGTACATGCAAGGTCCGGTGATGAGTGGAATCCCACCGAGGTAAAGTGTTGTCAAGGTTTATATCCGCACAATCGGGGTAATTAAAGTGGCCAATTAAACTTAAATCATGTATTGTGATATATGATGGTGATATATGGTTGTGTTATATTTGTTGCTACATGATGATGATATATGAGATTTGAACTTGTTAGGATTGAGAGACCATATATGCCACTTGAAAGACTAGCTAAGTCTACTTGATATTATGCCTATGTTTGATGTATGTAGACTAGGATTAACATGCTTGGACCCTGCATTGTTGTTGTTTTTCGTTTTAGAGCACCCTCACTAAGCTTATAGCTTACGCTCTCTATGTTCAACAATGCAGATCATTAGCGTGGCGTTAGCTCGAGGCAAGGCAAGAAGGGCTTTCCAAGTTGTTGCTCAAGTATGGTTAATTTTGTAGTAGTTAAGCAATGTGGCAATAGGGTGTGTTGTATGAGCCTTGTACGACTCTTTTGAATGATGTTGTTTTGGATTGATGTTTTGGTTTGTAAAGCATGTAATGCTATGTTGATGGATGGTGTGTGATGGCATGTCTTAGATGCTTAGGTTGCTTTATGTATGAGTGCAAACCTCTTGTGTCGATTTGTGCCTTTTGGGCTCTTGAGTTTCCATGTTTGACTTTAAATGCTAAATTTTACCCTTTTGTTGGAATGCCATGTTTCGAATGCTTGATTCATGTTAAATGCTATCTATGGCTCATGTATGCTTGTTGAAATGGTCATATGTGCGAGTCTTGCGAGTGTTGATTCATGCTCTTGGTCCTTTCTAAGCTTCTATACATGTCCATGCATGACCTTAATGTTTTTCTTGGGTAGGACGTCCATAAGTTGGGCAGTAAGTGATCCCCTGCACTAAGGTTTCGAAACCATGGGTAAGGTTTCGAAACCTTTGCAGAAAATTTGGTTCCAAGGGTCACTGCCAGCCAAAGTTTCGAAACCTTTGGGGTAGGTTTCGAAACTATGGTCAAAGGTTTCGAAATTTTCCCCAAGGTTTCGAAACCTTTGGAGAAATTTTGGTTCCAGCGCATTCTGCCAACCAAAGTTTCGAAACCTTGGGAAAGGTTTCGAAACTAAGGTCCAAGGTTTCGAAACCTTCCCTAAGGTTTCGAAACTTTGGGTGGGATATTGGTTCCAGGGGTTTCTGCCAGCAAAAGTTTCGAAACCCTTGGTAAAGGTTTCGAAACTTCTGCTTAAAAATTGTACTGTTTGACTTGTTGACCTTTTTAATGGGATAAACGCATTGGATTTAATGTGCCTTTAGTCAATATTGAATTTTGGTCGTTTGATTGTGGTTTGGGGTTCGAAAATGACAAGTTTTAAATGAAAAAAAATTTTAGGGTTGCTAACCGAGGAGGAACCCTTTGGGTTTCGCTTCGGTTTTCCCCATGTGGCCCACTCGGACCGGTCATCCGGCCAGACCGGGACGAGGGGGTTACATTTTTCAAAGGTAACTCATTTTTGACTTGTTCTCTCTTTCCTCTACAAGCTTGTACCATTGTTTTTCATTAAAGCTCATAGTTTTGCAATTTGGAGTTTTGAGATTTTTTATTAAAATTGTCATCTTTATTATCTTTAACTTAATATTTTGATTTGTTAATATTATGTTAGTTGTTTACTACCTAAAAGGTCCAACATACTTGATTTTTACATAGTTTTATGATGTTTCCTGAAATTGGGTTTTAGGGAGGTTTTAAAGAGTTTAAATGTTGAGTTTTGGGGTGTTTTGTGTGGAAATTTGTTGGATGTTGGTTAGGCTATGTATAAGGGTTGTTTTGGAAGCTTTTTGGAGTAATATAAGTGTTGGAATCAAAGGTTTTGGGCTGTGCTTCATGGCTGCTCGGGAATGAAGGTTTTGGGGTTGTCTTTAGCTTGAAAACATGTGTTTTGTGCTTGGTTTGTGTTTCGGGTTTGCTACATTTATTTGTGAACTGATATGAGGTTATTTTGATTGTGTTGGGATGATTAGAAGCAAGGATTTGTGTTGGTGAAGCTTCAGAATCGAATCCAGAACCGTTGGGAGTTTGATCGGCTAGTGTGGTTGAGCTTGGATTAGTCGGTGAGTGGTTAATGTTTTTAAAATGGTTTTCAAGTGTTGGTTCAAGCATGTGGACTAGGTTGGGCTTGGTAGACCCACCTAGAGTTGGGATTAGATTGGTAATCTAATCCCAAGCTTTAGTTAGAGACTTTAAATGTTGATTATGCCTCATGTATTAAGTGTGATTAATATAGTTATGTATATTGTGTTATACATGTATGTTGAGGCATGGTTTTGATGCATTGTTATATGCATGTGGTTTGAATTGTGGTTTGTGCATGACGGTAAGTCATGGTGTGTACGTGCTAAGCACGGAAGTTGATTTGAAATGATGTTGTGAAAGGTTATGAAATGTATTAGTATTGACACTAATATGCTTGGGTACAATGATCGATCATTAGGATGTTTAGTGTGCACACGAGAGTCTAAATGCGCGCGTGGTCTTGGTGATGGTAGTCATCAAGATGGAGTACGGGTTTACCCGAAAATCTTCTTATATATATGTTAGTCGGTGATGAGTGAAATCCCATCGACGGGGCGTGAGGGTGAGTGAAATTCCCTCCGCGTGAAACGATGATGAGTGTAATCACATCGTAAGGTAAATGTGAGTTGTTGGATGTGAGTTCTAATGGTTATTCGCGTATTCGAGTCATAGCTAGGAGCCAATATGGATTGATATGTGTTGCCAATACGATTTGTGGAATGTGTTTGATATATATAGATATATGTAAATTCCATGTGTTGAGCTTATGACTTGTTGAGCATGGCATGACATTGTTCTTATGTTCATGCATCATTTATATTTTGACTCATGTGGTTCGAAGGTAAGATCATGCATTCTACCTTGGTTGTGTGCTCGTGCTTTTACCCTGCATTGTTGAGGTTTGTTTTATGAGCTACCCTCACTAAGCTTTACGCTTACGCTCTCTTTTGTTCGACAATACAGATCTGTAGTTCGTGGGTTGCTAGTTGAGTTTTTTCTATCCTCAAGTATGAACTATTTTAAGTTAATGATGTAATAGTCAAGCAATGAGGACTTATGTGGTTATTTTGTTTTAGGAGCATGTTTAGACTCCTTGTTATGTGGGTGTTATGTTAATGTTGGTGTGGCTTGTTGATGCCATGTTATAGATTGTAAATCATGTTTGTATTGCTTACTTTGAATGCTTATATGTTGTTGGCCTTGTTCCCTTTATGAATGCTTAAAAGTATGTTCTTATATCATTCAAATCATGTAACCGAATTTTCTAAGGCATGGCAATCATACTTCCTATCGTATAACAAACATTAGTATCATGTGATCATCCAAATCCAGCATATCACTCAAGGTACATGTTATATGCATGCAATTACATACCTTGCATCCAGCAAGCAGCGTGTCGTAAACTTACCTCGGCATTTCCAAGCAATGCACATGAACTAGCCTAAGCCTAGCAATCTAGCAACAAATTCATGGCATCAAACAAGTTTCCAACCAATTTACTCTTCTTCCCTTATTACAAAATATAAATTTAGTCAATTACATGATAATTATGAAATTAAAGGATTGTTAGGACCTAGGTCCTAACCCTAAGGGAAGTTACACTCACTGTACTTCAAGCTCTAGGTACTAAGGTGTGTGGATGACAATTCCTCTATTCCTCTTCTTTGATGGCTCTACCAATCTTTCCTCCTCAATATCTTCAATATTTTGGTCCTCTAGTAAACCATACATGCATAACCATCCATTAGAATGCATTCAAATCATTCAGTTCAAGTTTTTATATGCACTATAAATGCAAGAATCAAATATGTCCCATAATAGATAATTTATCAACCATTTACTAAAAATTGCATATCTTTTAATCCGTTTATCGAATTTTCGATTACTTTATACCATTGGAAAGCTAATGAAATTATATATTTAACCATAACAAGCTTGTATTTTATTACTTAACCATTTAATACAGTTTTGTTTTTCAAAGACAGCCCTACTTGCATTTTCGGACAGCTTAGACATCTCAAATTGATTCATTTTTAGATTTTTCTACGTAACTCTAAATTGAGTTTCGTTTTTTCCCAAGCCTTCTAGACACATAGAAGATTAATCCTACTAATTTTTAGCTTAAAATACCAACCGTGCTACTCTCGGTGGACATTTAAAGTGACTGTTTCAGAACAGAATGTTCTGGACAGCTTACTTCAACTCACCCTACCAATTTAATTAGTAACCATTTCACCTATGGATGTACCTAAACTTTATACCGTACTCTTATTTAGTGTCTTAACTAGTTCCATGGTAAATATCATAGCCGTTTACCATATTTATCCACATGAAACAGTCTCTATCTCCAATGTACACAAAACAGATTTTAACCACTCCTCTATTACACTTTGCTAAATCAATTTTGTCCCAAGCCTATATTTATGTATTTTCCAGAATTTTACACACATAATTAGAATCATTTAATCTATTTTATAGCATCCATTTACATGATTACACCCTACTTATCCATTGACACATTTTACACTTCTAAAATTATCACTAACATAACTTCAACATGCATGTTTATGTTCTTATCATATTCCCAACAATTGCTCAATGAATTTTCAGCAACTTAAACACAATTTTAGCCTCCATACTTCAAGTTTCCAGCAACCATTTTCATGTATACATATCCCTTAATCCATGACACAAATCATTTTTTCAATCTTAAACTAACATAGAAACCAACATGCACAATCTGTCATATTAACATGGCAGCAACATCTCAACAATTCAAGATGATTATATGCATTCTTAATGAAATAAAATCAAGTAATTACCTTACTAACAAAATGCCATGCACAGACAAAACCAAAACTTGAGTTAAAGCAGTCCCAAACTCAAGCTTTCTCTCACTATTCTCTTTCAAATTCGGCCAAGGGAGGAAGATGAAGCAAAGTTTCCTCAAGATCTTACTTTTCACTCAAACACTCTATGTTTCCATGGATTTTCAGCTCACAAGATCATGGAGTAAGAATTAAAGGGCTTCTCTCTTTTGTTCTCACCAAAATGGGGTAAGAGGGGACGAAGAAACAAACAAAGATGAGGAAGAGTCAAACTCTCTCTCTCTCTCTCTTCCTATGAGTAACCGTCCATATTCACATCCCCTTTCATTATTATTATTATTATTATTTAATTAATGAGATATTATCTCATTATAAGCCTTCCGATTGGGTCATACATGCCACTTAGACTTTTCGCTAAGTAGCTTTTAATAGTTTAGCATGCAACACTTTAGTTTTGTTTTAGTTTCATTTCAATCCTCTTAATTTAGCTTCTCACTTTTTTTTGTTTCCAATTGAGCCCAAATCTTATAATTAGCTTACTAATTATCAATTGCTTATTAATTGAGCTATCTCACTTCATTTTATTTCAATTAAATCCTAATCCTAACTAGTTTAGAAGGATTAGTTCACATTGTTTTAATTTTACTCAAATCACTTATTCAATTTCTTTTAGCTTAATTTGGCACATAACTCGCTTAATCTATGAATTAATTGTAACATCCTCCTAAGCCCGGTTTAGGGTGTTAAAAAGACCACCATCACGCGATATGCTCAAGCGAGCGAACATCGCTCTCAACTCCACCGCCACTTTCCGACTCAAAGTATCAGCTACAACATTAGCCTTACCCGGGTGATACTCAATCGTCAGATCATATTCTTTAAGCAACTTCACCCAGCGATGTTGCCTAAGATTCAACTCCTTTTGAGACATGAGATACTTCAAGCTCTTGTGGTCTATAAACATAACACACTTCTCACCATACAAGTAATGCCTCCAAATTTTTAAGGCAATTACCACAGCCGCAAGCTCAAGATCATGAGTAGGGTAGTTGCACTCATGCACCTTCAACTGCCTAGATGCATAGGCCACTACCTTACCCTCCTGCATCAACACGCAGCCCAAACCAACAATGGAAGCACCACTATAAACCACAAACTCCTTACCAGACTCAGGTTGAATTAGAACATGAGCTTACGTCAAAGCTTATTTCAGCTTCTCAAAAGCTTGTTGCCTCGCATTTGTCCACTCGAAGCAAACATCCGTTTGCAACAGCTTGGTCAAAGGCGATGCTATCTTCGAGAAACCCTCGACAAACCTACGATAGTACCCAGCCAATCCGAGGAAATTCCGCACTTCTGTCACTGACTTAGGCACCTTCCAACTCATCACAGCTTCTACCTTGTGTGAATCAACGCGAATACCCTCAACTGACACAACATGTCCAAGGAAGACCACTTTCTTAAGCCAAAACTCACACTTACTCAGTTTGGCGTACAACTAATTCTCCAACAATGCTTGTAGAACAATTCTCAAGTGCCTATCATGATCCTCCTCGGTATGCGAATACACAAGGATATCATCGATGAACACCACCACAAACTGATCCAAGAATTCATGGAATACACGATTCATCATGTCCATGAAAGCAGTAGGCATGTTGGTCAAACCAAACGACATCACCAAGAATTCATAATACCCATACCTCGTGCGAAAATCTGTATTAGGTACGTCTACAGCCTTCACCTTTAGCTGATAATACCATGATCTCAAGTTTATCTTAGAAAACATTACTGATCAAAGAGATCAACAGTTCTAGGCAAGGGATACTTGCTCTTGATATTCAACTTGTTCAGTTGCCGATAATCTATGCACATCCGCATTGTCCCATCTTTCTTCTTTACAAACAAGACTGGTGCATCCCAAGGTGACACACTCGGCCGGATAGTACCTCGGTCCAACAACTCATGCAGCTGCATTTCAACTCTTTTAACTTCTTGGGTGTCATACGATAAGGAGCAATGGAAACCGGACTTGTATTCTCGTACAACTCTATACCAAACTCAACTTCCCTATTTGGTGGCAATCCAGACAATTCTTTCGGAAAGACACCTAGAAAATCGCGAACAGTTCGGATGTCCTGCACACGTACATCCTTGGTGCCAGGATTCATCACATAAGAAAGGTAAGCCTCGTAACCCAAGCTCATCATACGATTTTCTTCCAAAGCCAAAATCACATTCGACAAGAATTTCACATTCTCGCCTACTACTACAACCTTATAATCATCGGCCAACTTTAAGGTGACTCACTTGACCTCAAAGTCAACCATCGCCCTATGCTCCGACAACCAATCCATGACAAGGATTATATCAAATCCATAAAAAGGTAACTCCATCAGATCCACAAGAAAAACATGACCTTGCACAGACAAAAGGTATCTCCTATACAACTTTCTAGTGACTACAGTCTCACCAAAAGAACTAGTCACTTGCATTCCTACTTCAAGCAACTCAACAGGTATATCAAGCAAATATGCATGCTCACTCAAGATATAAGAATGCGTGGATCCAGAATCAATCAAAGCCATCAAAGATAAAGACTGGAGAGCAAAGGTACATGCGATGATATCGGTATCATTGCGCTCCTCGCGCTGAGCATAAACTCTCGATGGTCCACCTCCCTCAGGTCGAACAGCTACTACATGAGCAATACCCCGCTACCCCTCGTCTCTCCTCTGAAAGTTCCCACGGCCGCGCCCACGTCCTCTCTGAGGTGTAGCTACCACATGAGCACGTCCTTGGCCACCACCAGCCAACAAAGGACACTCCATCCTCGTGTGATCTGCCGAACCACAATTCCAACATGAGTTCCCTGTCACCACAACAAGAGCCTGGACCTCTCTAGCTGCTCGATGAAAATCTCACCTTAAATGAACACGAGAACCACACGTCCAGCACGTGTTATGTTCAGCCCTCATCCTATCTCCCTAAGCATGTGCACCATGTCCACCATTACCCCGCCTAGCAGCAGGCTGGTACCTTCTATCTCACCCTCTCTTGTTCCGACCACCGCTGAAACTAGACTCATCTACTCTCTTCCCAGAGTTAGAACCAACACCTCAAGAGGACAAACCCAAATTCTGCTCGATGTCATTTGCCCGACAAACAAGCACGTCAAAATCAGTATAGTCTGCAGCTAACATATATGTCTTAACTTCATGTACCAACACGTACTGGAAGCGACAACATCGATGCCTCTCACTAGGTACCAGCTCAGGAGCATATTGGCTCAAACGTACGAACTGGACCTCGTACTCAGCCACAAATAGATTGCCCTGAAACAAGCGACATAAACTGTCATTTCTTTTCATCCAAGTATCTCACCCCTGGATACTTCCTCCTGAAGGCACCTCTGAAAAACTCCCAATCAACCTCATTGGGTTCCATACCAGCCGTGGTAGTCGTCCACCAGCTGTAGGCATCGCCTTGCAACAAAGATCATGTGCATCCCAGCTTGCGCACATCATTACATCCCATCTGATCCATGATACGGATCGTACTCGCTAACCAGGCCTCAGACGCCTCAAATGACATACCAAAGAACTCTACAGCTCCTAAGCTCCTCAACCTTTCCAACGGTAAGCCCGTCTGCGCAGTTGCAGGGGCATGTACATGCGCTCCAGCAACAACAGCCTGAAACGCTCCGGTGATCGCCTGAACCAGTGGCGCCAAATCACCAAAACCCGGACCAACATGTCCTTGTTGCACCTGCTCCCCACCTCCAGGTGGTGACGGAGGAGGTAGATTTCCACCATGAGGACATCAGCCCCTTGCTCACCCTGATCACCCTGCTCAGCCACATGTATAATCGTATTGGACCTCAACTCTCTTCTAGGTCTCATTGTGCTATTTTAAACAAAACACAACAACAAAAACAAATCAAACCATTTAGGCTAGCTTCAAGCAAGGATCCAAGTTTACAAAAACATTTGATTAGTGCAATAAGGCAATGGGCACCCCGACTTCCCCCAACATGGCATAGCATACAATGACACATCAAGCTCATCATGCTTTTCATCAATCAAATTCAACATATAACAACATTACATCATTATCACACACGCATATCCATTTCACATGTAATTCATACGAATCAAGCATGACATAAGCTTCAGAATTTAACCAATTGCATGCTTTTCAGACAACATACAATGATACATATCAATTTCACCTACCAACATTCTTAATTCTTTCGTAACCTTACTCTGATACCAACAAATGTAACCCCCTTTGCCCGGCCTAGACGCTTGATTCGAACTAAGAAGATTACACAGGGAAAACCAAAGTTAACTCGTTAAAGTCAACCTCGATTAACGACCCTTTCTTTTTCCTTTTATCTTCTCTAGATGTATATTATTAACCTATAAGTTCAGCATAGCGATTGGGTGAAAACGACACAGCGATCAGAGATCAATTAGGGGTTCAATTGTATACATTTAACTTTTAGAGATTAGACTGTAAATTCCATAAAATACAGAGACTTTCATGATTTTGAGTTTACCAATCTTTAATTAGTCATGTAACATGTCCACATGTCAAAAATCAGCTCAAACGAATTATCCAAACTCATTCAATTGCATACACAATATCTAGGGACCAAAGTGCAACATTTCCAAACCTTAAAGGATACTTTTAACTAAAATTTAAATACATGTAATGATACACTTGGCCCTATATCGATACGCGGGAAGATAGTAGCTAAAGAAGGGTTGAGCGTATCAAAACGCTTCCCTGTGTATCGATACGGCCTTCAAATTTGGCCTAGGTGTATCGATACGCGGGAAGATAGTAGCTAAAGAAGGGTTGAGCGTATCGAAACGCTTCCCTGTGTATCGATACAGCCTTCAAATTTGGCCTAGGTGTATCAATACGCGGGCAATTCGTTTCGTTACCCCTGTACAGAAATGCCTCATTTTGCCTTAGTGTATCGATACGTTTCCTCGTGTATCGATACGCATACTAGATTTACTCATTTTAACATCATTTAAACATATTAAACCACATTTGAACAAGCTCAAATCATACATACATGATATACTCCATCTAATAGACTCATAGACACTATCAACCAGCAAAACACTTTCATCCATCACAACAAACCATGATGACTAATGACTAACCAAGCATGCTTAAGATACCAAACTATGAAAATAGTAAAACTCCAAAAACAAACCATAGAATCATATAAAGGCCAAATACAAGTCCAAAACCATCAACTAAACATACTTGAAACAACAAACATCAACCACAAATTCAGGGAAATAGAAATCCCACCCATTGCCACTTATTACACTAAGGGTGAACCACATACATTTCTTTAACAAAGCCTTGGATTCCTCTTACTTTTGGGCTGCCTTGAAATGTTCAATTCTCTGCATTGATGAAACAAATCAGCGTAAGCATATAGCTTAGTGAGGATCGCTAAACCACATTCATCAATGCATTTAACATAATTTGCAAAACCACCACTTTTATCACATGCTTTTTCATAAACCATGTCTTCTCAAGACAACATTGCATTTAGTAAACATATGCTCACATGTATCACTTAAAAAAACAATTAAACCATTGCCCATGCTTTATCACGCATCTCATGCATTCTTGCATCATTTACAAGCATCTCATGCTTCACATTATTCATTTACATTATATTGGCTCACAAGTGATAATCCATAAACCATTTCAACACAAGACGCAATCGGATACGCGGATTACAAGCGTTGTCCCACATGCTTCATACACACTACCGGTCTACACAAGGCTCACACACGAGAGCAAACCTCCATCGTTGTGACACCCGTGGTGGAGTATAACAGTACAATCTCAACCCTCAACACCACTCATCGGTAGTTGTACAATTCCACTAACGAGAGCACGGGACACATAATACAAGATCCACACACGAAATTAACAACCACCGTTGTGATCTTAACCTCAATCGTTAGGGTACTTGGATGGAGTATATGGTACAATCACAACCCCTCGACATCCAAGGCGACTTTATTCATGATGCACCCAATCCTATAGCTGGCTAACTATATCCAATTAAAGTAACCAAAAACCATTTTCATCACTTGCCAATATAATCATTTAACCACATTAATCCATTGTTTTACAAGCATAACCACAATGCCATTTCCACAAGCATCACATGCTTAATATCATATGCATTCAACACATGCAAACCAAGGATCACTTATTGAATGCATCCTTAACACAATGGCATTAAAATCCAACACTAAACCATGCTTAAAAAAGGTAAACAAATCCACACTTACTTCAAGTGCAATTTCATCAAATATAGCACATTACCAAGAGAGGGAATTCCGAATCACTTACTCTTGAGCTTAGCTAAGTGTATCAAACTTACACTAAGCTCCCAAGACCACGCTCAAATTGTTACAAAGCAGGAAATTGCATTTCCACTCACCGATACGCGAAGCCTTGCTCGCCGACACGAAAATTACTCTTTTGAAGCCTCCAACAACACCTTGTTTGCTTCCGGATCAAGATCCCACGTTTTCACATCATCAAAACAGAGATCTAAATGCATTAAAATGCATTCCAACACCAGCAACAATTCACAAACTCGTTGCTCACCCAAACTACACCAAATTACCCTTCCAAAACAACCGAAAACTCAATCGATTGCTTCCTAAACCAAGCTCAGCCATCATACATCACTTCCAAACAATTATCAACATCAAAACACATCTAATAAACATCATAACTCATCCTTATACCTTCAGCAAGCAAGATTCCACCATTTCACCCAAAAATCTCACTTAAAACTATCAAGAACTTTAAGGATCTCAAGGATTTCGGGATCTATGTTATCAACACCTCATTTTAACATATAAATCAACTTTAAACTCAATTAAAATCAACACAAAATAGAGCCTAACTCAACAAGTCCAAAATTTAAGATTTCAACCATGATTTTATAAGATTTTGATCTCCAATCAAAACTATAATGAAAACTCAACCAAAAATAGTATTTAGAAGCCAAATATCTTGGGAATTTCAATAAAGAACTTAGATTAGAGGTTGAGAACGAGATTTACCTCTAATCCTTGCTCCTCTCAATGAATGACAAGTTTTCCTTAGCAAAATCTTGAAGAATTATAAAAGATCTCTTGAAAATGGTTTAGAAAATGTTGAGAGAGTTTTTTGGAAGAAATAATTCTGAGAAAAGATGAGAGAATTAGTGTTTGGCTGAAAATGAGGAAGAGTTGGTAGTTACGTAATTATAAATCTCACTTTAACTAACTATATTAATTAATTAATTAATATAAATCTAATTAAATCCATTTAATTAAAAGCCTTTTAAAACACATGTCATATTGAGAAAAGGTCAAATTGACTTAAAGCCCCCTAGAGATTCTAAGATTTTGGCTTTCACCTTAAAATTTACATTTTTTCCCAGTTTTGAAACTTTACAATTTGGTCACTACCCAAAATGCCCCATTTTCGAAATCCATTTTGTAAAATGGACTTGACTAACCTCTTAAACATATTTTTAGAGGATTTTAGCAATTTCTAACATAATTTTATCCTATTCCGATCCTTGATTTCCTTAAATCACCTTACGTGATTCGAATCGTTCTCGACCGGCCCGATCCGACGTCTAAAACATCTAGGCCCAAAACCATGGCGTTACAGTTCATGTGAGCTTAGGGCTTGAAATCCAATTTGTTGTTTGAATGCGTGTCTAATGTTGTGATTAGGACTTATTGCATCTAGAATGTATGTATGTTATGTTGCTATATGGGTTTTGATGATTCGGGACAAGTTTGGGGACGTTTGGAGGTGTCAAAGTATGATTTCGGGTCTATCCGTGTACATGTGTTTCGAAACGCTCGATGTCGTTTTGGAACGGTCGACAGCTTTAGGGGTACTCGTACCGAAACGGGGTGGTGCCGTTTCGATACGATTTGCCACTGTGAGCCCCCGTTTCGGAACCCGTTTCAACACTGTGAGCCCCCGTTTCGAAACCCGTTCCGATACATTTTGTCACTGGAAGCCTCCGTTCCGAAACAAGGTCGGACCATTTCGGAACGACTTGGTCTCACTTTTAAAATGGAGCCCGCGTTTTGAAACGGGCAAGCCTGTTTCGAAACGCATGCAGTTAAAACACTTGAATGGCACCTTCGAAGGTTTCCGAATGTTGCATTTTAGTCCATAGAGTTTGTATGCTTCCTTGTTGATTCTATATGTATCACTTATGATGGTTTTGCCTCGTATGCATGCAATTTGACTAACAACTATATGGCAAGTTTAAATTAATGTATGCCCTTTGCTCGTTTGTATCTATATCCACTGTCATCTACTCACATAGGGTTAATCGTGATATCTAATCAAGATAATAAATAAAAAAAAGAAGGTTGCTAATCGGAGTGAAGCCTTAGCGGGTCTCGCTTCAGTTTTCTCCGTGTAACCCGTTCGGACCGGTCTGTTAGCTAGACCGAGACGAGGGGTTACATATTAATAAAACATTTTAAATGTTTTATTAATTTTTTACATCATTTTAGTATTTTTAATATTTTCTTAAATTCATATTTTTTACCTAAAAATCAATTTTACCCTCGTAATCAACAAAAAAAAGGTAAACTATCTGGTTGACCACCAATCTTTAGGTAAAGTTTTAAAATGACCACCTTAAAAAAACGCGTCAATTGACTACCCAAACTATTAAAATGGGATCAATTTGACCACCAGCCGTTAATGGGCTAACGGAAGGTGATGTGGAAGTTAAAAAATTAAAGGTATAATCACACATTTGGTCCTTATTATTTACACATTCTTTCAATTTAGTCCTAATTTTAAACTAATAAAATTAATTATTTATTTATTTAGATAGTGACACATGTCAACACCTTATTGGAGGACTTTAATTATTTATATTTAATTTAATAAATTTATTTCCCTCCTCCAATCAGGTGGTGACACGTGTCACCACCTGTTTAAAGGAGAAAAAACAATTTTGAGCAATTTACTTGCCAAGAGAATCAAACCCATGCAGCAAGGGAAAATTGGCAGCAACATAACCATTGCACCAAACCCAATTCATTGTTTAAAATTACTCCATCAGATACATATTGCTTATTGTTTTTACATTTATTCTTTCAATTTGCCTTCCAAGTTTCATGTTTCAAGTGTGGAACTGGATGGTCTATGGTTATTGATCCATTTCCCATCTCATTTCTATTTCGTTTTGTTCCATGTATTCTTGGATTTGAATACAAATTGAAACTCAAATTCCAGCATAAAATATTCGGATTGACTGGAAATTGAGGAATGGCGGCCCAAAACCAGACCGATCTGTTCGATGCTTATTTTAGGAAAGCGGATTTGGACGGCGACGGCCAGATCAGTGGAGCCGAGGCTGTTGCCTTTTTCAAGGCTCCAATTTGCCCAAACAAGTTCTCGCTCAAGTCATTTCCCTCTTCGTTTTCGTGTTTCTCCCTACTTACCTTTCTTCTTTGCTGGCTCCTGAGGCATAGATCAGATTTGATTATTTTTCCGCCAATTTTACAATGTTTCTATTTGATTAGCGTTAGGTGCTATTAATTGTTGAAAATGTTGGACTTCATCAGATTTGGCTTCAATCTATCAGTTAACTGCTCAGTGGAATCCTTTTCTTTCAATTTGTTGCTTTTAGGTGTTGGCAACTATCTGTGATTGAGAGAAAAGCATAACCGAAAAACACATAATCTGCTCAGTGGAATCCCTCTTAATATTTTGTTTAGGGTTTGGGGTTTAGGGATATATATGTAAAAATAATAAGCAATATATATCTGATGGAGTAATTTAAAACAATGGATTGGGTTTGGTGTAGTGGTTATGTTGTTGCCAATTTTCCCTTGCTGCTTGGTTCGATTCCCTTGGTAAGTAAATTGCTCTAAATTGTTTTTTCTCCTTTAAACAGGTGGTGACATGTGTCACCACTTGATTGGAGGAGAGAAATAAATTTATTAAATTAAATATAAATAATTAAAGTCCTCCAATAAGGTGTTGACACGTGTCACTATCTAAGGTGGTCAAATTGATCCCATTTTAATAGTTTGGGTAGTCAATTGACGCGTTTTTTTTAAGGTGGTCATTTTAAAACTTTACCTGAAGATTGGTGGTCAACCAGATAGTTTACCTAAAAAATAATTTTGCCCCTCTTTCACGTCATCATCACACATGAACTGCTACGTCAGCACCGTTGACCTCCACGTCAGCACAGTAACGATCAACGTTGACTTCCGTCAGTCAAGAAACAAACGGTGATGCAATTCGACTGTTTCAAGAGCTAAATTTATGTGAAAATACCAAAATAGAAAAATCAATAAATTAAAATTACTACAAGAACAAAAGTGACCCTTAAGCCTCTTTTTTCTCCTTTCATTTTTCACCCAAACAGGGACGGAGGTATGTATAGTTTGGGAGGGGCTCTTGCCTTTCCCAATTTTTTGGTATAATAGCATTTAAGGTCATTTTTACTTAAAATAGTAGTCAAATTAGATCTTTTGTCCCTTTTAATTTTTAAATTTAAAAGCTTAATACACTTTTGCCCCTCTTAAAGTTCAATACTAGCTAGTCCGTGCACCCAAACAAATAAAACCAAATTTCTATTCAACATTTATTATTATTATTTTGAGTATTTTCCCACAACTCAAATCTTTTTCCTTCTTCTTCAAAGTTTATTTCCCGAACTCTTAAGATGAGATGTGATGATATTCTTTTAATTGGAAGCGGAAAGAAAGAGAATGAGACGAGAAAGTGAAGGAAAGATGAATGCTTTTGAACCACTCACCAGACCGATTTGAATAGTGTTTGATTATCTAACACAATTAATCTAGTACCTCTATAAATTAATATTTGTTAAATTAATAATTTATTTAAAATAGTAATTTTTTCATTCCCGAATTGGAGCTAAGGTCTAAATTAATAATTTCGATGAATTAATAAGATAATAATTTTTTGGAAGACCCTTATATAAATTTATGGTTCGTTCGATATTACAAATTAATAATTTTATAAAATTATAAATATAACTATAACAACTTAGTAAAATATGATTCTATTGTTGTTTGCTTCTTCTTAAAATTTGAATATAGTTGTATTTCATCTCTAATTATGAATGTTTAATGTTGTTCATATAGTGATTAATTTATTTACCTTACATGAAGTTGCATTAAGTTTTAACTAATATTGTGTACTACAATGAACTTTGTTTTTTAGGGGTATGTGTTATATTTAATTAGTCACATTACACATGAGCATAATTCAATTAGTCAATATAATGTTATGTGTTTTTATTCATGAAGAATAATGTAGGTTCGTTGAATCAGAAAAAAAACCTTTTTAAATAATAAATTATTAATTTATCGATTAATTAATACCTCTTTAAATGAATAAATTTATGTGATCATGATATTATTAATTTTTAAAAGTTTTACTGTATTTATTAGTATTTAGCTTACTTAAGATATTATTCATGTTTTTAAGAGAATTATTCATAATGTTGAATATTTGTATTTAGTTTAATCGGTGGGATTGTAAAATTCTTTTCCTTCATATAATAAAAGATAATTTAATATCACCAATAGGGTTGGTCCCACTTTCAATGGTAAACAATTTGGAATCGTATAAACACATCGAGTTTGAAGTATTGCGTATATGTAGAAAATTACTGCGAGAAAATCTACCCATACAATTAGGTCTATGATGCGAGTCGATTCAGATTAGTCAGGACAAAACCTTGAAAATCCGAAATAGTAACAAAAGAATATAATTTAATATCAATTTTTATTAAAAGAGTTTTATCAAAATTTCTTCAAATACGATGTATAAGTGAATAATTTACAATTATAAAAGGGTAAATTACACCGCATACCAATCAAGTATGACTCATGACTCGAAAATGTCACCGAACTTTAAAAAAGTTCAAAACTAACATTGAACTTTAATATGTGACTTGAAAATACCACTCCACCGTTAACTATTAACATTTTGTTAAGCCAAAATGACGTCATTTTGGTGTGGCTGTTTTGAGGTCTAATTTAGCCCAAAACGACGTCGTTTTACTAGAGGAAAAATATTAAAATTATACGTTTGAGTTAAGCCTTAACCATTGAACCAACATGATATTATATAATATTTTACCACAAATATTATATATCTCAAACTACTTGAGATTAATTCAAATCATTTTATGAAATAAATAATATTATAAATAATATTAATACATAAATAATATATAATATATTATTTGTATATATAACAATATATATAAATAAAAGTGTATTTTTATATTTTTTATAATATTTATGATATAAATATATTATTTTAGAAAACCTTAAAATATTCTTAAAATAATATATTTATATTATAAATATTATATAAAAACTGTAAAACCTAAATTCTAAACCTTAAACTACAAATCACAAACCTCAAACCTTAAACCTTATGGTTTGAGATTTGGGGTTTATAGTTTTTTATTTGTTCTTTATAATATAAATATATTGTTTTTATGAATATTTAAAAGTTTTTTTTAAATAATATATTTATATTATTAATAATATATAAAAAATATTTTTATTTATATATATTGAATTATTGATATATGCAAATAATATTTATTTATATTTTTATATATTAATATCATTTATAGTATTATTTATTTTATAAAATAATTTGGATTAATATTAGTTAATTTGAAATATATAATATTTGTGGTAAAATATTATATATTGTTATGTTAATTTTGTGGTTAAGATTTAGCCCTTGCATTTGGAGGTTTAGAGTTCTTTAAGCACATTGTTAATTTAAATTTTTTAAAATTTAGTGACATTTTCGAGTCATGGGCATAATTAAGTAGTATGCGATGTAGTTTACTCTTATAAAAATAAATGTATTTCAGATCAAATTCAAAATGAAATGAAATAATTCATGAAAATAAATTTAAAAAAAAAAGTGAAATAAGAACAACAGCTATTTATTTTGAGATTCTGGGACCATAATTATTAGTACATTAATTTGAAATGGGCTTGAAGGATAGACGAAATCCAATCTTAACAACAGTAAAGGGGAAAAAACATAATTCAAATTCAAAGCTTAGCATAAGTAGGTTTCCTTTTGTGTTTTTGAGCAGAGATTGCCTGTCTCAGATCATCAGACAGAAGCATGGACGAGTTCCAAGTTGCAACGTAGTCTAACCCTTGTTCCAGATTCAGATCTCTGCTTCTTATCAACACGGCTTTTGTTCCCACCACCGCAAGCGGCGGCTTCCCGCCCATTCCTGCCATCCAAACAACCCATTCATCATTCATGCAAATGAGATAAGGAAAATAGAAATCACAAAAGCTTAACTTACCCTCTGCAATGGTGGAAACACCTTTCATCAGTTCCTCCCTTGACCCGAAAACCCGAGAAACCAGACCCAATTCCTTGGCCTCCTCGCCCGAGAACCTCCTCGCCGTCAACGACAGCTCCATGGCGTTCCCAAACCCTACTATCCCGGGTAATCGCTGGAGGGTACCGAGATCAGCGGTGATGCCCACATCCACTTCCTTGACGGAAAAGAATGCGTCCTTACTACAATACCTTATGTCACAGGCTGTCACGATATTGATTCCCAAGCCGAGACACGCGCCGTGTATCGCCGCTATTACCGGCTTTCGGCACTGCTCCATGGCGGTGATAGCATCTTGCATGAACTTGATATGTCTCCGTAACCGCTCCCCGACGCGGCCGTGATCTCCAGAGTTATCGTTGGCGATAGCTGCGAGGCTATTAAGGTCAATGCCTCCGCAGAAGTGATTGCCGGATCCGGATAGAACGACGACGGAGACGGCAGGGTTCTGATCGAGCGCGGCGAGGGCTTTGGGGAACTCACGGAAGAAATCGATTGAAAGTGCATTACTGACAGATGGACGGTTTAGGATTAAATTAAAAACTCCTGAATTTGGGGATCCTTGTAGAATTTTCAGAGTTTCATACTTGTCTTCCATAATTGATAGAAAACTAAGCCTCGATCTTCAACAGAATCTACAGCTGCCGAAATCAAGAACAATCCAAGGACCATAAAAACATAGCAAAAGACCCAGAGACCGCAACAGATAATATAGCAGAATTACAAGACGTAAAACCCAACAGATCAGAATTAAATCTTTCGAAAAGTATGAAAAATAAGACTTTGCTTTCATCCCAGATGAAAAAAAAAACATTAACCCAGAAAATAATTAAAAGTAAAAGAAAACAAACCAGAGAACACAAGGAGGGGTGGACTTGGTGGAGAGTAGCGACGGATGGAAATGGAAGAAAACAAGAAACATACAGTGGGTAGTATTAAATATTCATTTTTAAGATGAATAAGGCATCTAGGATAAGGCACGATGCGCGAAAAGCGAAATTTTATAGTACCCGTTCATATATATATATATATAATATTTAATCTTTTAATTAATTTTAATTTTTAAATATATAAAAAAATTGAAATTGAAATTAATATGTTATACACTTATATTATCTAATTTTATCAATAGAATAAGTAATGACATATCATTAAAAATAAATTTAATTTTAAATTTTATGACAATGTTTTATTTTTTAATTATTTTTTATTATATGCATGTTCGTCTTACGGTTCATGTTCGGGATGCGAGGCTGCCCTTCTCAACAATATCATTTTTAAGGTTTGAATTTACGTCATCTCCTTAAAAGTGCAATGTATCTTACCAATACACCTAACACTTGTTGGTTATTTTTTAATTCATTGATTATGTGTAAATTCATATAATTAACTTTCATTGGTTGTACTATGTACTTTATTGATAATGTATGAAATTGTACACTAATAGTACATTAAATTTGAATCATTAAAGTGTAAAATGTATGACCAACAAGTGTTAAGTATATTGATAAGGCATATTGCACTCTTAAAGAGAAGACACGAATTCAGCCTTAAAATGACATTGTTAACAGAAACAGTTATACATTTCGAACACAAATCGTAAGACAAGCATACATATTAAAAAAAGTCAAATGTATGGCATGGTTGACAAATGTTGAGGCTTTTGAATGGACATATGTGTTCGAGTTCAACTATATGTAAATACCTCAGGTGAATTTTCAATTCATATTTATTTTGACTTGAATTTTAATATATGTAATCATATATATAATTTTTTTCTCTCCAAAAGTAAAATTTGTTCAAATATATATATATATATAGAAAGTTATTATAATCTAAATTTGGATATATTTTAATTATTAATCCATCTACATCTATAATAATTGAGCATTTGTACTGATTAGTTTTACTTATGGGTGTTCAAAAAATTAAATTAGGTGATTTGGCTCTCAGCTCGTTGACCCGTCGACCTAAACTTTAAAAAATAATATATATATATATATATATATATATATATTAAAAGCACCCAATATGTGTTTTTTTGGGTATTTGGGTTGAGTTTGGGCCGGAATTTTTTGTAATCAGGTACCCGACTCGATACTTTTAATATATGTTTTTTTATTTTAGATTTCTTAATATTTTTAGCCTAAAACTAAATTTAAATCTATAATTTTCTTCTATGTTTGTATTATGTACTTTTAAGTTTTAAAATTTTTAAAAATATTTGTATTAATTTGTCAATATGAAATTTGAAGGAAAAATAATGATTGAGATCAATATCTTTTTATGTTTTTTTTTGTGATAAATTATAATATATATATTTATATATCAAAATATTTCTTTTTTAAAAGTAACTCCATATCACTAATGTATGTGCTTCGATTATGTATTATGAACTTTCAAATTTTATGTGACATTTTTTAAAATTTTGGATTAGAACAAATAAAATAAAAATGTGAATCGAGCACCTGATACTCGGTTTTACGGGTATCTAACTAGTGGGTATACGTAGGGGTCTTCAAAAATACCCGACTCGCCGACCCGAATAAAATTTACCGGGTATTTATATTAAAGTACCTGATTTTTTCGGGCCGGGTACCCGACCCGCAATTTTTTCCGAATAGTTGGTCCGGGTCAGGGCCGAATTTTTTTATAACCGGGTACCTGACCCGCTAATTTTAATATTTATATATATTATATTTAAAATTTTATTTTCATTTTATGTTTCTTATTATTTTTCTTTAAAATTAATTTTAAATCCCTAATTTCTTTTTATACTTGTATTATATACTTTTAAGTTTAAAATTTTTCAAAAATATTTATATTAATTTGTCAATATAAGAGTCGAAAGAAAAATCATGATCGAGATTAATATTTCTAATATTTTTTATCGATAAACTTTAATATATATATATATATATATCCAAATATTTTTCTCTTAAAACTAACCTCAAATCAATAATTTTGTGTTTGAAATATATATTATGAAATTTTATGTGTTTCCTATGTATTTTTTTAAAAAAATAGATTTAAAAAATATAAAAAAGTAAATCGGATACCCGGTACCCGAATTTTGTGGGTACCTGAATTGCGGGTACCCAATTTTTATGGGCCGGGTCACGAGCCAACTTTTAGTTACTCAAAAATTCTGGGTACCCGAAATTTAAGGTACCCCAATATGAACACCTATAGGTATACATTAGTTACGCTTCGAGACACTGACCTATAAATATGTTACCCGAAAAACTAGAAACCTGACACTTCAAATACCCAAAAGTTTAAGTACCCGAATTTGAACTCCCATAAATTTAATTATAGTCAAATGAACATGCGAATAGCATTTCTCGGTTATAACTAAGAAATTTGAAAATGTTGACCTTTTGATCTAGTTAGTTCTAGTAGTTTTAATACAAGAGAGTTGATTTAATTAGTTATTTGCAAGAGCTCGAGATGAAGAACCCAGAAAATAGCCGTTAGAATTTATATTTCTGTTATGTTTGTTATGCTGTGTCGTTTTGGTTAAGTGTCTGTATGGTGTTTAATGAAACGATGCGTTTAGGGTATAATAATATTGAGTCTGAACGATGTCGTTTTGTGTGGTAGGGTTTAAAGGCTTGCTAGCAAGCTGTCATCCCTATTTTTTTGGTCGTTGTGATGTTGTTGAATCTCTGAGGAGATTTTCTGTATGTTTCTCATTTCTGTTTTCCTTTTCATTTTCAATCGGAAATCTTGAGCTTTCAATTACTTCCATTACAAGGGTATCAGAGCTACAACGATCCTCGGTACAGTGGGAGACACAAGGCCATACCTTCCAATCGAATTTCTTGGTGCTTACCCTGAGGAACTGTGATGTGGTGTTGGGAGTACAGTGGTTCTCTCAGTTAGGAACAATTAACTGGGATTTTGCAGACTTGAGAATGGAATTCTTGCTGAATGGAAAAACTGTAAGTCTGAAGGGGTGCAAGGCAGAAGCATTTCAGTGGACTGAAGCTAAGGAGTGTGCTAAGTTGATGAGAAGCACAGATAGTCCCTGTAATGTTTCAATTATGGCCCTCAATGTTCAGTTGGGCATGAAAGGAGAGATCAAGGGTGGAAATCAGGAGATGCAAGCATTGTTGAGAAAGTATGAAGATGTTTTTGCAGAACCTAAGGCTCTACCACCTGAGAGAGCTCAAGACCACAGAATTCCCTTGATAGATGAGGTTGTTGTAATCAAGGTGAAGCCTTATAGATACCCTAGCATCTAGAAAGATGTGATTGAAAAGATGGTGGCTGAGATGTTGCAAACTGGAGTTATAAGGGATAGTACAAGTGCTTTTTCTTCCCCAATTGTGATGGTGAGGAAGAATGATGATTCTTGGAGGATGTGCATTGACTATAGGAGGCTGAACCAGATCACCACTAAAGATAAATTCCCAATGCCAGTTATTGAAGAGCTGTTGGATGAGTTGGGAAGGGCCGGTGTGTTTTCTAAGTTGGATCTGAGGTCAGGGTACCATCAGATAAGGATGTGGGGTCCTAACATCCACAAAACAGCATTTAGGACTCATGAAGGACACTATGAGTTCCTAGTGATGCCATTTGGGCTCACTAATGCTCCTGCAACCTTTCAGAGGCTCATGAACAAGGTTTTTAAGGGGCTACTCAGAAAATCAGTATTAGTTTTTTTTTTGATGATATACTGGTTTACTCAGAGAGTTGGCAGTCTCATCTGAAGGATTTAGAGAATGTTTTGAAGATCCTGAGAGAGCAGAAGTTGTTTGCAAAGCAGAGCAAATGTTGTTTTGGGGAAACTGAGATGGACTACCTAGGGTATGTCATTTCTGGTGGAATAATCTCAATGGATAAAGAAAAGGTCAGGTGCATTTTGGAATGGCCATCACCCAAAACCATTAAGGAACTGAGGGGATTCCTTGGCCTCTCAGGATACTACAGGCGGTTCATCCAACAGTATGGATGGATTGCAAAGCCTCTCACCAACTTGTTGAAGAAGGGAGGGTGGAAATGGACACAGGAAGAGGAGAATGCTTTTCAGAAATTGAAAGAGGCCATCAGTTCTGCCCCAACACTGGTCTTACCTGATTGGGACAAGGAGTTTGTAGTGGAAACTGATGCTTGTGATGTGGGAATTGGTGCTGTGTTGACTCAAGAGGGGAGAGCACTAGCATTTTTCAGTAAGGGATTAGGGGTGAGGCACCAAGCTTTGTCTGTATATGAGAAAGAGATGCTTGTTGTTTTAGTTGCAGTGAAGAAGTGGTCTAACTATTTGATAGGAAGACACTTCAAGATAAGGACAGACCACCAGAGCTTGAGGTTTCTCACTGAGAATCAAGTTTTGACTCCAGCTCAGCAGAAATGGGTGATTAAGATGATGGGGTATGATTTTGAAGTATGCTACAAGAAGGGGATCAACAATACAATGGCTGATGCTTTGTCTAGGAGGCCTGTGGTTGCTGAACTTCATAATTTGTTTGTGAGCACTCTTTCCACTGATTTTATGGCAAAGATCACAAGTTCATGGGAAAATGATGAGAGGGTTCAGAAAATAATTAAGGAGTGTAAGGATGGAACTGGAAGACACTCAAAATACCACTGGGATGAAAGACAACTGAAGAGGAAAGGAAGACTAGTAGTGGGCAACAATTTGGAGTTGAGGAAGGAGCTGTTGACTCTTTTTCATGATAGTCCTATAGGGGGCCATTCTGGAGCCAATGCAACTATTAAGAGGATGGGAGCCCTATTGTACTAGAAGGGGATGAGGAAGGAGGTGAAAAGATTTGTTAGAGAGTGCTCAACCTGTCAGAGAAGCAAGAGTGACTTGATACACCCTAGGGGGCTTCTACAACCCCTACCCATACCTGAAACAGCTTGGTCTTCAGTCAGTATGGACTTCATTGAAGGGTTGCCAATGTCAAGGAAGAGTAATGTCATACTGGTGGTAGTAGACAGATTAACCAAATATGGGCACTTCATAGCCATGGCACATCCATTCACTGCTAAATATGTGGCACAAGTGTTTATGGAACATGTCTTTAAGCTTCATGGGCTACCTGGGACCATAATTTGTGACAGAGATAAAGTTTTCATGAGTGTATTTTGGCAAGAGCTATTTGGGAAGCTTGGGGTAAAGATTAATCCATCAACTGCTTACCATCCACAAAATGATGGTCAAACAGGGAAGGTCAACCAATGCTTAGAAACCTACCTGAGGTGTATGACAGGAGAGAAGCCCAAAGAGTGGAGGAATTGGTTACACCTGGCAGAGTGGTGGTACAACACATCTTTCCACTCTGCAATTCAAACTACTCCGTACCAAGCCCTATATGGACAAGCCCCAGTAGATCATCTGCCTTATACAGCTGGTGAATCCTTAGTAGCCTCAATTGACAGAAGCTTACAACACAGGGAAGCTGCCTTGAACATGCTAAAATTCTATCTGCAAAGAGCCCAAGTCAGAATGAAGCAACAGGCTGATAAAAGGTGAACTGCATGTGAGTATCAAATTGAGGACTTGGTGTATCTGAAGTTACAACCATACAGGCATCAAACTGTTAAGAAGAGGGTTTGTCAGAAATTAGCCCCTAAGTGGTTTGGGCCTTTTCGTATTATTGGCAGAATTGAAAAGGTTGCCTACAAGTTACAGTTGCCTAAAGATTCCAGAGTTCATCCTATTTTTCACATCTCACAGCTGAAGAAACATGTTGGGAGTGATGAATTTCAATCTGAATTGCCAGTGATCAATCCTGAGGGAGAAATTAGCAAGGAACCATTGAAGATTCTGGATCGAAGAATTGGGAAGAAAGGTGGTAGGGCCATCACGGAAGTTCTGGTGGAATGGACCAATTCATTTCCTGAAGATGCCACGTGGGAATCCCTTCATCAGCTTCAGATTCAATTTCCAAACTTCCATCCTTGAGGACAAGGATGTTTTGAAGGAAGGACACTTGCAAGAGCTCGAGATGAAGAACCCAGAAAATAGCCGTTAGAATTTATATTTCTGTTATGTTTGTTATGCTGTGTCGTTTTGGTTAAGTGTCTGTATGGTGTTTAATGAAACGGTGTGTTTAGGGTATAATAATATTGAGTCTGAACGGTGTCGTTTTGTGTGATAGGGTTTAAAGGCTTGCTAGCAAGCTGTCATCCCTATCTTTTTGGCCGTTGTAATGTTGTTGAATCTCTGAGGAGATTTTCTGTCTGTTTCTTATTTATGTTTTCCTTTTCATTTTCAATCGGAAATCTTGAGCTTTCAATTACTTCCATTACATTATTTTGGCCAGTTTTCGGTTTTAAAACATCATGAACCAAATTGATCGACAAAATTAATTATATATTATTTTAGATATATTATATAATTAATAACTCAAATTGTAAGTGATTTGGTGTTTATGTGATCTGTTTTTTTATTTATTTTGTGAAGCTAAATTACATTTGCAAATAAATACTTTTGAATTTATACATAGGACAACATGAATATTTTTTTATCACTCAACCAATTAGTGCTTTTATTGATTACTATTAATAAATTCATCGTTGAGTTCACTGATGCGTTAATTCATCTTTGACAAGGTCAATGTTTATACCTATTTTTTCAACTTGATACCTCACGTTTGCTACAAAGCGATTGAATTACTCCAAGTCTAACCAAAGAAATTCTCTGTTGAGTTCACTGATGCATTCTAGAATCCAGTAAATGTCTCCGGCAGCAGCATGATATGATCTATCTTCAGCCAGAAACTGATGAACACTACCGTTCACCTCGATCCAACTACATCCAGGTCTTTTCCTAATCTTTTTATTTCTCATCAACTTCCGAATCCTCGAAGCATCTTCATGCTTATTCGAACTCGAATACATACGCGACAAAAGTGCATACACCCCATCATCATCCGGTTCTAGCCTCACAAGTTTCTCTCCTGCCGCCTCTGCTAAATCCAGTTCCCCATGGATCAAACAAGCACACATTAACGACCTCCAAATAACGGCATCCGGCAACATAGGCATTTCATCGATTAACATTTTTGCTTCTTCCAAAAGCCCAGCTCGCCCAAGAAGGTCCACCACACATCCGTAATGCTCGATCGAGGGTTTAAAACCATAGCATCGAACCATATTCCTAAACAACTCCTGTCCCTCGGCAAACAACCCTTCATGGCTACATGCTGAGAGAACAGACAAAAGGGTCACCTCATTTGGAGCAACCTTTGATTCTGTCATGTCGGAAAACAGCTGCAAAGCTTGTTTTCCTTTCCCATGAAACGCACATCCAGTTATCATAATAGTCCAAGAAAACACATCTCTTTCCACCATTTCATTAAAAATCATCCCAGCAACACCGAGGTATCCACACTTTGAATACATATCCATCAATGCATTACTCAAAACAACATTCTTCTTTGCATCCAAATTCACTTTCTTAACATAACCATGAACACTCCCACCAAAATACAGAGCCCCATTATCGGCACAGCCCGCGATAACGGAGACGACAGTAACGACTGTGGGATTAACTTTCCCCTGGCTTCTCATCTCCTTAAACAGCTTCATTCCCACCAACGGTTCATTCCCTTTTACATACCCAGATATTAAAGCCGACCATGAAACTTCATTTCTCTCAGGCATTTTATCAAACACGCGGCGAGAACCCTCCAAATCATTGCACAAAACAAAACCATTCAACAAACTGTTCCAAGAAGCAATATCTTTAACATACATACAATCAAACACTAGTTCAGCCGCTATAATCTGGCCATTTCTACTATACATGTCAACAAGAGCATTTCCAATGATTGGGTTCTTAAAACCCAAGTTATATTTCAAAACAAGTCCATGGATCAGCATCCCATTAACCAAATCATTGTTTTTACCACAAGCTGACAAGGCGGCGACGACAGAATAACCGTCGGGTCTTAGACCGGTACGTATCAACTGGGAGAAGGCTAAGACAGACTTGACGGGGGTTTTGTATCGTGAGAAAAGGCTGATGAGACAAGTCCATGAAACTATGTCCGGTTGGTCGATTCGGTTGAAGACTTTGTTGGCATAATTTGGGAAGTTCAGATTGGCGTAGGTGGTGAGTATTTTGCAGGACAAGGCTTGGTTATGGTTTTGCAGTAGCCCCAAAGTTATTGCCCTGGCGTGGATTGTTTTCAAGTTTTTAAGATTTGGACATTTTCCCAGCACTGAAAGCAGCAACTTCTTCCAGATCATAACTATTTTTGTTCTTGGTCCATTTTAGAATTAAATGAAGTTTTATAGATATCACTAATAATATAAAAATATTTTTAATTGTTTGTTTTGTTCTCTTTTGTTTCTTTGTTTTACTTTTTTGTATTTTTTTTACCTTTGTCGACTGTTTGGCCTGCTCTTCGTCTGTCGCTTGGCACGTTCTTTGTCTGCCTCTATGGCATGTTGATATTGAAGACGTCTTCAACCTGATGAATACTACAGTTGAATCTTATCGCATGATCTTGCATGAATTGATTGTTTATGGAGTTAAACAAGACGTTTTTCCCTCTTTTTATTGATTGGAGTAATTCAACGATTTGCGCTCTACCAGTGAGCACTCCAAAATTTCGCTATGGCGATAAATTTAAAGAACACTGATGAAGATCTTATGAGAAAATTTAATTTTAATGTTCATGTTTGTATACCTTTTGTTCTTCTATGTTTATCTTTTAGGGGTATGCTTATCTTGTACTTCTTCTCATTATCTTAATGCAATTTAATGTTTATTCAAAGAAAAGAAAGTAAACCTCATCTATGGCCTAAAAAACAATAGGGTAAACTACACAAATAGTTTCCTGACTATGATCCAATTATTTTTTGTGTCTCCCGACTATCAAAAGTTACAAACTGATCCCTCGACTTAAAAAAGGTAACAAATTGGTCCAACGCCGTTAAAAATATAACGGCTGATGACATGGCAGTTAATATAAATTGAAATATTACATAACTAGCTCTCAAATTTTACACTTATTTTAATTTAACCTTAATTCTAAAATAATAACCCACATAATTTTAATAATCTACCAATTTAGTCCATATCCCTTTTCTATAACATAGTTTCTTTCTTCCCTTCTTTGTGTCAAAATGAAATATCATTTCCCTTTACTCATTTCACGACCATCTCGTCTCTCCTTTCACTTCCTCTCACTCCATTTCTTTCTCAATGAAGCATTTTGTCAAACATTTTACATTTCCATTACTTTCCTACTCCGACACCTTCAATAGTTCAATGTCACTCTCTCTAGACCCAGCCTTCTAATATATAAAAGAATAGACCCAAAATATCATTTCTCTCGATTCGTTGAAGCACTGATATATTTTGAAAAGGAAAAAAAAAGAGAAAACAGGTGGTTTAAGAGAGTCATGGTGTTTCTGCAAAAGAGTAAGCAAATCGAAAAGAATGAAGGGCACAATTTTCTCAAGTAAAGCTCCGGCAATGGCCAGAATTATGGGTGTTTCAATGACCAAAATTATCGGCGCCTCTAGTGATGGAATCTCAGTTATCAAATTTCTTATCCACGAGAACCTTCTATTAACAACCCACGTTAACCTCTCTTCTATAGCTGCTGCCGAAAGCTCTGAGATCTCACAAGTAATTTTCCTTTTTTTGGTTTATAATTAGAAAATTGAGGGATTTTAATTCCATTGAATTATGTTTAGTTGATTAAAGAAACGTAGATTGATAGTTGTAGAATTTATTTTCAAGCCAAAAAATGAAAAACATATTTCAATTTGACACCCAAAAAAATTGGAAGAAAATGAACTCTTTTGTAGAAAAGAAATGGACTAAATTGATAAATTATTAAAATTATATTGGTTAGTTTTTTAAAATTTAGGTCAAATTAAAATAAATGTAGAATTTAAGGGATAATTATGTAATTATATCAATTTATATTAACTGCCACGTCATCAATAGTTATATTTTTAACGACATTGGACCAATTTTGTTGAGATTTTAAGGGCTCAATTCGATCAACCATTCTTACTCGCCAAGTGTGGAGAAGTTGGATAGTTGGGTGTTTTAGTGGGAGGTGGAAATTTGGCAATTTGACACAAGGATTTATAGTGGTTCAACCTTTTAGCCAAGGTCTACATCCACTACCTTAGCTCCTCACTAAGGATTTCCAAACAAATTCACTAAGAATTTCGTCCCCTTTTCTAGGCTAAGGAGGCAACCTTTACAACCCTCAAAGCTTTCTACCCAAAGCTTGAGGAAACACTCTCTTGTACAAAGAAAGACTTACCAAACTAGAAATTCATCTAATAGGTGTTTGTTTGCAATTCTAAGCACTCACCCAAAACCTAAACACTTGAGCAAATATAACAATGTAAGCTCACAAGTGTTGTCTAAGCAAGGAATTTACAATTTAAGCTCTAGACAAATTTTGACATCATAATGTTGTCATAATTGAAGCATTAACCATTACAAGATGCTTGAAGGTCCCTTTTATACTCCCAATTGAGTTTGTAGCCGTTACTAGCCGTTGGGATTGAATTGGAGCCGTTGGAGCCTTTATTTCCCACCATAAATGCAGTTATGCAGCTGGGTGTATCGATACTCGTCAAACCATATCGATACAGTCTCAATGAGGAATTAGCCGTTGGGCCTCTTTCAGCTGATGCGTATCGATACGCTTGCCTAGCGTATCGGTACGGTCCTGCAAATTCAAATGACCGTTAGGAAATGACCGTTAGGTAGTTAGGCGTATCGGTACGCGATACAACAGTACCGGTACGCGACTAGCCGTTGGGCTATTTCAAAGCACACCGTATCGATACGGCTAAGCGTATCGGTACGGGTTTTGGCTATTGGAAAATCTTGTAGTTTAAAACCCTAAGGCGTATCGGTATGGTCTAATACCGTATCGGTACGGTCACTTGAAAATCATGGTTTTGACTACTTTAAATACACTTTAAATCATTCCAAAGCCTTTTGAAAACCCTTAAACATATTTTCAAGTTGTTTTTGACTAAAAACTTATTTTAAATTTTTTGCATTTTAGTCCAAAACATTTTTCAAATGTTATATCAAAACTTAGTTCTACAATCTTCCCCTTTTTGATATAATAAAACCAACTTGAAAAATTGTTTGGAATTCTCCCCCTTTAACTTTAAAATTGTGAATAAGAGATTTAGATATGAAATCAAATAAATCTCCTCCTTATTCATTTGAAAATTCAAATTTTCAAACCAATTTCTCCCCTTTTGTTATATCAAAAAGAATTTAAAATGACATTTAGCTCAAAATAACATAGGAGGCAAAAAAAAATTGACACACTTAAAATTTTGGTTTAAAATTGGCTCCCCTTACTCAAAGCATCATAAGAATGTTAGTTCAACATATATGATTATCTAGTTGACTTAAATGAAAATAAATCAAATAAAAACAAAAACAACTAGATTTTACCACACTTGAACTCAAGGGAGGATGTGAAGCCTTCTTTCTTCAAGTGTTCTTCCTATGTGTGCATGAAGCTCCCCCTCAAAGTTTGACTTGTTGATCACTCTCCATCACACCTAGCAAAAGACAATCAAGTAATTTTTGGTATCCAAATTGCTTTGGATCCATAGACATTAGTAGCACAAAATTTAGTCCCCTAAGGAATCCATTTTTCAATTTCATCATTTTTAGTTGAAGTGGTTAGTCCTTTTGGGACCCCAAACACTTCTAAAACATTTTCCATTCACAAATCTAGGGGCACTAGATTGTCTTATATAAAAATTTGATTTTCCAAAATTATTTTTCTTTTCAAGTTCATTGGAAATCAAATCTTTTTTCTTTTTGAACTTTAAGAAGCAAATTTTGTAAATCAAAACATTTTTGTTCAAAATCTTTCAATTTTGCCTCAAGTTCAAGATTTGTTTTGGAAAGCAAATCATTTTCAATTTTTATTTTTGAAATCAACCTTTTGTTCTTGGAAAATAATGCCTTGAATTCCAAAAGCAAATCATCATAGGCATCTTGTAACTCATCAAATGTATAAGAATTTGAAATAGATGAGTTAGAAGTTACCTCCCCCTCATTTAGAGCCATCAAGCATAGGTGGGCTACTTCATCATCGGTGGAGTCTTCATCACTCCATGTGGCCACATATACTTGTTTTGAAGATGATCCATTCTTTTTGGATTTGTGGGAGTCCTTCATCTTCTTCATCGATTCATGCTTGGATTTTTCCATTTTGCTCTTCATGAACCAGGAGAATTTGTTGAAGAGATAGGTCATCTCTTCATCTTTACTTTCCTCCTTACTTGAATCTACATGATGGCATGTGGAAGATTTGAGAGCTACGACACTAGCATTGATGCCTAGCTCCATGATTTTCTTCGTCCCCATCACTCTAATCTCTTCCTTCTTCTTCTCCTCTTCTTTGTTTTTCTTCATTATTTGGTGAGTGGGAAGTGACCCCATGAGTTCATCAAGCTTCAAGGTTTTGAGATTCTTGGCTTCGATAATGGCTGTCCTCTTTGAGTCCCATGACTCGGGAAGGAAGTAGATGAGCTTTTGGACAAGCTTCTCTTCCGGGATGGCTTCTTGATAACCTTTAAGTCCATTTGTGATAGTGGAGAACCTATCAAACATCTTCTCGATGTTTTCTTCTGGATCCATCTTGAAGTTCTCATGCTCTAAGGTGAGGAGCCCAATTTTGGTCTCCTTGACTTCATCGGTTCCCTCGTATGTGACTTCAAGCTTGTCCCATACCTCCTTGGCACTCTCACAAGAAGACATTTTCTCATAGATGGTTGGGAAAAAAGCATAAAAGAGCATGTGCAAGGCTTGCAATTAAGCTCTATCTTCTTGCGATCGTCGGCACTCCATTCCGCTTTACTTCCTTGAGGCACGAACTGACCATCTTCAACTATGTCCCATAGCTTGTAGTCTTTTGACTTCAAGAAGAATTTCATCTTTGTCTTCCAATGGGCATAGTTATTCCCGTCGAAGAAAGGCGGTTTGTCGATGGATTGCGCCATTTGAGCCGGTTGGTGAAATGTTGATCGAGCTTGCTGGATCTTCTTAATAGGATGTGAATCCCCTTCGATTGAGCCAAACTTTGATACCAATCGTTAAGATTTTAGGGGCTCGATTCGATCAACCGTTCTTGTTCGCCAAGTGTGGAGAAGTTGGATAATTGGGTGTTTTAGTGGGAGGTGAAAATTTGGCAATTTGACACAAGGATTTATAGTGGTTCAACCTTCTAACCAATGTCTACATCCACTACCTTAGCTCCCCCACTAAGGATTTCCAAACAAATTCACTAAGAATTTCGTCCCCTTTTCTAGGCTAAGGAGACAACCTTTACAACCCTCAAAGCTTTCTATCCAAAGCTTGAGGAAACACTCTCTTGTACAAAGAAAGACTTAGCAAACTAGAAATGCCTCTAATAGGTGTTTGTTTACAATTCTAAGCACTCACCCAAAACCTAAACACTTGAGCAAATATAACAATGTAAGCTCACAAGTGTTGTCTAAGCAAGGAATTTACAATTTAAGCTCTAGACAAATTTTGGCATCATAATGTTGTAACAATTGAAGCATTAACCATTACAAGATGCTTGGAGGTCCCTTTTATACTCTCAATTGAGTTTGTAGCCGTTACTAGCCGTTGGGATTGAATTGGAGCCGTTGGAGCCTTTATTTCCCACCATAAATGCAGTTCTGCAGCTGGGCGTATCGATACTCGTCTAACTGTATCAATACGGTCTCAATGAGAAATTAGTCGTTGGGCCTCTTCAGCTGATGCGTATCGATACGCTTGCCTAGCGTATCGGTATGGTCCTGCAAATTCAAATGACCGTTGGGGTAGTTAGGCGTATCGGTACGCGACTAGCCGTTGGGCTATTTCAAAGCACACCGTATCGATACGGCTAAGCGTATCGGTACGAGTTTTGGCTACTGGAAAATCTGGTAGTTTGAAACCCTAATGCGTATCGGTACGGTCCAATACCGTATCGGTACTGTCACTTGAAAATCATGGTTTTGACTACTTTAAATACACTTTAAATCATTCCAAATCCTTTTGAAAACCCTTAAACATATTTTCAAGTTGTTTTTGAGTAAAAACTTATTTTAAATTCTTTACATTTTAGTCCAAAACATTTTTCAAATATTATATCAAAACTTAGTTCTACAAATTTGTTACTTTTTTTAAGTCGAGGGACCAGTTTGTAACTTTTGATAGTCGGAGGGCATAAAAGATAATTGGAGCATAGTCGAGGGACTATTTATGTAGTTTACCCAAAATAATAATAAGAGACGCTAAGAAAAAAACTTAACCGTCAAATAAGTGTTTAAATTATGTCTTTTTCTTAGTTAGGTGCTCAAATTATTTTGAGGACAAAATATGTGCCTAAAGTTTTATTTCGTGACCAATTTAAAGTTCTCCATTAATTTTTACCGTCAAATGACACGTGTCATCTCCATAAAATTCCAAAATTATATTAAAAATAAATAAAAATACTTAATTTTTAGAAATTCTCCAAGTTTTCCAGATTTCACAAAACAACCTCTAAATTTCAAAATCCATAACTCCCAAAACCTAAATCTCGATTTGGGTCGATTCTGTCGCCGATTGCCACAACATCACCCACCACATCGATCGTCGGACCATCACCACCACCACCATGTCGCCGAAAATTGATCGACGTCGTGCGAATCGTTGAAATTGTCGAATGATTCGCAACGAACGGTAGCATGAGGGGCGATGAACGGCGCGTGGGTTGTTCGGCGAGGGGATGACACTTCATTCCGTCGCCGACAATGCAGCCACCACCGTCGGGAGTGGTCGGATTTGGGGGGTTTAGGGACTTGGGGACTATTTTGAGAAATTTTGAAATTTTCATGATATATTTTTATTTTCTTTTATTAATTTTATTTATAATATAATTTTCGAATTTTCTGGAGATGTCACGTGTCCTTTAACGGTGAAAATTAACGGAGAACTTTAAATGGGTCACGGAATGAAACGTTAGGCACCTGTTTAACTCAAAAAATAATTTGGGCACCTAACTGTAAAAAAGGCATAGTTTGGGCACTTATTTGCCTATTAAGCAAAAAAAAGAAGAAATTCCCTTAAAATTTATATTTTAGAAACTAAATGAATAATCTACTTTTAAAAAATAAGATAAAGTGTTATGAATATTTATTTATGTGGATGTCTATCATGATTAGAACTTTATCAAAGGAGTTTGATTTATTTATTATTAGGAATATTATCTCTATGAATTAGAGTTTAATGTATTATGTACTTCTTATGCATATAAATAGATGATTCATTGAAGGCATTGTATACAATTCTATATTTTGAGAATAATACAAATCTCCCTCTTTCTCTCATCTCTTTGTTCTTCTTGTTTTTATTTTTGTTCTTCTTTATTTTATTCACAACACGTTATCAGCACGATCTCGCTCGCTCAATCACTGTGATTATTGTTGGTGGTTCTCGAAAAGAATTTCAATTTGATATTGGTGACTACATCTATCATATATTCAGCTTACCTTGGAAAGTATGGTACGTTTTACTTATTTATATACTAATATAATGATTGATTTATCATTCTCCAAAAGTTAGTATATTCATATCTATTATTTGGTTATTATTTTAATTTATTATTATTTTATTCATACTTGAAGTAACTCTTGAATTAACGAAAATTAAAATTATCGTCGTACTTCATTAGATGGATTGATAAAGCAAACCAAATTAAAGCATATTAGTTTTATTCAAAGTTTTTATTATTCCATTCTAATTTATAATTGATTCAATTCAAGGATTGTGTTGTCATGTGATTGTTATATATTTGTTTTATTATTATTATTATTATTATTATGGTAATTTATATGAATAAATTCGAGATATAAAACAACTTTATTATTTGTATCAATTACTTTGTATGTGAATCAAAGGCAAAAGGAATACGTTACTTTGATGTGTTTATATATTCATCAAAATGTCGCTTGATTTTAACTATGGTTGTTTATAATTTGATCACATCAATTATAGTTACGTTTATTCAACTTGATCTATGACTACTTTTATACTTTTTGATCTAGTCTCAAATAATTTTTTTTATTCTATTGATAAAAGTTGATGCTTTTAATCGTGTTTTGAGTTTTACATGTATTCAAATGAGTTGGAAAGAGACATGGTGTAAAAAAGATTATGAGAAGATGCCTTGGTTCATTTGCTACGTCATCATTGTCTTTGAGACGAAATTCAATATCGGTAAACTCTATTTTATTTTTATCTTTTAAAATACAATTTTAAAGTGCGATAAATCATGATGATTTTGGATTTACAAGAAGATTATTATAAAGTCTATATTTGCTTGAAAGCAATATTTCTTCTTCGTCGAAAAACTCGACCATAGACTTCTCCCAATTTCAAGTTACGAAAATTTGTTGATCCAAAAAGTTTTATGGGAGGCATTCCTTGAAGTGAATGCAAAGCATGATGTTTATTCCATGCGATTATCAATGATGGGGCATTCCCTGAAGTGAATGCAAGCATGATGTTTATTCCATGCAATTATCAATGATGGGGCATTCCTTGAAGTGAATGCAAGCATGATGTTTATTCCTTGCAATTATTGGATCTGTTTCATTCCCTGAAGTGAATGCAAACATGGTAAATCATTATTCAATTAGAGACATAATTTCGATATAATCCAAGTATAATTGGCTGGACATCCCGTTCTGCGAGGCTACTGGTCTCAAAGGAGGTTTTTAAAGGACCTTGTGGACAGGTTTAACAATGTCGCGTACGAGGATTAAATCTTTGTTCTCTGTGATAAGGATATGTGAAAAAGGTTTTAAAGGCCCACTGGCTCTACTCCATTCCCTGAAGTGAATGTGAGATTATATTATGGAAGGAATAAAAAAATCACATTAAAAGTTGTGGTCGTTGGCTATGAATATACACATGAAAAATATAGTCATTTTAAGAATACTTCTACCCGCTGGTAGCGAAGTTATAAGGATGACAAGAGTGATAAAGATCATTCTAAGGAAGTGAAATCCTTTTACCAATGTGATGTTATAAACCATTGGTTTCGTACTTGTCAAACGCCAAAGTATTATGGACTTTATCCATAATCATGAATGATAAATGAAATAAAATATAAACAAAATTTGTTTATGGCGAAAATAATTATGGCGTTATTGGTCCAACTCAATTGGATATTGTTAATTTTCTCATAACCCTTGAAGAGAATAATTTACCATTTATTTTATTTCCCTTATAACCTCTACAAGAATAATTGTTTTTTTTATTTTGTTTTTTTAATGTTAATTCGTTTTATTTATTATTTATTTATGTTAGTTTGCTTTATCTTTATTTATTTCATATATTATTTATTTATGTTTTATGTTAATTTATTATTTGAAGAATATGATTACTTCCGGAATAAAATATACAACGAATTGTGGCTATTTATGCCTAGAATTGTGGCTATTTATGCCTAGCAGATAATACAAGTACTCATATTGTACTTAAGCATAAGAAATATTTTTCCCATTTAAATGCAAGGGGAAATATGAGTAGTATTTCTCAAAGTACTAAAATATCAATACTTCGGAAGAGCACTTGAAAGTTTATCTCTGATAGATAATCGACTTGATATGATGTGCTATATTTTATATTTTTCATTCCTCGAAGTGAATGATACAAAGTACATATTTTCATTACCTGAAGTAAATGAAACAAAACACATTTTGAAAGGTGCACAATTATGCATTTCTCGATTAAAATGCAAGGGAATAATGTGAGTACTATATCCGGAAGTACTAATATCACAAAAGGCTCTGGTTGAGCAAATATGTTATTGTCAAATGGAACTTTATTCCATATTCAAAGTGCGTTATACTCGTTAAAGTCATAAAGAGAGCAATATGAGTTCGCAAACTATCCCTTTGGGAATTATAGATAACATATGTTATCAATTGGCATTTGAAATAAGCCAATATGGATATAAGTTCTGGTAGTCAAAAAGTCAGTTGAAAGCTCTAGAAGAGCTATATATTGCTACCAAAAGATAATTTCAATTGAAAGCTACGAAAGAGCTAAATATATTCCTATTTAAAGGAACAATTTTGATGGTCGTACTAGACATGTACGAGTGAGATTGAATTACATGTTATGGTAAACAAGGAGTTTACAAATTCAGAGATATATACACACATATATATAGTTGGCATGATCGGTTAGACCATCCTGATCAATGGTGCAGAAATTATTGAGATTTACATGCACATGTATTAAAAGAACCTGTAGTTCTTGTGGTGCTTATTCTCAAAGGAATGGATTAAATTCCACTTATTAAAGAACGTGAAGTTCTTGTGTTGCTTAAAGGAATTGGTTAAATTCCACTTACTAAAAGAACCTGAAGTTCTTGTGTTGTTTGTTCTCAAAAGATATAGATGATCCCACTTACCAAAAGAATTAGAACTTAAAGTTCTTGTATTGAAGTTGAGACTGTATGTCTTGCATATCTGAACGAAATATGGGCCCATATATCCACAAATGTGGAAAGTTTTATATGGTTTTAGTAGATGCATCTACATTGTTTTATCGACTTACAACCAGAAGTTTGTGAGATTGATTCTAAAAGATTCAGATTATGCAGTTAGACTATTCGTCTTGAAAAGCTAGTGGGTTTATATTTTAGGCTATATCAGTTGTTACAAAGCCTATTGATTATGAAAAATATAGTTTAGCAAAATTTCAATTAGATGCCTCCTATTTAATAGTTAAACTATGAGAACAAAAGAGTTATTATTTATATGGTGTTTCCATATAGCAACACTTATACGCATCAAGCCAACGAGTTATAATAAACTCCCCGTTATGATTGGTTTTTGGTCAGAAACCATACATTTCCCATTTTATGATTTTTGAATGTGCGATATGAATTGCTCCACCACAACGCACAAAATGGGTAAATAAAAAGAGTTGAGAATATATATTGAGTACGAGTCTCCCATTTTATGATTTATGACATGATTTTTCTCAACATCAGGGGGAGATAATAATCAGCTGGATAGAGGAAAATGAATTATTATTATCTAGATCCTCGTATATGAACTAGAAGTTCATAAAATAATTCATGTTATTACATGTCAACTGCCAGACATATTTAATGACCCAATGAGAGTAATTAAGTCTCATATACCAGCTGAAATGCTCTAAGTTTAAATTACATGTTAGAGCGAGAGAATATAAATCATGCCTGAAGCATGATAGTTGAAATGGTTCCAATGATCAAAATTCTCGTAAATAGAAAGTAATATGAGATGGTCATATATTGGAGGCGGGTGCTCCTGAAGAGACCCAAGACATAACAAATAATAAAACTCTATAAGAGTTCCAGGTACCTGAAATAAAGATTAAAATCTTGAAGAGATCTCGATGAGTTATGTCATTACGAGAATGGAACCAGAAAATTGGAAAGTTGTCGACAACGATTTTACAAACAATTTTACATAAAATACTTCTATAGAAGTAAAGAAAGAAATCGAGGATCTTGTATAAAATCTATCCGGAAGTATAGATATTGAATTGGTCAATGTTGAAAGACGCTTTGAACTTCTAAAGTAGAAGTATTTGGACAAGCAGTCCAAACACCTAAAGGTGTAATGCAAGTGAGGCACAAATAAGTAGTCGTAAATACGACTTGAACTATGATTTATGAAAAGTTTTAATTACTTCATGGTGGATGCAATTACTTTGGCAGTTTTGAAAATTTTACATGCGTCTAATTATTTGTGGATCCATATTTATCCTTGAAGGATCTAAAATGCTATAAGCATTTGGAAATTTCTGAGGAAATTTATTTAGACATGTCTCATGAATATTTTGGCGCAATTGGTATAATCGCCTTAGTGAATACTAATTGAGAAAATACTATAAGAATCATCAGATTTCCTTATGTATTTTATAAAGGAGTTTGGAACAAGATCTATTATGATAATTTTAGAACTCCTAAAGAGCTTCAAATTGGAAAGTCATGAAGTACTTTCAATACAAGTACTTGAATCTTGACATCAAGTTTATCTCGACCTGAAGATCGAGCATTTTTATATATTTCTTTTGTCTATGAATAGACATAAGCTAAAAGAATCTTAAAGAAGATTCAATATGAATAGAACATATCTATTGAGTATCCCAATAGTTGTAAGATTGTTGGATGTGAATAAAGATAATTATATCTTTTCTTGCTCTTGAAGCACTATATATTAGTTGGTCAAGAAATATCTATGAATATACAAAGATCATTACATTTAGATCTTCAAACATTCATTGATGCCTCCTCAAATGTCGTAGAAATAATTATGCACGAGGCAAGCCAAAAAAATGTGTTTGGCTAAGATTATTGACCCAACATATCCAAAAGATATGTGGATTTACTTTTACAAGATATGATAAAAGCTATCTTGTGTGAAGATAAAGCAAGATGTATATCTCAGTTTGAAAGTTGATACATCATGGAACATATTACTCCAAAGTTTCATCCCTCGCGATCTTTAGAAAATGATATTCAAGATTAAATTATGAAGATTCAAAGATCTTCTGTGATGTTTTCATGAGGGGGAGTAAATACGCGTTGCACTCTTTTTCCCTTAACCGAGGTTTTGTCCTAATGGGTTTTCCTGGTAAGGTTTTTAATGAGGCAACAAGTTATGCGTATCAAAGATGTGTGTACTCTTTTTCCTTCACTAAAGAATTTTTTTCCCACTGGGTTTTTATCTTAGTAAGGTTTTAACGAGACACATTATCTTCATAGACATCCAAGGGGGAGTGTTATGAATATTTATTTATGTGGATGTCTATCATGATTAGAACTTTATCAAAGGAGTTTGATTTATTTATTATTAGGAATATTATCTCTATGAATTAGAGTTTAATGTATTATGTACTTCTTATGCATATAAATAGATGATTCATTGAAGGCATTGTATACAATTCTATATTTTGTGAATAATACAAATCTCCCTCTTTCTCTCATCTCTTTGTTCTTCTTGTTTTTATTTTTGTTCTTCTTTATTTTATTCACAACAGATAAATTCTTTTTTTCAAAATTTAACAAATTTAATTTGGTATTGGCGAACAAAAAATCAAATTACATTTAGAATTTTACCCTAATAAAAAGTTGAAAGACTGATGAATTACAATTTTTTTTGTTGTCCTTCCCTTTTTGGAATCTATCATGAGTAATTTGGAGTGATTTAAGTTGCACACTTGATTTTAGTGGTTAAATCTTTCAACAAAAATTATTTATATATTAAAAATTTCGAACTCAAAATTTACTTAAACGATACCAATCAGCTTATTACTTGGACTAACTACGTATAGTCACAACTCTTTTTTTGCTCTTGTTTATTGCACTATTACAATAAATTATCAGCCCCGGCTTATAGAGAAGCGCCCTGTACGCCTCCTCAAGGCCCTACTTTTACGGGCCTCATAAAAATTTCTAATATGCAAAAGTTTAGTGGTAAAATGTAATTTTTTTGAAAAAAAATATATTAAATTGAAAAACTTTAAAAAAAATATGACATATATCTATTTGACCAAAAAATTTAAATTTCAAGAGTTCTTATTCTATCAATTTATTGAAAACTCGGAAACAATTATTTGCCTTAAAGAACAAATGGATTATAATTGACTAATTACCTAAACACGTTTTAAATTCTATGATATTCCATTTCTATTTAATTTCTATTAATTGAATATATTTTAAATTAATAATTTAAATAGATAAAATATATTTACATTCTATAAAGATTTATATTTTATTTTTTACTCAAGATTCCGTAAATATCTGAGACAGTCATGTAAATTACACTAAAAAGATGAACAAAATGGGCCTGACATGCAACTACCATGATGATGGAAACTACATCAAGGGGTTTCTAGGAATTATATTTGAACTTTTTATGGTCAAAGAAATTAAATAGGAAGTTAACTCGATAAGATGTCTAGTTATCCGTTTAATTAGTTCGGATTGTTAGATCTTGGTTTAATACATTTTTAAAACATTTAATTAAAATTTTAATATTAAACAAATAGTCTTAATATTTTTGAGCATACACATAGTCTTAATACTAAGAGTTATTATTTGATATAATGTCAATAAAAAAATAATTTTATATACGGTATTTAGATGGTGTCAAGTGTATTTTTAAGTATACTTAAAAAAATTAAAAATTGAACACATTAAGTGGTTTTGGTGGTAAAAGATGGGATGTTTTCTTAGGTGACTCAAATTAGAACAACGTAGTTTATAAATATGTGTGAATTTATCCAGATATAAAATTGAGCTAAAATACTACATTGTATAATCATATTGTTAAAAAATTAAAATTAATAATAGTACATTTGACATCATCTTAACATCGTTTGTGGAATTGTTTTTCTCCACTAGAGGTGTATCAAATTATAGTCTTAATATTAGTATTAAACATTCTGACAAAATATACTTAAATTTAGGGAATATTTTCGGTATATTAATATGATTTAGACAATGTAGAGATCGGTTATAGTGCGATACTTCTGACCTAATTTATTTAATCCACAATGCTAGAGTTTGACACACATGACCTTACTTAAGTAATCTAGTGTCTTGTCCCACTAGATCAACTGATAGTTAATCGAATAATATGACCATTAATAAAAAAAATATGAATTTAGTTTTCTTTTCATTTGTTATAGATTTGGTAATTATTGGATTTTAAATTTTATTTTATATCGAACAAAATTCTGAATTACGATCAAATTAGTTTAATCTATGAATAATATTTATGTTGTATTCAATATATATACATGAAGTTTAATTTGATATATATATATATATATATATATTTCTTGCAATTATGTAGATTAAGAAACAAATATTGTTTTTTCAAAAAAAGGAAGAGTAAAGATTGTTTGCAAAATGTGAACTAATAAAGAAAGTAAAATAAGTTTTATTACAAATTTAAGAATAATAATATATTTGAACCCATATTTTCTTACGGATAATATATTATAAAAAAGAAACCTAGAAATAATACAATATAAAATTCATCAAAATTTAGAATGAAAATAGTATCAAGTATCTAATTTACAAGCAATATAAAATAAAAAAAGTTTCTTGCAAGTTTTATAAATATCAAACATTTTTTAAAATGGTTTAAATTTTACTTATGGTAATAATATTCTCTCAAAACAGTTATGGCAATAATATAAATTTTAATAAAAGGTAATGTAATAATAAACTTTTTTATAGTATGACAACTTAAATAAACCGGCAAACCGGTCCAAGAAATTTTAAAAATAATTTTCAATTCAAAAACACTTATTAACATTCTTTAACATTTCAGCTCCACGCAGCTAAATCACATCAGCTCAGATTTTTTTCTCTCTTCATTTTAATCATTTTAAGATCCAAACTCTAATTCTTAAATCTCTGCTGGTTGCTTTTTAGAACTCCTCTCCCATTCTTTATCGTTTCCATGTACCACAATGTAACCGTTTTCACCAACGGCCAAGAGTCTGTTACGTCTGATGACGATAATGGTGGTTTAAAAACCGTTGATCACGGATGCAAATGCAGAGGTAACGGTTGTGGTCGGACAGGCGGCAGCATTGCGGAGATGAGGGCGACAATGTGCGGATTCAACACGATGCACGTACCTTTCTCAATGTCATTGCACCTTCTCCTCCACCACAACATGGTGGTGTCGGTTAGATACAATGTAACAGTTTGTATCTTGGAAGCCTCATCCACTATACCGACGGCAGTGAGGTATTGCTTTAGGCCATAGAAGAAGTTGTCCCCTTCTTTGGCATTGTAAGGCCTTGACTTGGGCCTTAGAGTTGGCAATCTCCCTTTGTACGGAGTCGCGCAACTGTGAGAGCTCCCCTATGAGTACCTCGCGAAGTTCCCCTATTTTCGCTCGCAAGGTCTCTTCTATCTTGAGCCTCATGGCTTTTATAGTTGTGTAGATCTCGGTGTCCTCCGCCTCGAGGCCTTCCACTCGTTGGGTAAGGTCGTCCACCTGGGTGCTTACATCCACCACGTTCTCCTCAACGTGGGTTACCCGAGACTCCAAGCTAGAAAGCACGTCCCTTGACTTGGCACGCGACCTAGTCGTTGGGTCGACCATTTCCTCACGCCCTCGCTACTCTTGCGTGACTTCTGCCTCGGTTGAGCTAGCCACTTGGTTCTTCCCGGTCTTGGCCATGTTTCTAGTGTCGAACACACTCTGATACCAACTGTCACGGACTTATTCTCCCAAACTCAATCCGTGCGCCGTTAGCACTTTCCAAACGATGCTAACCAACCTTACTCTCACGCAACTTGATGGCTAGGCAAGTGAAAGACAAGAGAAGACAAAGAGACTTTTACAAAGAAAGCTTTGTATTAAGTGTAAGAGAGCTTACAAGTATGCTTTACAAGTACTCAACTTTTGAGTGACTACAAAATAAGAGGGGTGACCCTATTTATAGGCTCTCACCTACTCAATGGACAGTCGAGATCGTTTTGATCCGACGCCTAATAACTTGCCTCCAAAAATATCTACAAGTGTCTCTAACTTTTTAGAGAACTCTACATGTATCTATACATGTCTATAACTATCCAAAAGGTTCTAGAGAGCTCCAGGGTCTTCCGGAGTAGTCCAAAGCTTTCCCGAGCCTTCTAGGTCCTCCCGAGTGTGTCTAGACCTGAATAGAACGTCCCAGACATTTCTAAAACTTTGTGGCATGCTCCTACATATGCTTTGGTTGTCCTAAGCCTTTATAGTGTCCTTCTTGGTGCTTGCTTGCCTCAAAAGTGCCCAAGGAGTGGTGAGAACCTCGATTTGGATTATGGGGAAAATGGTGGGCTGTGACACTTTGAAGGCTTGCTTTTATATATTTGCATTGATTTCTAGCCGTTTGGGAGGTTGAGGTCATCAATATAGACGTTGGAGCCTTTATTTCCCATTATAAATGCACTTCTACACCTACCCGTATCGAAATGCGAAGGTCTGTATCGATCTCTATCTTAAAACAGAAAGAGCCGTTGCAGGTAATAAAGAAGGGCATATCGAAATGCGAGAATGTGTATCGAAATGCTATAAAGGGTTGTATCGAAACGACTTTGGCCGTACCGATACAATTTTTCTCACTTGAGCTACTGTCAATTTCCGTATCGAAACGGCCCTAAGGCGTACTGATACAGGTCAACATCTTTTTAAAAACCACTCATTTCCAATAACTGACAAGTAACAGTAAAAAATAATAAATGCTAAAATTTTACAAATCTTTCAGACCGTATCGAAACAGCTAGACCGTATCGATACGAAATGCCTAAAATTCTTAAACCCACAAGAAGGCCGTATCGAAACAGTATAAGTCGTATCGAAACGCCTTGTCAAAATTTTATCTTTTAAAGCAGTCTGTATCGAAACTGTATAAATCGTATCGAAATGATTTCTTCTAGTAGCCAAATAAAATTTTGGCCGTATTGAAAAGGTTTCTTTTAGTAGCCAAATAAAGTTTTGGCCGTATCGAAACTCCCTTGGGTGTATCGAAACGCATGTCGTTTTTGTAAAGTTTGGCTTAAAAAACACTTAAAAAATTTTATAGGGTTTAAGATTTTACTTTAGAAAATAACTTAGGCTTAAAATTACTTGTCATTTGTGAGTCTTTAATGTACTTAAAAATTTATTTACTATACAAATAAGTCTTTAAAATAATTTATTATATCAAAATTAAATATAAATTTTATAATTTTGAGTATTTTTCTCAAAACTCAAATCTTTTGTTTCTTCTTCAAAGTTTATTTGTCGAATTGTCGAACTTTTAAGACGAGATGTGATGGTATTTTTTCAATTGGAAGGCTTTTGAACCACTCATCAGAGTTCGAACAGTCTATTGGATCAAAAACTAATTACCTGACCGTTTTGGATATTGTTTGATTATCTAATATAATTATTGATCAGTATTTGGATTACTTAGGATATTATTCATAATTATTGATTATCTAATATTTGTATTTAGCTTACTTAGGATATAGTTTTAACAAAGCAAGCACATTGACTGGTTGGCCAAATTGTTATTTTTGTTCATTTATATTCTCTTAAATTATGAGTTTTAGACCCATTAGAAACATTCGCTTACAACAATCAGATGTATAACATAAATCAATTCAAATTAATTAAGACAAAAGGCATGAAGAATAGGAAGGGCAGCAAAAAAAAAAACAATTACTATTTGATATCAGTTTTTGTCAATTTCAATGGACAAGTGAATAATTTATAATTATAAATATAAATGCATTTTAAATTAAATTCAAAATAAAATGAAATAATTCATGAAAACAAATTAAAAGAAAAAGAAGAACCGAGTATTAATTTTGAGATGACCATAAGCTGAGCTGCTCATTTTATCGCCGATTGTCACGCCGTCGCTCACCACATCAGTCGTCGGACCATCATTACCATCACTCTGTCGCCGTAAATTGGTTGACACTGTACGAATTGTCGAATGATTCTTTCGAACGATTCGCGACGAACGGCGGCATGAGGGGCAATGCGGCCACCGCCGACAGAAGTGGTCGGATTTTGGGGTTTAGAGATTTGTGGACTATTTTGAAAATTTTTGAAAATTTCAGGATACATTTTATTTTGTTTTATTAATTTTATTTATTTATAATATAATTCTTGAATTTTCTGGAGATGACATGTGTCCTTTAGCGGTGGAACTCAACGGAGAACCTTAAACGGAGAACCTTAAATGGATTACAGAATAAAACGTTAGGCACCTATTTAGCCCGAAAAATAGTTTAGGCACCTAATTGAAAAAAAGCCATAGTTTGGGCACCTATTTGACTATTAAGCAAAAAAAATTGTCTTAAAATTTATATTTTAGAAACTAAATGAATAGTCTACTTTAAAAAAAATAAGATAAATTCTTTTTTTTTTTCAAAATTTAACAAATTTAATTTGGTATTGGCGAACAAAAAAAATCAATTACATTTAGAATTTTGCCCTAATAAAAAGTTGAAAGGCTGATGAATCACAATATTTTTTTGTTGTCCTTCCCTTTTTTGGAATCTATTATTACTAATTCGGAGTGATCCAAATCGCATACTTGATTTTAGTGGTTAAATCTTCCAACAAAAATTATATGGGTATAAAAAATTTCAAACTTAAGATTTACTTAAACGATACAAAGCAACTTATTACTTGGACTAACTATGTATAATCACAACTCTTTTTTGCTCTTGTTTATTGCACTCTTACAACAAATTATCAACCCCGGCTTATAGCAGATTAGCAGGAGTGCCCCGTGCGCCTGCTCAGGGCTCTACTTTTACGGGGCCTATAAAAATTTCCAATATGCAAAAGTTTAGTGAGAAATTGTAATTTAAAAAAAATATATATGTTAAACCGAAAAACTTCAAAAAAGTATGACTTATATATCTATTTGACCAAAAAATTTAAATTTCAAGACTTCTTATTCTATCAATTTATTGAAAACTCGGAAACTATTACTTGCCTTAAAGAACAAATGGATTATAATTGAGTAATTACCTCCAACACGTTTTAAATTCTTTGATATTCCATTTCTATTTAATTTCTATTAATTGAATATATTTTAAATTAATAGTTTAAATAGATAAAAAAATATTTGCATTCTAGAGACTTATTTTTTAACTTTCGCTCAAGATTTCATAAATATCTGATACGGTCATGTAAATTACACTAGAAAGATGAACAAAATAGGTCTGACATGCAACTGCCGTGATGATGGAAACTACATCAAAGGTTTTCTAGGAATTATATTTGAACTTTTTATGGTCGAAGAAATTAAATCGGAAGTTAACTCGATGAGATGTCTAGTTATCCGTTTAATTAGTTCGGTATGTAAGATCATTGGTTTAATACATTTTAAAACATTTAATTAAAATTTTAATATTAAACAAATAGTCTTAATATTTTTGAGCATACACATAGTCTTAATACTAAAAGTTATTATTTAATACAATGTCAGTAAAAAAATAATAATTTTATATGCGATATTTAAATGGCGTCAAGTCTATTTTTAAGTATATTTAAATAATTTAAAAATTGATTCCATTAAGCAGTTTTGGTGGTAAAAGATGAGATATTTTCCTAGGTGACTCAGGTTGGAATAACTTAGTTTACAAATATGTGTGAATTTATCTAGATATGAAATTGAGCTAAAATACTGCATTGTAAAATCATATTAGATTGTTAAAAAAATTAATAATAATAATAATAATAATACATTTGACATCATCTGAACATCGTTTGTGGAATTGTTTTTCTCCACTAGCGGTGTATCAAATTATAGTCTTAATATTAGTAATAAACATCCTGATAAAAATATATTTAAATTTAGGGAATGTTTTCGGTATACTAATCCGATTTAGATAATGTAGAGATCAATTATAGGGCGATATTTCTGACCTAATTTATTTAATCCACAATGCTAAAATTTGACACACATGACCTTCATTAAGTAATCTAGTGTCTCGTCCCACTAAATTAACTGATAGTTAATTAAATAATATACCATTAATAAAAAATTATGAATTTAGTGCTCGAGACCTTGATTTTGACAAAGTTATCATTGAGTCGGATTGGGCCGAGGCAATTCGTATGGTGCAAGGAGTAGAGAATTTTAGTAGGGAGAATGCGCTTCTCACTGATATTAAGGCAAGCTTGAGGGGAGAATGAGAGGTGATGTTGAGGCATATTAATCAATCGGCAAATGTGGTTGCTGATAAGCTCGCGGCGAGATCGATGGAGGACGCCACTGCTGATGCGTTGTTATCTGTTGAACCAGCTGAGTTGTGTCATTGGTTAGACCAGGATCGGCTGCACAACTTTGAGGTTGGGTAGACTCGATGTGTTGGGGTCGTTTCCGGGGGTGCTTTCTTTGTTGTGCCGTTAGTGACATCAATCTTTTTGATTCTCCATTGTAGCTACATTCGAATGCACTCTTTTTCCTCCACTTAGACTTAGGGAGGTTTTTTAACGAGGCATGAGATTGTAGCGTTTGCTTTTCTTAAATAAAAAAAATTAGTTTAATCTATCAATAATATATATTTTATTCAATATATATATGAAGTTTAATTTGATATATAAATATTTTTCTTGCAATTATGTAGATTAAAAACAAAGATTGTTTTTTCACAAAAAGAAGAAGAAAAGATTGTTTGCAAAATGTGAACTAATAAAGAAAGTAAAATAAGTTTTGTTACAAATTTAAGAATAATAATATATTTGAACTCATATTTTCTTACGGATAATATATTATAAAAAACTTAGAAATAATACAATATAAAATCATCAAAATTTAAAATGAAAATAGTATCAAGTATCTGATTAAATAGATTCACAAGCAATATAAAATAAAATAAAAGTTTCTTGCAAGTTTTATAAATATCAAACATTTTTTTAAAATGGTTTGAATTTTACGTATGGTAATAATATAAATTTTAATAAAAAATAATGTAATAATAAATTTGTTTTTATGGTAAGACAAAACTTAAATAAACCCGCAAACCGGTCCAAAAATTTTTAAAAAACATTTTCAATTCAAAAACACTTATGAACATTTCAGCTCCACACAGCTGAATCACATAAGCTCAGATTTTTTTCTTCATTTTAATCATTTTGAGATCCAAATCCTAATTCTTAAATCGCTGCTGGTTGCTTTTTTAGCACTCCGCTCCCATTCTTTATCATTTCCATGGATAATAATGTAACCGTTTTCACCAACGGCCAAGAGTCCGTTACGTCTGACCACCATAATGGTGGTTTGAAAACCGTCTATCACGGATGCGGAGGTGGAGGTGACGGTTGTGGTCGGACTGGCGGCAGCATTGCGGAGAGGAGGGCGGCAACGTGCGGATTCAAGGCGGAGAAGATCAGCACGGCGAGGTTTCGGGCCTCCAGTAGCCCATTGGCCTCCCCATCTGTCCGGTCACCTTACCTTACTATTCCTCCTGGGATTAGCCCCACGGCGTTGTTGGATTCCCCTATCATGTTGCCCAATGCTCAGGTAACATTTCTTTTCTTTTCTTCCTTTTTTAAGTTTTTAAAACAATTTTAACCAAGAAAATGAAGTATTTTATTATTATGGCGACAAAATTTCAGTGGAAAGGTCCGCTTTTAAGCTGTGTTTGCTTGTTGCCCTTTTTTTCACTTTAAATTGTCAACAGATTTGATTTGGTTATGAACTAAACTTGTAATATGTTCCTAGAACTAAAAATTGAATTTTACTAATTAGTTTGGGAACTGGATGCATGATTTTACTGTAATGTAGAGAGTAATCATATTAGAAGTTTTTTCCCTTCTTTTAGCTATACAATCGGATTGAAAGAGTACTAAATGTTTAATTTCATAAACCCAATCTTTTCTGGAATTTAAAATCTCCACTTGCAAGAGGAGATTGCTACTGTTTGGTTTTACTTGTTAGCACACCTGTAAGAAACATAAAGGAAATAAATAAACCTTAAAATGTACTAATAATGTGAAAAATCATGGTGTATGGGTGTTTACAAATTAGGCGTTTGCTACTGCATTCATAGGCTTGAACATTTTGAGGTTTGCTTCAGCAGTTGTTTCAGTTTTTCTATAAAAAACAAGCATCCAAAAGGACGTACTTTGGTTGTCTGGTGATAACTGATAACCCATCACTGGAATGCTAATAAAGGGTTCTTAATTTTTGATGTTGTTGATAATAGTCTTACTTGATTTGTATTATTTTTGAGCAATAATTAAGCTTAGTTAAATTAAGTGAAGCATGTTAGAAAGCTTTAATAATTGTTACCTGATCTGTTAAAGAAGATCATCACAAACCAAAGAAAATTTTATTGATAGAGGAATTAATATCTCAAAGTTTTTGTTTCCTGTTTACCTCTAGATTTTTCCACTAACATGGTCCTTGATGACAATTGTTTCCTACAAAGGCATCTCCCACCACTGGAACATTTCCGGTATCCCTTCTCGATCAGAATGGTCAAGTTCCGAGTATAAGCAACAGAGACAGAGGCAACTATGTAGCTCCTTCCTTCACATTTAAACCAGAGAATATGGATTCCCAGCCAAGCTTTTTTAGTGTAGAAGATCAGGTAATTTTCTTTGGTTCTAGTAGTACGTTGTCATAAAGTTTAATCCCTGCTGATGGGTTCCAGATTTGCAAATTGAATAGGCAAAACTTTCTAATCATAACTTCTATATCTCATTTTTCAACCGTCATCTGTTATTCCACTTTGTTTACCTATTTTTCTAATATAAAATTATTCTTTCTGAATTGTTTTGTTTATGAAAGACCTGTTTTAGGGATCAAGACCATGTTCGTTCTGCTATAAAACTGCTGACATTTTCTTTTGGATAGATTTCTTCATCTATCCTATTTTTATGTTTGAAGAAATTTCCCTATGATTGTCAGTTTTTGTTTATTTCGGGTTTAGGAGTTAGCCAATCCTGGTAGCCAGTCTCTTCGCATGTCACATGCATAGTTAAGCGTTTTATATAAAAAAGTTGTTTCTATTGGTGATCAATTTTATTTGTGTAGGTTTCTTCCTCCTTCAATGTAGTTCAGAAGGCTGAGGCCGGTTATCAACCTCTTTTCCATTGGGATACACCTCTGGATTTTGAATTTCCCGCAGAATTTTCCAAAGAAGCTACTTCAACAAGTTTTGCAGCAGATTCAGTCACCGAAGTCAAAGTTTTAAATAACATTGTGAATGATGATGTTAATTTGGGATTCCATCCTTCTGGATTGGCAGGTGATCAAATGTCTATGCAGAAAGTTCCTTTCAATGGACAAGATGTTGGCACAAATCCTTCGGAAGGTGATCCGAAGGGGACAAACACCGCAACTGGAACATCAAGAACATCAGAAGATGGGTATAACTGGAGGAAGTATGGACAGAAACAGGTAAAGGGCAGTGAATATCCAAGAAGCTACTACAAATGTACCCATCCAAATTGTCAGGTGAAGAAGAAGGTAGAGCGTTCACTTGATGGCCAAATTACTGAAATCGTCTACAAGGGTGCACATAATCACCCAAAGCCTCAGCCTTGTCGCCCATCACTTGGGTCCTCTTTATCTTCTAATGAAATGTCAGAGAGAACCGAAGGCAGCAGAACTTGTGTCAAAGTTGAAGGTGGTTTGGTTTGGGAAAATGCCCAAGCAGGTTCAAAGGATGTTAAGCTTGCATCTGATTTGAGAGCCGAAGGTCTGGAAAGAACATCCTCAACATCAGTTGTAACTGATCTTTCCGACCCGCTATCAAGTGCACAAGGCAAATCTGTTGGTGCATTTGAATATGCTGATACTCCAGAGTTTTCATCAACACTTGCTAGTCATGATGATGATAATGATGATAGGGCTACCCAGGGAAGTATATCACTCTGTGATGATGCAGCTAATGATGATGAGTCCGAGTCAAAAAGAAGGTATCAGTATACATGTTAATGAATGTAACCTTGGGCCAATTCTAGTAGCTTTTACCAACATGTACTTTGCATTGTCACCCACTTCCCATTGCAGGAAGACAGAAGCGTGCTCGACTGAGATGAATGTAGCATCTGGGGCTCTCCGTGAACCAAGAGTTGTTGTGCAAGTAGAAAGTGATGTCGACATACTTGATGATGGATATCGTTGGAGGAAGTATGGACAGAAGGTTGTCAAAGGAAACCCTAATCCTAGGTATCAAAACTTGTCAGTTCTATTTTTTTGTCTCTGTCTCATTTCTCTAGCATCATGTGAATGAATCTAAATCAACCATCCAAAGATGCAGGGGTAAATTGAAAATGAACCTTCCTATAGTAAAACTTTTTTTGTTGTCTTATAGGAGCTACTACAAATGCACAAGTCCCGGATGTCCTGTGAGAAAGCATGTGGAAAGAGCTTCCCATAATCTAAAATATGTACTCACAACATACGATGGAAAACACAATCATGGAGTTCCAGCAGCCAGAAGCAGCAGTCATGTTAACTCAAGTTGTAGTAATTTACCCTTAACCGTGCCCAACACTCAAGCTAGTCTGGCATTATCCAGAAATGCCCATGCTCTAAATCCCGAAACACCGATCCAAGATATCGCACCTCCTTTTGATGGAAAGGCTGAATATATGAGACCTAGTTTTCTTGGGGATTTAAGCAATGAGATGAAACTTGGGACATCTCTGGCTTCTGTTTACCAAATGAAGTTCCCATCCTTACGTAAAGCTCTCTCTTATGGCTCCTTTGGACTGAACCCAAACTGCATTGCAACTCATTCATCTGGCTCAATTGCCTCAACAGTTCCAAGGTTTCCAATCTCGATGCCGCTGAATCTCCCAACATCTGCAAATTTATCTTTGGTTGGTTTTGATATTAATAATGTTGGTAAACCAACTGGTCCAGTTCACTCTTTCCTTCCAGGGCAGCAGTTCAAAGATGATGCTACTAGGTTCCATGGGATCAAACAGGAGCTAAAGGATGATAACCATTATGATCCTTGCCTTCCCATTGTTGACCATGAAAGCACAACATCGGCATCATCATCAACCTATCGGCAGGCCGCCGGAAATTTTCCATCCTAGATTGCAATTGGCTTCTTACCTGAGCCCTGTAAGTTGTTGGGTTCTACTTGAGTTTGTCCAGAACCAAAGGTTCTTGCTCTTTCTATGTTGCTAAATTATCATATATAGTTTTGCTTCTTCATATCTATGTTTCTTATACAAACCCTACTACTATATATGTGATCGTATATGATTTTCAATTTTATACATGGAAATTGAATATTACAGGTTAAAATTGGTTGCATCTAGTTCTTTGTGCATGATTGTTCAAATTGTCTTCTGTTTTTATTTAATTTTTATGGCCCCATTGTTGGATAAATTGAAATATTAAGTATTGAATTTGTATGTTAAAAAAAGGGTTGAAGTTTTAAAAACTTTAGTGTATGGTTCGGATCCCACCATATGTAGAATTTATATTCTAAATAAATGATTTAATTTAGAAATTTATTCATTTTAAAATGTTAACTCTATTGACATAGTATCATTTTATAATATGCTCGGTGATTTAGAATAAAATTAAAAAGATTGATTTAAATAATTTTTTGTTAATTTTTTTTGAAAATCCTATCTAAACCTAATCTGACATAGGGTTGGACTCTAGAACCATGATCTAAGGGAAATAGAGGAACAAAGATGGGCAGTTTGGCTAACTGACCAAATTATGAACAATTTATTTATAATGGTAAATTCTTTTAATATACTTGATCTCACGTTCTTTTTGTATATTGTACCAACAACACCTCAATCGAATTAAATTTAACACACTAATATTTTTTTCTTGAAGTAGTGAATTTAGTGCATTATAAACAGCTTATTTATAATGATAAAAATACACTTAAAACATTAATAATAATTCGGAAATTAAAACATGATAAATGGGTAAAAGAAATTAAAAAATATATTATTATTTATTAACTGTTTTAATATAGCTTTTTATATTAAACAGTTTTAAAATTATAAAAATAACAAATTTAGGCTCATTCCCTTGTGTCCTGGTGGCAAAGGTAGATGTTTATCATCCCTTGGGACCCGGGTTCGAGCACCAATAATGTCATGCTGTGTGTGCCGTCTTTAAAAAGACTTAGAAAGTTGAACAGATGCTACCCTTACATCGCACCAGCATATTCAAAAAAAAAAAAAATTGACAAGTTTAGGGGAGGAGGGAGTATATAAAGCTCCGCTATCCTCCCTCGCCGTAATATCTTCACTCCTTAGCCCTTAAGCGAATACCTACCAAAGAAAAAGAACAAAAAGAAGAAGAAGAAAAGACAGCAAGTCCATTGATTTTCAACGCGTAAGGTTTCTGTATTTGTTTTCAATCAATCATGACAGGCAAAGCCAAGCCGAAGAAGCACACCGCCAAGGAAATCGCTGCCAAGATCGATGCCGCCACAACCAACCGAGGCGGCGGCAAGGCCGGATTAGCTGACCGTTCGGGGGTGGAGAAGGGTGGACATGCCAAGTTCGAGTGTCCCCATTGCAAAATAACAGCCCCAGGTTTGAAGTCGATGCAGATTCACCATGAATCCAAGCACCCTAAGATTCCCTTTGAAGAGTCAAAGCTTGTGGATCTTCATGCTGTTCATGTCGCTGAGTCTTCCAAGACTCGTCCTGGTGTCAGGGGTAGCTTGAAGAAGTGAATTTGATTAATGAAATTAGCCGTTTTCTTTCAGATTTCGTGCTTTTGGGTTGTTTTGGAATCTGGGTCTGTTCTCTTTAGTAGTAGGTTTGGGTTTAAAAAAAAGGTTGGATTGGCTTTGTAAGGCGCCTCCCTTGACTCTGATTATGATGATGATGTATACTACATATATTTGAATGTGGTGATGGTGACTATTTTATAGCTTTTTTACTTAATTCTGATGAATTGTTTGTGGATATGGAGATTTTGTCATGCATTAACTTATTTCTTAGAAACCTTACTAGCAATTAGGTTTAGTTTCTTTAGCTTAGTTTATGGAGTATAACAGCTTGAATGAGAACTTTACACCTTGAAATGCTTGGCTGTTTCAATCCAATAGATTACTGATTAGGAGGGTAAAAGGGGGTGTTTCCTTTATGCCTTTGTTGCATTAATTTATGAGAAAAACTTTGATGCACACGTTTGCAAACTTTAGAGTTTAAGATTTTAGATTGTATAGTTTTAATAGTAAGGGTTTTCTTACACATTGTGAATCTAAATATAACCCTTAATTTGTATATATGATTGCCTTATACTGCTTCCTTTATTGCCAAGACTAGTATCATCTGGTTAACTTATTGTGGGATGCAGATACAGATGCTGAACAAATGCATCTAGTTACATTTTATAAAGCAAATGGAATTCGAGTTTCAAATGTTTTATTATTGCTTAAGTTATGTTAGAATCAGTGATTGAGCATTAAGTTTATGTACTTGGATCAAAAAACTTTGTTTTCCGCCTGTAGGGTTGTGTACTCAAAAGTCTTGAGAGTGATCTTTGTGGCAGGTAATGTGATTGCAATAGTTAAATAATGCTGCTGCCGGGTAAAGTTTCATTTCGGTAACATTAATAACACGTTCTGCATTGCTTAAGTAACGAGAATGTTATAATTTTATGTAATATTTGAATGGAATCAGTCTTGTCCTGTATCTAAGGATAGAAAATGTTAATCTATTGGAAAGGCTTGAGAGGCGCTGAGTTGTTGTTCAAGTTGGTACTGGTTAGATGAAAGTTTCCTTTGGATAATCTTACACTGTTCTGCATTCCTTTATATACTGAATATGTTACTATTGATCTTGTCCTGCAAATTTGATGTTGTGAGGTGATCTGTTGATATGATCATGAAGACCAATAAAAAGGACTCAATTAGTCCTATGAGTTAGGAACAATATCTAATGTTGTCGCGTACATTCGGCATCGCCATGCTTCAAAGGAGATTCTCCTCCTTTGTTATTAACATGGATTGGAGATCTCCACATTACAATTACAAGCAAGCCACTCCAGCCATTGCCATGCCCATCAAATTGACTACTACCCTCGAGAATCATGCAAGTCTCCGGTCATCCCCTTACGTTCCAACACAATGCCATCACGGCTCCTTGGCAGACTGATTCCGGGTACCCCATCACATCAGAACAACCAGCTGAAGAAGTCGAGCAAGCAACAATCAGACCTGGCACCAGCGGATCAGCTATAATCTCAGGCTGAGCAAGGCAGGACTAGAAGAGCGCCTGCTTTAACAAAAATGCGGCATGTTTGAAAGATGTGGTTGCTTTTCAGAGAATACGAGAACCCCCAAAATAATTTCAGTTTAAAGGATCGTACACATTGGTTTGTATTGACAGTTTAATTCCAAATAATGTAAGTATTTATTCAAATTTTAAGTTAATTCTTTTTTCATTTCTAATACAGTTTAAATCTATAAAATAATGCTATATAAACAGGCAAAGCAAAACCACTTTAAACCAGTAAAATTTGTCCCAAAGTGTCTTGATTAAAATGCAATTCGATTTGAATTTTACAAAACTGAACTGTTATGCAGTGTAGACTGAAATACATTCAAAGAGGGAAAAATACTAATTTCTTCATTGATCTTTCCTTAACCAAACTTGAAATAAAAAAAAAAACCTACACGAAACTCACCTATTCTTTGAGAAAATGCTTCTCCTATGAGTTACAAGTAATTTCCAAAGGTAAAAAGCAAAGCAAAGCAACTAGGGTGCTCTACACAAAATGTTCTATAAGCTGTATAAACAACTGGAAAACTGATTTTTGAGAAACAAACTATGGATAAAACCTATATCTCTAAGCAAACAGTGAAAGGAAATCAATGTGGGTAGTATCCTTTAAACCGAAGCTATTCGGGGCTTCTGTACATTGTCTTCTTTGTAAAGTATCCGCCTCTTTTTTGAACCATATCCATGGTACTGATAAATGAGGGTGTGAAGACACTGCCTCAGGCACACCACATCAAACGTTTCGATAAATTTCATGTCGGTAGGTCGGGATTTGATGCCAGCAAAACGTTGGTACTCCTCAAATACAGATGGCAAGCACCAGTTCTGCAATTTCCTCAAGCAACCAACAAGGCTACCCGTCCGATGCTGCATGAAGGATAAAAAGATCAGAGGAGACACAGTTTTCATTAAAGAAAAATGAAATCTTTGATGTCACTGGAAAAAAGAACAAAATCCAAGTACGTATCACAGCTGAAAACTAAGAGCCAACTGAGTTATTTCCATATAGCTTTCATTTAATTCAAAGTACAAGTTGATCAAATCTCTTATCAGCCAACCTAAACCCTGAAGGAAAACTTGATGCATAACCACACAAATGTAAGCTAAGCTAATTATTCTAGTATAATAGCTGAATTTGGACTATTACCTTTCCGCGCTTGCAGTGGATCAAGACAGGATGATTTCTCACATCTGTGCAGAAACAAGTTTATCTTAATAGCCCACAAAGGTAAAACACCCTGGTAAAGGGCAAAGATGAAACAAAAGAGTCAATTACAAAATTCATGAATTCCATACCGATTAAGATCTTGAGAGCTCCCCTTATAGAATCCTTGAGAGTAGCAACTGAAGGCTCCTGGAAAGAAAAAAGTAAGCTATTGAGAATCAAAAGTACAGAAAAATTATATCCAAGATTTTAAGATGAGATAATTTGTTTTGAATCATTTATAATTTATTCTTATTCAAGATTCTTGACCAGCAGATTTATGAACTATATATATCAGATAACAAGTCCAAGAACTAAAGAATTCCATTCTTGACCAAATTCCTATAGGTCGAAAAGTCTCTAACTCTCCCAAGTTAAATCGTTTTCACCAATAGTGACCCAAAAGCCTCGTCAAAGTTTTAAAAAAATCTCCAAAATTCAAATGAAAACGACTTAAATTCAATAAGTGTATACCACAGCTTAAAAACTCTGGTAGAAAAGCCAAGAAGCATAAGGGCATACCGTTTTCCCTTCAATCCCAAACTGGAAAAGCCTAATATTATGAGACAGAAGAAACTCAATATTCTCCTCCGGATAGGGCTCCGGGCACAAATATCTGCAAAATCCAAAGGAAAGAAAAAGAGAGTTAATTTTCCAAGTAGAAAAGGGCATTCATGTCAGAATGAATTGTTTAATCCTTTCAATCTGTCTGTTTTTTCTCTTAATTTTCTAAGAAACCAAACAGTCGAGAAAGAAAACGAGAAATTCTATTTTAAGGAAAATCAAACTTCCAAAACAGCTCTAAAAGGAAAAAACACTTTACCAATGCAGCTAAAAACCAAAAGAAAGAGAGAAGAAAACACTTACATGATGGATCGGAGGTTTAGGGTTTCTATGAAGGAGAAATTGGCGGGTCGAGGGCAACTGGATCTGAAAATGCCTTCATCCACCATCGAAAAATTGGGTGGCGGCTCCAATACGACGTCGTCTCCGTCATCAACTTCCACAATACACCCCATTGGTCGGAGAGTGAAAAAGCTGAGATCAAAACCAATGAAGCAATGGAAGAAGTGTTTAAGGGTGGTTTAAATAAGAGAATTAGAGAGGGTTTCTTTGTAAACAATGAAAACGACACAGCATCGGTTATCGGTTAGGATTCGACTTCTTCTAATAACGAAACTCTCTCTGGAATTGGATTAGGAAACCGGAACTGCTATTTATGCTTGCATTCTTCTTCTTTCTTTAATAAAATTCTTTTATTTTATCTAAATAAAATTAAATTTGTGTAAATGAAAAACCAGCTTTTTATTGGTTTTTTAACTGCTCACGTCTTTAGTTGTGTCGTAATCATGTTATGTAATCCTAATAAAATTTGAATTTTAAATTTACATATAATATTTTTTGAATATAATTTACATATAATATTCAATACAAAGAAATTTGAATATATTTTTAATATAATTGTTCGAATTTAGATCTTTAGGGAAAATAATATTTTTATAGATTTTTTTTCATTAAATGACTTAAGTTTTAACTTGAACAAGAAAACTCCCAAACATGTAGTAATTTGTATGAAGTTATAATAAATGAACTTTTTATTTAAATTAATAATTTGTTTAGATACACCAAATTCATATTAATTCTATTTAAATAGAATACTTGAGAGAATGTGATATTTATTTTTAAAAAAATATAAAAGAGGGGTAAAAGTGGAAAATTAGGGCAGCGTGAATGTGTGCGATTAGACCGATTTGGATTTTCACAGACACACGTGGTAAAATCTTTTCCAGTTTTGAAATTCCTGTGGGCTGGGGCCTGGGAGAGAAAGGTAAGTTTAATTATTATTTAAATAATTTCTAAGATTAACACCCACCGGCCACCGCCACTTAGATGGAAAGGAAAAGTTAATTACTATATTATGTATTGATGTAAAAAAAAATTGTTTCTTATATTTAATAGAATAATTATTTGAGTCACATTTTTAAGTATTTTATAACTTTTTATTTTTCGTCAAAATTATTTTTCCGTAGATGAAAATTGTCATTTAATTGATCGTAAATAGTTTAAAGTAATTTGACATAATGACACATCATCAAGAAAAAAATAATTTTATATTTTATATAATTTTATAAAATTATTTATGAGTGATGTGTCATCATATAATCACCGTAAACTTTTCAAAGTTAACACAACTGCTTTAAATTTTTTTTAATTTTTATAGATTAATTCTTAAAATTTTGAAATATTTAAGGTTTGTGCCCATCTTAAATTTTTAAAAATACTTGTGTGTTCACTCACAAATATATTTATGGATCTATCACTATCTTGTCTCTAATAACAATGCTAGTTAAAAATAATAGTAGATAAAATGTGATATCTTTAAATATAGAATAAAATTCTTATCCTTTAATTTAAAAATAATTTTATAACAACTTTACAAAGTGAAATTCGGAAGTTTAGAAATTTTTAATTGAAAAAATAAATAAAAATGATGGTGGGAAGAGCACAGTTTCATAAAAAGATAAACAAATAAACAAACAAAAGGAAACCCCACTTCTATTTAAACCATTTTGAAAATTTTAAAGGTTTTTAAAAAATAAATAGTTCCGAATCTGTAAATGAAAATCAAATAGTTTAGGTAGTAGGATTTAAAATTTAAGATTCATAAGAATTTAAGATTTAGAGTTTGTAGTTAGAAGTTTAGATTTTAAATGTAGGCTTGAAAATAGTCATGCTTGTGTACTTTTTTTTACATTGGCAATGTATTAAATATTAATCCTTTATGGATTATCTAAGGATTATTATCCTATACACCGGTGATTGAAAATAAAGTTTTTACAAGTGGGGTTATTTAGGGGTTTAAGGTTTTAATTTAGGGGCTTAGAGGTTAGTGGCTTAGGTTATATGGTTCATGGTTATAATTTAAGGTTTATGGTTTGTGGTAAGATTTTTAGGGTTTTTATGTTAGAAATTTAGATTTTAGATTTAGGCTTGAAAACAAGCATGCTTGTGTAAATATTTTTTACACTGACACTATATCAAATATTAATCATTTATCTAAGGATTATTATCTTATACACTGACGGTGGAAAACAAAGTTTCAACAAGCATAGTTATTTATGGGTTTAGGGTTTTAGTTTAGGGTGTAGAGGTTAGTGGTTTAGGTTATAGGGTTTAGATTTTAGGATCAATGGTTAGAATTTAGGGTTTAGAGTTTGTGGTTAGATTTGTAGGGTTTTAAGGTTAGAAATTTAGATTTTAGATTTAGATTTGAAAATAAGTATGCTTGTGTAAACTTTTTTTTACACTGATAATGTATCAAATATTAATCCTTTATCTAAAGATTATTATCCTATATACTAGCGGTAGAAAACAAAGTTTTCACAATCGAGGTTATTTAGGGGTTTAGGGTTTTAGTTTAGGGTGTAGATGTTAGTGGTTTAGGTTGTAGCGTTTAGAATTTAGGATCAATGGTTAAAATTTAGGGTTTAGAGTTTGTGGTTAGATTTGTAGGGTTTTAAGGTTAGAAATTTAGATTTTAGATTTAGGTTTGAAAATAAGTATGCTTGTGTAAACTTTTTTTACACTGACAATGTATCAAATATTAATCCTTTATCTAAAGATTATTATCCTATATACCGGCGGTAGAAAACAAAATTTCCACAAGCGAGGTTATTTAGGGGTTTAGGGTTTTAGTTTAAGGTTCAGATGTTAGGGGTTTATGTTGTATGGTTTAGAATTTAGGATCCATAGTTAGAAATTAGGGTTTAGAGTTTAGGGTTCATGGTTAGAATTTTAGGGTTTTAAGATTGAAAATTTAGATTTTAGATTTAAGCTTTAAAATAGGCATGCTTGTGTAAACTTTTTTATACCGACAATATATCAAATATTAATCATTTATCTAATTATGTTATTATAAAATGCCTTATTATTTATGTTAAACAAATCACTCTTTGAATTATCCATTATTTTAAAATATAAAAATATAACAAACTATTTGAGGAGACTTGTTTCCAACATGGGTTATGACTTGTGAATCGGTAAATCAGAAATTTTAATTATTGTACAATTCAAAACAAATGAGATAAATCTTTTCTACAATAGTTGTGATGCTTTTATGTTTGAAAAAGTTATATACATATAATATCTAGAATATTGAATTTTTAAAATTTTAAATAAAAATATTTTTTTTGAGGGAAAGGGGCCCACTACCACATGCCTCGTTAAAAAACCTCCCTAAACCTAATGGAGGAAAAAGAGTGCACATGGTAGGGTAAGTACATAAAGAAACATCCGAAAAAACACAAACACTCATGAGAAAGCATGAGTGACTAAAAAGAAACTAAGGAAACAAGTCCTACAAGCCAATAAACCGCAACAAACATCACTGCCAAGCACCCAACCCAGCAGCAGCCAACGACCCCTGCACACCATTACTCAGCTGCAAACGACACATCCAAAACAAGACAGGGCAATCAGCCAACCGATTTCCCATACAGCAGCAGCCAACAACCCCATCAGCCAAGCACAGGATTTCCTCTCGCAACAGAACTAGCCCACGAGAAAACAGAGTCAGTCACTGCACTTCAACAACGCCCTGCACAGCAGAAAACATGGCGTTGTCCTTATCAAGAACGTCTCGAATCGCCAATGGGGGTTCAAGAAAACGATAATGATCCAAAGGAAACTTCTTCGCCAACTTCGCAAGTGCATCCGCAGTCGCATTCACATCCCGCCTTACCCAGGAGTATTTGATTTCCCAAGATCGCTTTAACATTTCTTTAATATGAGCACGGATATTCGACGGAAGATTTAATGGATCCCCCATTGCCAAACCCTCGTAAACACATTTATTATCTGTCTCGACTATAATTCGTCGAAACCCAAACATCCAAGCCGTTGAAAGGCCCTCGTAAACAGCCCATAATTCCGCTTCAAAGGTAGAACAAATGCCTATTTTCTTAGCGAAACCAAAGCACCAAACACCATTTTCGTCACGTCCTAAACCACCACAAGAAGCAAAGCCCGTAGTCGTGTTCCTCGCGCCATCAACGTTCAATTTAATCCATCCTGCAGGCGGTTTCGACCAGCATATGCCGTGACTCGCTGGTCGTCTAATATTCGAAATATGATCTGCTTTGACAGCAGCCCGCGCGACCTCATCAGCTAGCCTCCTCGCGCCTTGCAGCAGGGACTCCTGACCACCAAAAGCTGATCCAAAAACCGCTGCGTTGCGTTGCTTCCATGTTAACCAAACTAACGAGCCGAACATCAAATCCCAATCTCGAAAATCAAGCGGATAACGCTTCACATTAGTGAGGTTAATATAAATCCACTCCTTTATAGGTTTGCTAAAAAATTCATGGAGCATATTGGTCTTTATAATCCGAACCCACGTTGCTTTGATTACCATACACTCACGGAGAATATGCGATATGTCCTCAGTAACAGCACCACACAGAACACAACTAGCATCGTCAGCAAGATGGCGACGGACTCTTTCCGCGTTCGTCAGAATCCGACCATGACACAACTGCCAAAGAAACATTCTAACCCGAGGCAAACCTCGATACTTCGCTAACATAGCCCACACGGGTTCCTCACACGTGTCATTCGATTTAATACTCAGGGAATATGCTGACTTCACCGTAAACCGCCGAGATTCTTCTAATGCCCATCCCGGATAGTCTGGTACATTCCTACACACCGGAGGTTTAACAGCTGCTATTCCATGCAAAACATCACTCGGCAGAATATCATTAAATTCCTCCCACTTCCATTGGCCATTAGACTCCACCATATCCTGAACAGAGCAATCAGATACCCCAGGTTCACTATCAGCAGAGACATATTGTCGAAGAGGGCCAAAGTTACTCACCCAAGCATCATTCCAAAACTCAATCTGACGCCCATCGCCAACATTCCAAACAATGTTATTCCGAAGATCAGACCAAAGCATACGAATACCCCGCCAAAGGCGTGACCCAACACGATTTGGCAAACCATGTGGCGCCAAGTCTTGTAAGCCATACTTGGCACGCATAACACGTACCCAAAGCTTACCTGGCTCCGCAAGCATGCGAAAACCCAATTTCAGAAGAAAAGTTGTATTCTGCGACTCAACCTGCTTAATACCCAATCCCCCATTAGAGATCGGGGAGCAAACCGTCTCCCAATTCACCGCATGAATCCCCCTATCACCATTGGAATGGCCCCATATAAAGTTCCTGATCAGTCTCTCCACCTCATCACACACAGATTTCGGCAAACGAACAGATTGCATCGTATACATAGGAATGGAAGAAAGGACAGACTTAGCCAGCACAATCCGTCCCGCAAAAGAAAGTAACCGAACTTTCCACCCTGCCAATCTATCAGCAACCTTTTGAACTAAATAACGATATGTAACCTTAGTGACTCTCCCATGAATAAGGGGAACACCCAAATATCGCCCCAGGTCAGATACACATTTAAAACCAAAAGCATCACTAATATCTTCTTGAAGAACGGTGTGAATATTATGCGAGAAAAAAATATTAGTCTTCGATATACTAACCTTATGTCCTGAGTATTCGCAAAAGTCCCTGAGAACCCGACTAATAACATCAAACTGGTCAAGAGATGCTTTCGCGAATAAAACCAAATCATCTGTAAAGAACAGATGAGATATCAGCGGACCATTCCTCGTAACCTGGAAAGCCTTCCAATGTCCACAATCCACCTCCCGTTGAATAGATTGTGCTAATCTCTCCATACATAAGACAAAGAGATACGGAGAGAGCGGATCACCCTGGCGAATTCCTCTAGAGGGTTGAAAACTAGCAGTGGGACTACCATTCCAAATAATCTGAGTCGACACGGAAGAAACGCAACTCATAATAAGCGAGCGCAGATGAACAGGGATACCAATGTCACAGAGAGTATCATCAATAAACGACCACTCAAGGCGATCGTAGGCTTTCTCAAGATCCACCTTGATTGCAAGCCAGCCTTTTTTTCCTTTCTTTATACGCATGGAGTGGATGATCTCCTGGGCTATAACAATGTTATCCGTAATGGACCGACCAGGAACAAAGCTAGTCTGATTGTCGGATATCCAGTTTGGCAAATAAGGTTTTAATCTATTCACAATAACCTTACTAAGAATCTTGTAAACCACCGTGCATAAACCAATAGGCCGAAAATGAGCAAACGACTCCGGAGCCTCAATTTTTGGAATCAACACAAGGAGAGTTCTATTCAGCTCGGGATCGACAATCCCAGTGCTGAAAATACGTTGAATCGTGCTACACACGCCATCTCCCACAATGTCCCAATGGCGCTGAAAGAAAGAAGCATGAAAACCATCCACACCCGGTGCTTTCGAAGGCGCCATCTGAAAAAGTGCCGTGTAAATCTCATCCCTTGATACAGGCGTATCCAAGGCTATCATGTCCCTTCTATCAATTCCACGGAACACATCACGGCAGTTAAAAGAGTAACCATTCGCCCCCTCGCTAGAAAATAAAGTCGTGAAGTACTCCACTGCTAAAGAACGCAACATCTCCGGATCACTAACCCACACGCCTTGGCTATCCTTGAGACGGAGGATAGTATTCCACTTCCTTCTTCCATTAGCTATCGCATGATAATACTGCGTATTACGATCACCATCGCAGATCCAATTACATCTAGCCTTCTGCCGCCAGATACCCTCCTCCATGGTAAGAATCTCATCCAACTCCCGTTTAAGCTCTCTCTCGAGCTCACTAAGAGCTCTCGAGTGCCTAAAACTCAACGCACGATCAATACCCTTGAGCCGGGTGAGAATTCTCTTTTTCCGCTTCCCTAACGAGCCAAAGCATTGGGAACTCCATTTAGGGAGTTCAGCCTGCAAATAAGCAATATTGTCTTCATAAGACCGAGAGTTATCCCAGGAAGCCTTCAAAAAAATACTAAAGTCAGCCGAGTCTTGCCATATAGGAACAAAACGAAAGGGTTTTCCCATCGGAGTCCACTCACAATGCTCCGTACTAAAAAAGATCGGGCGATGGTCAGAACCAATTATGTCAAGGTGTAAAACCAGAGAACTCGGATAATACTCTAACCACTTCAGATTAACAAGACATCGATCAAGGCGCTCATACAGGTCCCCACGACTCCAAGTGAACCGCGACCCCTTAAAATCCACCTCCTGTAAAGCATTCAAGAACACAAAATTCTGAAAATCTCTGCTTACACAATTACGATGATACTTACCCCCTACGATCATCCAAATGAAGGAGGGCATTGAAATCACCCCCAAGAAGCCACAGATGATCCATACCAGGATTAATCGCATTCAACTGATCCCAGAGATAACGCCTATATTGCACTTGCGGACTAGCATATACCACAGTCACATAAACAGCATTCCGCAGAGACATGCCTTGAACCGACAAATGAATGAACTGATTGGACGCTGTAATCACCTGAAGGCGTAAATCACCGTTCCAAAGCAACCAAATACCACCGCTAAATCCCTGAGCTTCCACACGGAAAGAGGATTGAAAACCCAAACTACTCACCACACGATCTACCCGAGTAACACTAATGCGAGTCTCCATAAGAGCAACAATAGACGGTCTTGAAGAGTTATTAATTCGACGAAGATGATCCTGAAAGGAGGAGCAAGCAGCCCCCTGGATATTCCATAATAAAACACAAATCATGGAGATACAAAGAAAGGAAAGGACGAACCAGACTCTAGTCCACAACCATGACCGTCGATGTGGCAACCGACGCAGCTTGTTCCTCACGGTTTTCCCCTATCGGTGCATCAGAATGATCCCCAGAATTACGCAGCGGCTCCGTATCAGTACACCGCTCCCTTGCCGGCAAGCCACCTGCCGTGGTATCATCCGGAGGTCGCGTCAGCTGTAGCTCATCAAGGCGTGCGGACGCCGATTGCACCCATTCAGAGAGAAGCGACATCAAAGGAGACCGTTCATTCTTTTTTCTTCCTCGCGCTTGCGGTTTCGCTAGTCCTTTGCTACTTTTCTGCACTCCTTGAACTTTAACTTTATTAGAACCCTTTTGCGAACTATGAATCTTTCGACCATCATTCTGAATTGAAATTGCCATGTGGCTTGGTCCAGCACTAGTCTCCTTGTTTTCAACCACAATCGGCATAACCCCTGGTACCGTCGGATTAACCGAAATCGTCGATGAGCTACTCCCAATATTTCCTGTTTGCACCATCAGACTATCGCCACAACCACTTCCATCACCTTTCTTGTTATTCCGACTTGGGTTTCGGATAACCCTATCCGCCCCAATATTTGCAACGTTAACAGCCTGTTTGCCCTTATCCAAGGCCGAGAGCTTATTAGCACTAGCATTTCGATCATCATTGCCGTTATTTCGACCCATCTCATCTTTATCAAGATCTCTCAGCACATCAAATCTAGAAGAAGTACCTCTATTCTTAGCCACCTTGGGGAAACTTTCGTTTTCACCATTCCTCCGAGGTCGACGTCTTTTACTTTCCGCTATCATCCACGGCCCATAAAACTCAGCCCGCTCGCTATCTTGGTTCGGATGTACTGGCCCTTCTGTCATGCCATCCGTAGGTTCAACAACTTTCGTCGCACAAAGTTCCATTGTATGGCCATACACGCCACAATGATAACATATAAGATTCAGGCCCTCATATTCAATTTTCTGCAAAATATTATCTATACCAATGCAAGGGAGAAGCGGTTTGGAAAGATCAACCAAAATAGCTAGTCTGGCAAACTTACCTCGCTCACCGGCAACCGTATTGTAGTCGACCTTAACGACCTTACCAATAACTTCAACAATGCGCTCAAATAATCCCTTAGAATAATATCGGATCGGCAGTCCCGGAAGCCAAACCCAAACTACAACTTGCGACAGATGGGATTGAGTCGTCGAAAATTCCCTACTCCACGGTTGGACTGTGAGATAGCTGCCAAAGATGGTCCACGGCCCTGCAGTCAACACTCGAATATAGTCCTCTTCCAATTCCAACTTTACCAGGAAATATTCATTGGCAAGATCGATCAACTGAAATTGGCCATCAAGTTTCCATAGAGTTTGGATACGATTCCATAGAACCCGATAGCTAATAGATCGACCGAGAAGACGAACAACCACCGCTTTCTCCATGCTACGATCAAAAAGTTCATGCACTCTTTCCGAAAATTTGATAACTGGATAAGGCCCACCAGTAGTAATCGTAACATCTTCATCAGTAACAATTATATCTTCCTCCGTCACTGCAGCAAACTTCTTTCCATTGTTCTCTGTTGCACCCGTTAGAATGCTTGCATACGAGCGAGGTGCATCAGCAGCGATATCCTGAGTATCCCCGGTGTCCATAGCAACATCACCTTCAACGCCTCCCTCAAAAATCGGATTCCCAACAACCCTCATCTGGTTGTTATCTCCATCAACAGACAATCCTAAGCCGCTCGAAACATCCAAAGAAACAGAAGCAGCCGTCGGTGGCCGACCATTGTCCATGCCGCCTTCACTAGCAGGCACCATCCCATGCACAAGGTTCTGAAGCCCTAGATTACCAGCGCCAAAGCCCGCTGCCTCCGGCAAAACAGTAGCCTCCTGATCCACCATCCCCGCTTGTTCCCTTCCCTTTTCCTTCCGCTCATGCTGCCCCGCCGTCAGAGGCCTATCGCCAGCATCCGCCCGCCCCAAAGCCCCGGGCGGAATCTCCACACCGATATTAGGGTTCGTGTTTTCCGCGTTCTCCTGATTTCCCGGAGAAGAAACCATAGCATATCGTTTTTTTATCCCGGTAAATTTTCAAATTTTAGAGTAGGTAGTTTTAGTTGTTCAAAGCCTGATGATAATTCTAATTTAAATAAAAATATTCAATTAACATATTAAATCATAACTTTTAAAGTTAATAAAAAAATTAATCGATATATTTTAAAAATGTGTTAGAAATGGAAAAAGAAAATCGCAACCAAAAGAAGAAAGTGGCCTCCGTAAAAAAAACATAATTTTTTTTGTCATTTTCCGTGGTTTTATTCATGCTCCTATATTAAAAATTAAATTTAAGATAACAGAAAAATTATTTATTGATGGCTTCAGGAAAGTCGGAAGAATCTGATGGCAAGGAAAATCGTAACCCTAATGTAGGTAGTGTTTCGCCGGCGCCGACAGGATGCTTGGACCTTGGTGGACGGCCTCCTGGTTCTCAGCAGGTGTTATCGACCGAGATAGGGGGCGTCGTGGTTAAAGCCACCGATATCCCTCTTGGATCTATGAGTGGAGGGTCTGGAACTTTGCACCAGAACATTGAGGCAACACTGCAAGCGGCGTCTGCCTTGCAAGGGTCGTCTGATGGTCTTGTGGCACCGGAGGCGGCATTGGGCGTGGAGAACAATTCTGACGTGCCGTTCAAGAGTGGTATGACGGTGCTGGGAAACCCTATGTTCGATGCGGATGGTACCGTGGTCCGTGGGAGAGAAGGTAATGGATACTCCCATGCACCTTGGAGATTCTAAAACTCCTCCTGGTTCTCCAATCTCTTATGCGAATGTGTTAACAGAGGCGAAGGTGCACAAGGATACCACCTTCCCCAACGGTCCCGAGACGATTATTACAGTACGTGATGAAGATGTTACAATTAATCGTGGGGGCTCCTATCCGACTATCAAGTTTTCAGAGAGGGCTCATGAGTTAGTTGATCGTAGCATGGAAAGAGCTGTGATTGTACGACTGTTTGGCAGGACTATTAGCTATCGAGTTCTTTGGAATAGACTTTAGGCACTTTGGAAATTGGAGGGTCGCTTTCAATTGATCGATTTGGAAAACGAATATTTCCTAGTGAAATTGGAGAAGGAAGAGGACTATATTCGTACCCTAACTGCTGGACCCTGGACTATTTTCGGGAGCTATCTTACTGTGCAATCGTGGAGTCGAGACTTCTCTACGGCGAAAGTGTATCCGACGCAAGTTGTGGTCTGGGTTCGCTTACCGGGTTTGCCTTTCCGCTACTATTCAAGGGGTCTTTTTCGACGTATTGCTGAGGTTATTGGCAAGGTTGTTAAAATTAACTACAACACTGTCGCGGGCGAACGTGGTAAGTTTGCGCGTCTTGCAGTTCTGGTTGATCTATCTAAACCTTTATTGCCTTGTATTGGTATCGATAACTTCCTGCAGAAAATTGAATATGAGGGATTACAGCTAATTTGTTACCACTGTGGTGTGTATGGCCATACAATGGAATTTTGTGCAAAGAAGATAGTTGAGAAATCCGATGGGGTTCAGGAGGTTTCGAAGAATATGGCACAGGAGGATAATCGTGGTGATCTTTATGGACCTTGGATGGTTGCAGAGAGTCGGAAACGACGAGCATGGAAGGCGGGAGTGGGCACCACTACGTCTAAGAGTGGTGATACTAAGAGCGGTCAATCGAGGTTTGAGGTGTTACGGAACCTTGATATGTCGGAGAGTGAGCATGCTAGGAGTGAGCATAATAATGGTGATCGTGTGGGAAAGTCGAAGCAAGATAAAGGCAAACAAGTTATTGATGCAGACCCCGATAATGTTACCGTCATGGGGCAGCAAGCTGCAGCGACTACGAGCCTCAATGTTGTGCAGCAGAGTGCGAGAGTGGAGGGGCCGAAGGGCCAGCAGAATGTCGGCCAAGCTGGTTTGGGTTCTAGTCGCACGGATTGGTGTGCGGTACCAACTGTGTCGGGCGTGGTCCCAAGCGTGGTTGCACATGCGAATAGTGCATGGGAGGCAAGTCACAGTGCGATCTCGATCTTGAATGATGGACGCAAGGTCCATGCGACCCAAAAGAGCAACAAAATTCGCGTCCAAGGTGTTCAAAAGAGTAGCAAGAATGTTTCAAAACCACAGCCTCGGGGGAGAAAGAGATCGGACCGCTTGCCACCGTCACCATTGTTATCGAATTGGATACAATCGACCACCAACTGCCTTGAGGAATTGCAGGTAAATTGTAACAGTAATAAACCTATTTCTTTACTTGATCATGCAGATAAGCAGCATGTTGGCTGTGACTCGACAAAAGATTCGACCACTAGCCCTATTGTGCTATCGGCCGAGGCTGCCAGTAGAGATGCGACCAACGCCCGAGTTGCGAACGTCATGTTAATTGACTAGGTCCTTTCCTCCTTTTCCTTTATAATGGTTAATTTGATTTTTTGGAATATTCAAGGAGCTAAGAGCTCTTCTTTTCGTGATCATCTTTGTAGGATTCGATCTTCGTCTAAGCCGTCGATTGTGGCGTTATTGGAAACCAGAATTAGTGGTACTCGGGCTGACTGTATTGTTAGTAGATTGGGTTTTCAGTCTTCTTTCCGTGTTGAAGCTCAGGGTTTCAGCGGTGGCATATAGCTGCTTTGGAATGGGGATATCTCGATACATATTATCACTATTTCAAATCAGTTCATGCATTTTTCTCTTCATGGTTTGGCCCTTGTAAGCCCTTTGTTGGTAATTGTGGTTTATGCTAGTCCTCATATCCAGTATAGGAAGTTTCTTTGGGACCACCTTTCCGCGATTAGGCCTAGGGATAACCAACCTTGGCTGATTGGTGGTGATTTCAACGCTATTTTACATCTTGATGATCGTCGTGGGGGTCAAAGTCGGTGCCATTGTACTAACAGGGACTTTCAAAACTTTGTCTTTACTAATGCTCTGATGGAGGTGGATTTCAAGGGGCCTTGGTTCACTTGGTCTCGGGGAGATTTGTATGAGAGGCTAGATCGTTGTTTGGTGAATGTGGAATGGTCTGATATGTTTCCGGATACTTTGGTCCATCATCTTGATCGTATTGGGTCTGATCACCGCCCCCTTCTTCTGTGCACTAGTGTTTCTAATTCTAATTTGGAGAAGAGACCTTTCCGTTTTATTCCTAATTATCAGGATTCTGTTGAGTTTACTTCTATTCTTAAGAATGCGTGGAAGGATGATTTATCTTATAGTGAGAATATTGCTCAGCTTCGCGATAATCTTTCTAAGTGGAATGGACAATGTAATGGAGATTTGGTTAAACGAAAGAAGCGCATCGTGGCTCGTCTTAGGGGTATTGATAAAGCCTTGGGGCAAAGACACTCAGTTACTCTCAGTGATTTGGAAAATTCTCTTAAACAGAAGCTGGATGACATCTTGGCCACGGAAGAAAGCTTATGGCGCCAAAAAGCGCGATGTGATTGGATACGTGATGGAGATCGGAACACTAGTTATTATCACGCTATTGCTAATGGTAGAAAGAAGCGTAATACTATTGTCTCGCTTAAAGATGATTGTGGCAAGTGGACTTCGGATCCGGATGATTTGAAAAAGCTTGTCATGGGGTTCTTTGAGACTCTTTTTACTTCGGAGGGGTGTAACGGCTACGCCTATAACTGTCGCGATATGTTCCGTAGGGTTGAACCGCGGGAAAGGGATGAGCTGATTCGGCCATTGTTGGGTGAGGAGATCCGTGAGGCTTTGTTTCAAATGCATTCATCTAAATCTCCTAGGGTGGATGGGTTTCATGCTTCTTTCTTTCAGCGTAATTGGAATGTTGTTGGCGGAACGGTTTGTGAGACTATTCAGCGTATTTTTTCCACTGGCGTTGTTGATCCTGAGCTGAACAAGACTCTTCTTGTGCTTATTCCTAAAGTTGAGTCTCCGGAGGTGATTACTCAATTTCGTCCTATCGGGTTGTGTACTGTGGTCTATAAAATCCTTAGTAAGATTATTGTGAACAGATTGAAACCGTACCTTCCAGATTGGAACTCAGAGAACCAAACCAGCTTTGTTCCAGGACGGTCTATTACTGATAATGTGGTTGTTGCCCAGGAGATTATCCACTCTATGCGTAGCAAAAAAGGTCGCAAAGGATGGTTTGCCATCAAGGTTGATCTGGAGAAGGCGTATGATCGCCTTGAATGGTCCTTTATTGATGACACTCTTGTTGATGTTGGTATACCTGTACAGTTGCGTCAGCTGATCATGAGTTGCGTTTCTACGGTCTCTACCCAAATTCTTTGGAATGGTAGTCCATCTACATGCTTCCTTCCATCAAGAGGGATTCGACAACGTGATCCATTGTCTCCTTACCTTTTTGTTTTATGTATGGGGCGTCTTGCTCAAGCTATTCAAAAGGAGGTTAACCAAGGAAACTGGGGGGCATTCCGTTTTAAAGGGAGGGGACCGGTGATTTCTCATCTCTTTTTCGCGGATGATCTCGTCTTATTTGCGGAAGCTTCTCTTCACCAGTTTGATGTTGTTAGTAGGGTTTTGCGGGAATTCTGTAAGTGTTCTGGCCATAAAGTGAGTATATCGAAGACGAACATCTACTTTTCTCATAATATTCATGCTTCTCTTAGGGAGGATATCAGTGGAGCCTTTGGGTTTCAGTGTGTGGTTGATCTTGGTCGTTATTTAGGTGTTCCTCTTCTTCATGGTCGTATCACTAAAATTACTTATAGATACATGATTTAGAGAGTGGCGGACAAGCTTTCTGGCTGGAAGGCTCGGATGCTCTCCTTTGCGGGTCGTATTATTTTGGCAAAATCGGTCCTTGCAGCTATTCCTATGTATGCCATGCAGTCTATTCGGTTGCCTAAATATGTTTATACTGAAATTGAGCAATTGATTAGAAATTTCATCTGGGGGCACTGTGGTACTAATCGTGGAAATCATGTCGTCAATTGGGATACTGTTTGCTCTCCGAGTGTTGAAGGGGGTTTGGGCTTGAAGAATTTAAAATGCCAAAATGAGGCGTTTCTCATGAAACTTGGCTTCATTATGTTATCGGAACCAAATCGTCTTTGGGTTCGTATTCTTCGTTGCAAGTATGGTATTAAAGAAACTATGTCCTCTACTCTTCCCCTCCATAGAGGCTCGCGTCTTTGGACCGGTATTGTACTCATTTGGCCTGATCTTTATCGGAATATTATTTGGAATTTAGGCGATGGTAAGCATGTCGACTTTTGGAGGGATAATTGGGTTGCATCAGTTGGACCCCTATACCGATATCTTGGCCACGGGAATGTTCCCGATACTTTCACGCCCGTTAGAAGCATGGTAACACACGATGGGCAGTGGAATTGGGAGTTATTTGCGGATTTGCTTCCGCCTAATGTGCTTAACGGAATTATGGCTGTCAAACCACCGCTAACCACCACATTGCCGGATAGACCTGGGTGGAGTCGTGAATCAAACAGGAGCTTCACGGTGCGATCCGCGTATGGAATACGTGCTACATCTAGTTCGTTGGTCATCAACCCGATTTGGAAAACTCTTGCCGACTTTCATGGTACGCCTCAGATCAAAACCTTCTTATAGAGGGTGTGTCATGGACGTTTAATGACAAATGCCGAGCGGGTTCGCCGTCATGTCGCCAATAGCGCCGGATGCGTTATTTGCGGGGTTGTGACTGAGGATTTATCTCACGTCTTCTGGGACTGTTTGTTGGTTCGTGGGACGTGGATGCATCTCGTTAAAGCTGATAAGGTGCATGAATTTTTTAACAGTGGCATAAACGAGTGGATTATGAAGAATATTAGTAACATGCGTTATTTTACTCGGCATCATGAAGACTGGGATCTTTTGTTCGCAACGATTCTTTGGTTGACTTGGAAGTGTCGAAACGCGTTTGTATTTGGGACTGTGTCGGATAGTCAGGAACCAATCCTCGCTCAAGCTCGACGCTATTGCAGCACCTACTTGATGGCCACTGCATGGGAGTCTGAGAATAGTGCCATGCAGGGGAACACTCGGATTCCGCAGAGATGGGAGAGACCACCGTTGGGTTGGGTGAAAATAAATGTAGATGGTGCTAGGAACCCCGGATTCGGGTTGGCTACTTGTGGAGGTTTGGGACGTAATTCTAATGGTCGATGGCGATTTGGTTTTTCTAAGCGTATCGGTGCGTGCTCTATTTTTGATGCGGAACTTTGGGCTGTTTTTGAGGGGCTTTCGACGTCATGGTCTCTTGGTTACACTCGGGTGGTTGTCGAGATGGATAATAGAGATGTTTACAATTGTTTATGTCACCGGGATCCTTCTCAAATTCCTTCGAGTTTGAGGGGACATCTCGCCGAGATTCTATCACAGAATTGGGAAGTACATTATTCTTGGGTTAAGCGTGAAGCGGATATTATTGCGGATATGATGGCGAAGAGGGTAAACGATTTACCCCTTGGTCATTACCGATTCATTGACCCTTCGGCGATGGTTCGGGACACTGTTCTCGCGGAAGCCGTTGTAGGTGAGGATTTGGAGCGCACAATGGCCATTGGAAATATTGATATCTGCTAGTGTGGGAATTGGCTTTGGTTTTATCAGGGTTGTTTTCTTGGTTTGAGAGGTGTTGATTTTGTATTGATCTAGTTTGTCGCTATGTTTGGTCTTGTTATATAGCTCTATTACGTGCACTCTTTTTCCTCCATTAGGTCTAGGGAGGTTTTTTAACGAGGCATGTAATAGATGCTTTTCCCCTTTAATAAAAAAAATTAAATTTAAGATTAGGCTTAAATGCTCTTTGCCCTTAAAGTATACACAAAACATAAAATTGTCTCCTAAATTTTTTTTGGACGTTTTGCCCCTTGAAGTATACACCGTGCCTCTGTTGGCCCCTGAACTAAAAATCGTGACCTCATATACTCCTTCGTAAAAAAAAAATTCACTGATCAATCAGAACGTGCCACATGTCACTAATAAACAAAAAAAAAACAACTGACTTATCTTAAAGGGGTAAATTTTTCCCTAAGTCTATAAAAGTTTATTTTTGTTCAGTTTAGTCCTAAAAAAATTTATTTGACCCGAATTGCTTTCTAATTTTTATAAATTAGTCAATTATTTTTAATATACTAATATTTTTGTTCAATTTAGCCCTAAAAAAATTTATTTAACCCACAATTAACACATACTATTTTATAATTTTTATAAATTAGTCCAATATTTTTAATATGCTGATGTTTTTGTTCAATTTTGTCATTAAAATCTTTATTTAACTCACAATTGACCCATACTACTTTATAATTTTTATAATTTAGTCCAATATTTTAAATATAATTATATTTTTTGTTTAATTTAGTCCTAAAATCTCTATTTAACCTAAAATTGACCCATATTTCTTTATAATTTTTATAATTTAGTCCAATATTTTAAATATAATCATATTTTTGTTCAATTTAGTCAAAAAATAATTTTTAACCTGAAATTAACTTAATTTCTTTCTAATTTTTATAATTTAGTACAATATTTCAAATATAATTATATTTTTGTTCAATTGAACAAAATACTATTATATTTAAAATATATTGTAGAACTAATGTTTTGATATAATAATTGAAAAATAGTTTTGGACTAAATTGAAAAGATTTCAAAAATGTCTTTAAGTCCAAACAACTTGAAAATAAGTTTGTGGAAGTTTTAAATGGTTTTGGCAAGGTTTGAAACATTTTTAAGTAGCCAAACCAGGGTTTTCAAGGTACATGTTTCGAAACAGTTTGAAACTGCCAAAACCCGTACCGAAACAGGGCTTGCTCGTTTCGATACGGAGGGTTTCGGTTTCAAAACACCACTTTGGTGTTTCGATACGCCCAATAGTCAAAACCTCCCCAACGGTCAAAATTTCCCAACGATTTTTTAAATGCAACTCAACGGTCACTCGTACTGAAACGGTTTGTAACCGTTTCGATACAGCTCATACCGTTTCGATACGACCAGAGGCGTTTCGATACGGCTTGTAGCATCAGGCTTCAACGACTAGTTCTGAAGAAGGTCGTTCCGATACGGGCTCGCATGTTCCAAAATGGACAGCATCAGAACTGCAATTAATGAGGGAAAGAAAGTCTCCATCGGCTCCGATTCAATCCCAACGGTCCTCAACGGCTACAAACTCAATTAGGAGTATAAAAGGGACCTTCAAGCATCAAGGGAAGACTAATGCTTCAATTGTTACAACATTATGATGTCAAAATGTCTTTAGAGCTTTAATTGTAAATTTCTTGTATAGACGACACTAGTGAGCTTAACATTGTCAAATTTGCTCAAGTGTTTATGTTTTGGGTGAGTGCTTAGAATTGCAAACATACACCTACTGGAGGGATTTCAAGTTTGCTTAGAATTTCTCTTGTGAGAGAGTGTTTGATCAAGCTTTGGGTAGAAAGCTTGGTCGTTGTAACGGTTCCCTCCTAATTCGAGAAAAGGGGACGAAATTCTTAGTGAATTTGGTTGAAATCCTTAGTGGGGAGCTAAGGTAGTGGATGTAGATGTTTGTTAGAAGGCCGAACCACTATAAATCCTTGTGTCTATTGTCTATTTTTCATCTCCCACAAAATCACCCAAATATCCAATCTTCTCCACACTTGGGTAGCTAGAACAGTTGAAAGAAATCGAGCATATAAAACCCAACAATTGGTATCAGAGCTTGGCTCAATTGAAGAGGATTAACGTCATATTGAGGCGATCCAGCAAGCTCGAACAACATTTCAAACAACCAGTTCAATGATGCAATCCATCGACAAGCCATCATTCTTCGACGGGACCAACTATGGTTATTAGAAGACGATGATGATGTTCTTTGTCAAATCCAAAGACTACAAGCTTTGGGACATTATTGAGGATGGCTCGTTCATTCCACAAAGAAGCAATACAAATTGGAGTGCCGATGACCGCAAGAAGATGGAACTAAATTGCAAGGGTTTGCACTTCATCTTTTGTGCACTTAGCCTCAACATTTATGAGAAGATGTCTTCTTGTGAGAGTGCCAAAGAAGTTTGGGACAAGCTCGAAGTTACATACGAGGGAACAAATGAAGTAAAGGAGACCAAGATCGGCCTCCTCAACATCAAGTATGAGAACTTCAAGATAGATCCAGAAGAGGACATTGAGAAGATGTTCCACCGATTCTCCACCATCACCAATGGACTAAAAGGCTATGGAGAAGTCATTCTGGAGGAAAAGATTGTACGAAAGCTTATCTATTCTCTTCTCGAGTCATGAGACTCGAAAAAGACTGCCATCATAGAAGCCAAAAATCTCAAGACCTTGAAGCTTGATGAACTCATAGGGTCACTTCTCACTCATCAAATCATGAAGAAAGACAAAGAAGATGTGAAGAAGAAGGAAGAGATAAAGAAGATGGGAAAGAAGAAAGTCATGGAGCTTGGCATCAATATTAATGTCATTGCTCTCAAATCTTCCAAGTGTAACCATGTTGATACAAGTGAGGAGGAGGATGAAGAAGAAGAGACAATTCATCTCTTCAAGAAGTGTGCCCCATTCATGAAGAAAGCTATGAAAAAATTCGAACGTGAATCAATGAAGAAGAAGAGGGCAAACACTTCAAGCCATAAGAACAAAGCATATGTGGCTACATAGAGTGATGAAGACTCCACCGACGATGAACAAGCCAACATTTGCCTTATAGCCATCGAACAAGATTCAAGGGTAATTTCTAATTCATCTACCTCATGTTCATATTCTTTTGATGAATTACAAGATGCCTACGATGATTTGATTTTAGAGTTTAAAAATCACATTTTAAAAAACAAGAAAATTGTTTCAAATTTGAAAATTCAAGATGATTTGATTTCTAAAACCAAAATTGAACTTGAAGCAAAACTCAATGAGTTTGAACAAAAATGTGTTGATTTACAAAAATTGCTTCATAAAGTTTAAGAAGAAAAAGATTTGATTTCCAAAGAGCTTGAAAAGAAAAATAATTTTGGAAAATCAAAATTTGATGTTAGATAATCTAGTGCCCTTAGATTTATAAATATAAAATATTTTAGAAGTGTTTGGATCCTAAAAAGACTAACCACTTCAACTAAAAATGATAAAATTGAAAAATTCCTAAGGGGACTAAATTTTATGCCACTAATGTCTATGGATCCAAAGCTATTTGGATACCAAAAATCACTTGATTGTCTTATGTTAGGTGTGATGGAGATTGATCAACAAGTCCAAATTTGAGGGGGAGCTTCATGCACACAAGGAAGAACACTTGAAGAATGAAGGCTTCACATCCTCCCTTGAAGTTCAAGTGTTAAAATCTAGTTGTTGTTAATTTGTTTAATTTGATTTATTTTTTTAACTCAACTAGATTATCATATATGTTGGACTAACATTATTTGATGATGCTTTGAGTAAGGGTAGCCTTTTTAAAACCAAAATTCTTATTTGTGTCAATTTTTTTAACCTCCTAAGTTATTTTGAACTTAAAGTTATTTAAATTCTTTTTGATATAACAAAAAAGGGGGAGAAATGGTTTGAAAAATTGATTTTTCAAGAGAATAAGGGGGAGCTTTAACTTCTTTCAATTTTTAAAATCTCTTATTTAAAATTTTAAAATACAAAGTGGGAGAATCCCAAACAATTTTTCAAGTTGGTTTTATTATATCAAAAAGGGGGAGATTGCAGAACTAATGTTTTGATATAATAATTGAAAAATAGTTTTGGACTAATATGAAAAGATTCAAAAATGCCTTTAATTCCAAACAACTTGAAAATAAGTTTGTGGAAGTTTTAAATGGTTTTGCCAAGGTTTGAAACGTTTTTAAGTAGCCAAACCAGGGTTTTCAAAGTACCCGTTTCGATACAGTTTGAAACTACCAAAACTCGTACCAAAATAGGGCTAGCTCGTTTTGAAACGGAGGGTTTCGGTTTCGAAACACCCCTTTGGTGTTTCGATATGCCCAACGGTCGAAATTTCCCAACATCTTTTTAAATGTAGCTCAACGGTCACTCGTACCGAAACGGTTTGTAACCGTTTCGATACAGCTCATACCGTTTCGATACGTCCTGAGGCGTTTCGATACGACTTGCTGCATCAGGCTTCAACGGCTAGTTCTAAAGAAGGTGTTCCGATACGGGCTCGTCTGATCCGAAACGGACAGCACCAGAACTGCAATTAATGAGGGAAAGAAAGTCTCCAACAACTCCAATTCAATCACAACGGTTCTCAACGGTTACAAACTCAATTAGGAGTATAAAAGGGACCTCTAAGCATCAAAGGAAGACTAATGCTTCAATTGTTACAACATTATGATGTCAAAATGTCTTTAGAGCTTTAATTGTAAATTCCTTGTATAAACAACACTAGTGAGCTTAACATTGTCAAATTTGCTCAAGTGTTTAGGTTTTGGGTGAGTGCTTAGAATTGCAAACATACACCTATTAGAAGGATTTCAAGTTTGCTTAGAATTTCTCTTGTGAGAGAGTGCTTGATCAAGCTTTGGGTAAAAAGTTTGATCGTTGTAACGGTTTCCTCCTAATCTGAGAAAAGGGAACGAAATTCTTAGTGAATTTGGTTGAAATCCTTAGTGGGGAGCTAAGGTAGTGGATGTAGGTGCTTATTAGAAGGTCGAACCACTATAAATCCTCGTGTCTATTGTCTATTTTTCATCCCCCACAAAAAATCACCCAAATATCCAATCTTCTCTACACTTGGCTAGCTAGAACGATTGAAGGAAATCGAGCATATAAAACTCAACATATATATTTAACCCAAAATTGACCCTTATTTGACTAAATTGAACAAAATATGATTATATTTAAAATTTTAGAATAAATTATAAAATTTATAAAGAAACATGGGTCAATTCTGAGTTAAATAAAGATTTTGAGGACTAAATTGAACAAAAATATCAACATATTAAAAATATTGGACTACTTTATAAAAAGTACAAAGAAATTGAGGTTAATGTCGAATTAAATAAAGATATTTTGGACTGAATTGAACAAAAATATAATTTTATTTAAAATATTAGACTAAATTATAAAACTTAGAAAGAAATTGGGGTTAATTTCAAGTTAAAAATGATTTTTTGACTAAATTAAACAAAAATATGATTATATTTAAAATATTTGACTAAATTATACAAATTATAAAGAAATATGAGTCAATTTTGGGTTAAATAGAGATTTTAGTACTAAATTGAACAAAAATATAATTATATTTAAAATATTTGACTAAATTATAAAAAGAGAAAACTACACCACTGACCACCAAACAAATTGGGGATACCTATTTGAACCACCGAACAATAAAAAACGTCAATCACACCACCGAACTTATAAAATCAACCTATTTTGACAACCTCCGTTAAAAACCTAATGGTGGAGTGACGGAACTGCCACGTGGCAACTGATGGGTATATTTAAAAATTACACATTTGGTCTATGTTATTTACACATTCTTTCAATTTAGTCCTAATTTTCAATTAATAAAATAATAAATTATTTAATTAAGTGGTGACACGTGTCAAGACCTTATTGGAGAATTTTAATTATTTATATTTAATTTTATTAATTTATTTTCCCCCTCCAATCAGGTGGTGACACGTGTCACCACCAATTTAGAGGAGAAAAACAATTTTTCCCTCACATGTGCACTAGGGATTCGAACCTAGGTTTCCCAGGTGGAAAGGCAATTGCTCTGCCACTGCACCAAGCACATCTTCGTGCTATAATTCTCTAGATATAATATATATCTCTTATTAGTTTCTACATTTATAAGCCAAAAGTTCAAACCCTAAACACTAATTTAACATATATAAATCGTAAACCCTAAACTCTAACCCTAAATATTTCAAATTAAACCTCAAATCCTAAAATTTTCAAATTAATTCCACGCTAAATATTTCAAATTAAGCCTTAAACCCTAAACCCTAAATATTTCAAATTATTTTCACGCTAAATATTTCAAATTAAACCACAAACCCCAAACCCTTAACCTTAAACCCTAAAAATTTCAAATTAATTACACGCTAACTATTTTAATTTAAACCATAAACCCTAAATATTTCAAATTAATTTCATGCTAAATATTTCAAATTAAACCCTAAATATTTAGCGTGTAATTAATTTGAAATTTAGTGTTTAAGGTTAGGGTTTGGGGTTTAATTTGAAATATTTAGGATTTAGGGTTTAAGGCTTAATTTGAAATATATAGCGTGTAATTAATTTGAAATTTTTAGGGTTTGGGTTTAGGGTTTAATTTAAAATATTTAGCGTGAAATTAATTTGAAAACTTTAGGGTTTGAGGTTTAATTTGAAATATTTAGTGTGAAATTAATTTGAAATATTTAGGGTTAGAGTTTAGGGTTTAGGATTTTTATATATGTGAAATTGGTGTTTAGGGTTTGAGCTTTTGGTTTATAAATGTAGAAACTAATAAGAGATATATATTATATCTGGAGATTTATAGCACAAAGATGTGCTTGGTGCAGTGGTAGAGTTGTTGCCTTTACACTTGGGAGACCTAGGTTCAAATCCCCCAGCACGCATGTGAGGGAAAAAAATTTCTCCTCTAAATTGGTGGTCACCACCTAATTGGAGGGGAAATAAATTAATAAAATTAAATATAAATAATTAAAATCCTCCAATAAGGTCTTGACACGTGTCACCACTGAATTAAATAATTTATTATTTTATTAATTGAAAATTAGGACTAAATTGAAAGAATGTGTAAATAACAGGGACCAAATGTGTAAATTTTAAATATACCCATCAGTTGCCACGTGGCAGTTCCGTCACTCCACCGTTAGGTTTTTAACGGCGGTGGTCAAAATAGGTTGATTTTATAAGTTCGGTGGTGTGATTGACGTTTTTTATAATTCGGTGGTTCAAATAGGTATCCCCAATTTGTTTGGTGGTCAGTGGTGTAGTTTTCCCTTATAAAAATTATTAAGTAGTAGGGGTCAATTATGAGTTAAACAAAGATTTTGATGAAAAAATTAAATAAAAATGTCAGCATGTTAAAAATATTGGACTAATTTATAAAAATTATAAAGTAGTAGGGGTTAATTGTGGGTTAAATAAATTTTTTGATGACTAAATTGAACAAAAACATCATCATATTAAAAAATAATGGACTAATTTATAAAAATTAGAAAGCAATTTGGGTTAAATAAAGATTTTTAGGACTAAATTGAACAAAAATAAAAATTTTATAGACTTAACGTACAATTTACCCTTTAAAATAAGTCAGCTGATTTTTTTGTTATTAGTGAAACGTAGCACGTTCTAATAGGTCCGTGAGAATTTTTTTTAACGGAAGGGGCATATGAGATCACAATTTTTAGTTCAGGGGCCAACGGAGGTCACAGTGTATACTTTAGGGGGCAAAATGTCCAAAAAAATTCTTTACATGACAGTTCAGTATTTTGTGTATACTTTAGGGGCTAATGGGCCATTTAAGCCTTAAGAATATGATTTAAGTTAAGAATGTAAGATTTATGTTTTATAATTTAGGGTTTGAAATTTATGATTATATAACTTAAAATTTAATTTTTTAATATCAGGACATAAACATGTGAAGTTCTAAAAACACTTTAAATACAAGCTAAAAAAGGTATGTACCGAATTCGTTACAAAAATCGTAAGAAATTTTGTACAATATACAAAAATTCTTACAAAATCGTAAGAAATTCGGTATGTACATAATTTTTTACTACTTTTGTAAGAATTTCGGTACATGTACAAAATTCTTACAAAAAATCATGAAACTTAAGGTATGTACATAATTTCTTACAACTTTTGTAAGAAATTCGGTATGTACAAAAAGTCAAATTTCTTACGACTTTTTTGTAATAAATTCGATACATATACAAAATTTCTTACGATTTTTTATAACAAATTCGGTATATACTTTTTTTTGTCTATATTTAAAGTGTTGTATCGTAGAACGACCCCGTAAACATAGACAAAAATGTCATTTTGTTATCTGCCAAAGGGGAGGTCAAAGTTGGCAGTCATTTGCTGCAACCGTCCGTATGATTATCCTTGAGTTGGCCTTAGACAGATCAATCTAACTACTCATAATTTTAAATGTTTCCATAGGAGGCAAATGTATCTGGTAAGTCGAATTTTTCTTTTGAATTTTCAGTTTTCAGGTCCGTCAGATTTTTAAAAGGTTTGGGTCGATGGTAAAAATTCCATGACCCGGTTTATTTATAAATATATTTATATTTATTATATTTTTATATATTATATATTATATTTAGTTTTTTATTAATTTTTTTGGGGTGGGTCAACTTTAATCAATTTTAATTAAAATTTTAGAGTCAGATTAAAATTAGATTTATACTTTTATTATATCGGGTCAAATTAAATAAAAAATAAAAATATATTGCACTCGGATCGGGTGAGGTTGATATTTTAAATTTTCGAGTATGATTCAGTCCGGCCAAAAAGCTCACCCTTCGCCTTCCCTAGTCAACTTCACGCACTCCTAATAAGGATATAAATACAACTTAATAATATACAAATATAAATTGAAATTGAAAAGTTTTTGATTTGTAGTCATTCGATACTTCTCGACAAAAAAAATATATCAATTGAGAGTTGAGACTGATATTAAAACCTATTTAACAAATGATGGTTGGTTTAAATAGTAAACAGTTTAGTATCATATTTTAAATCTGAAGTCTTATATATAAAAAATAATCGTTAAGAGACTCTTTTAAAAAATTCATGTCGCAACGACGTGGATCAATACATATTAACCAGAGTAAAGTTCTGAAAAATCAGAAAAACAATGAGAAAAACTTAATTTAATAATTAAACTATTTATAACCCTTAAACCTCTATATCATCTACTATTATACTTTTGAGAGCATCTGAACTTGTAATTTTAAGACATTCCATTTATAATAATATTAATCCAAAAAAATCGGCCGTGATTTATTTATAATAAAAAAAGGAAAACGTAAACAACGTCATAATCGTTGGTACGAGGGAACAAATGGTCAAAAGGAAGGTTTCAATAAAATTGGGATAAGCCTGGACTGTTTTTCATGTGAAATGGGGGACACGAAATCAATCATTTCCTTTTTCGTAATGATTCTTCATCAAAACTCTCCTTCCTCCCTTTTTTTAAATTTTATTTTGTAACATTAAACTCTAGTATTCATACGTAATTATCATTATCACATGGGATTGACTGTTTGTATGAATTTAAAATCAACATGACTAAATATATTATTGGTTGAATTATTACATAATAACGGTTTAAAATCTAGAATATTATATAACTTAAGCTTAATAGGTAAATAGGTGTTCAAATTATATTTTTTAATTAGATGTTTAAACTATTTTTTGAGCCAAATTGAGACCTAAAATTTTATTTCGTGACCCATTTAAAGTTCATCGTTAATTTTTTTTCCGTTAAAGGATACGTGTCATCTCCTGAAAATTTCAAAAATTATATATTTTTTTGATAGAAATTGGTAACCTCGTTAAAAACTTCCTTCATATCAACCACCACACATAAAGTGCATCGATCGATAGCGGAAGGAAGAAAATAGTGCTACATGAGAATTTTATTTATAATGTAAATATGCTTATAACCATATAGGAATATTACAACCCTTCAAGGCCAACCAGACTAACTTTAGATAGTTTTCACTAGTCTATTTCCTCTTTCCATGTAAGACACAAATTACTCGATCCCCATTTTTGCTGAACTATCTGTATCCGCATACACGACATTGGAATATAACGATAAATACGATCTTCAACTTTCCTAGAGTAATAATAACTCGAACAACATCACCAAACATAGCCGGATAAAGCAATGGATTTAAAACCCAACTTAATGCAGTGCTACAATCACTTTTCACAATTAATCGAGATTTCTCACATTCACTACTCGAACCAAAAAGGGTTAAACAATACCTTACAGCCAGTAGTTCAGCAAGGATAGGAGGACTCGAACCCACCAATACTACCAGCGCTCCCATCTCGCATCATGGCTCCATCCACATTAAGCTTTAAGAACCCTAAGGGAGGGGGCATCCAACAAACAGGAGATGTGATGCGACAAGGCACACTACCAGCACTGTTAGCTAATGTCGGATTTGTCATCAGATCCTCGATCGAGATCATGGCAGCCTGCAACCTTGCCTTGAACCAGGCTACAATCACTTTTCACAATTAATCGAGATTTCTCACATTCACTACTCGAACCAAAAAGGGTTACACAATACCTTACAACTAGTAGTTCATCAAGGATAGGAGGACTCGGACCCACCAATACTATCAGCGCTCCCATCTCGCATCATGGCTCCATCCACATTAAGCTTTAAGAACCCTAAGGGAGGGGGCATCCAACAAACAAGGGATGTGATGCGACAAGGCACACTCCCATCCTTGCCTTGAACCAGGATGCTAGTCTGAATCTAGCCACAAATAAAAGTTGAATCACATCGAGCTTCCCCTCTTTAAAAACTATATCATTCCTGATAAGCCAAAGAGATTATAATATTACTGCCGGAATGAAACCTAAAACATAAGATCTATCATGTCAAATCATCAAGAATAATAAACTGAATGCGGAAGCGTACCTGAATTCATTGATAGATTGAAAATCTTGAATCTTGATGTTGAAATCCCAAAACTTTGGTATTGATCTTCCAAGAAGATAGGTTATCTCTTGAAGTAAAACTCTCTGACGAGGAAGGAGAGAAAAACAAGTTAACCTATTTCTTGGGGACCACTACCTCTTTATATATTTGATTTATTAAATCAACTATTAAATATTTATAACTCTGCCCCTCATTGAATTATAAATATATCTTACGGCATCTACACTTTTATTTTCATGACATTTTAATACCTATGACACACTTAACTTAATTGGTCACTTTATTTTGTGTCATACTTTATAATAACAACATACATTTTTTTACATATGTGCCCACAATTGTGGATTTTAATCCAACAATCTCCCACTTGGGCAACATATGTTTCCTGATAAATGTACAACCTTATGAGCTCAAAAATTTGCTATTATATAATAGGTATTCTATAACAATCTCGTCCATCAACTATATCCATATAAGATCAAAGCAGTCTTCGCCATATCAATCATGACTGGACCTATTAATGGTCACGTATACAAACATAATCAAATGACATAGATCAATCATGGATGCGTAGCATGGAAAATTACATGAAATGTGAACTGAACATGTCTATTTCCAACTGGTCCTCCTAAACCTTAGTGAGATCAACTTTACTGAATTCAGAGTGTGCATAAACCAAAAGAACTTTATTTCTGCAGAAAATAATCTTAAAATATCCTTAAACTGAAGTAACCGAAATTATGTCTAAAACGAATGAGCATTTTTTAAAATTACAAACTCTCACTAAAACTGAATTTTCTTAAATAACATTACACCCACATGAGTAGTGTGCTCATGAAAGACCTAGGGTGACAATTTCTTAATATGCGCGCAATTATGGAGTTTGTACCAACATGCTCTATAGACACGCAACCACTCTGAATTTTCTTTAACTAGGAACTTAATATTTATGTGCTTCAAATTTGAAGTTTTCCTATTGTTTATAGAATAAATGAATGCATATTTATTGTCACAAAATGATTAAAATGGTCTTTCTATTCAATCTACAATTAGCAGCTCAAGTGACTAAATTTTTTTGCATCAATATTCTATTAGAATCGAAGTCTGTAAACCTGATGATCTCTAACTTACCAAAAATTTGACATGTGAGCATGTAATTTTTGTTCTCTGAAGATATCTCATAACTCTATTGGCTACTATCCAATAGTCCATACTAGATTTTCTTAAATATCTATCTAACATTCCAACAATGTACACAATTTCCGAACGCATACATATTTAAGCATAAATTAGATTCTCAATAGCTTATGTATAGAGAATCTTTTGGATTTTCTAAATTTCAAGGTTACTTTTAGGGCATTGAGTAAGATAATACTTATCTTCTTTAGCAATATGAGTGTCACTTGGTTTACTCTCACTGAACTTGTAGTATATACAAGTGTCAACCAAATTTATCTCAAAACTGAATGAGATAATCAACATGAAATTTATAATTTCATTAATAAGAGTCCAACATAAGCTCATAGATAAATTTCTTTAATTTACATATCATTGATATTGTATCATAAGACACAACTCTATGATTGTACCATATAAATAGTTTCTTCAATGTCGTCATTGAAAAAAACAAGCTTAACATCTATCTAATGTAGCTTAAGACTAAAACAAGCAACAAGTGTAATAATTATCTTGAAAGAATCTTTCAATAAAAACTTGAGAGAAAGTCTCTACAAAATCAATGTCTTCTTTTAGAGTATATCCTTTAGATGCAAGAGGTGCTTTATACTTATCCACATTACCATTTCTATCCTTATAGGTTTTAAATATCCATTTACAACCAATTAGTTTGCACCTTAAGAAAATGAGACAAGTTCTTAAACTTTATTATCTTGCATAAAATTATACTCTTCTTGAATGACATCAATCCACTTGTGAGAGTTAAAACTTTTATGGTCTGATAAAAACGATTGAGTCATTTTTTATCATTCCATTGTTACTTATTTTCTTAAAGAAATACAATATAATAATATGGAATAGTATTTCATCTTCCTCTCGTGGACCTCTTTAATGACACTTATTCTTTTTAAAGGTTGTTGAGTTTGTTCTTCTGAAACAATTACCTTATCTTGAATGAGAGTTGTTTAACATTATTTTGTTGAGGTACTTGATTCACTTCTTGATTAATGATAGGTGTGAAAACCTAAACATCATCAAAAGTGATTGTATGAATTAAATTATAACTCAATTTTTCATCAATAACAATGCATCTAACCTTATTTCTCCCTCCAAACTCAACATCCTAAAAACAGTTATATATCTTTCCTTAAAGTAATCTTAATTGTGGGATCATAAAATTTACAGCCCATGGATCACTCAAAATAACTGAAATAGTTGTTCTCTTTTGAAGTTTAATTACTTCACATATGTCATAACTTATACAAAATAATCAACACTTTGTAACTTATTATTGTTTCTTTTGACTAGGACCCTTAGTAACTTTATTCTAATATTTTCTTTTATTGCTCTTATTGTTAGAGACACTAACTAAATGAGCACTAATTAAATTAATACTTTTACACTTATAATGCTTCAACTTTTCTTCCTCTAGAACATAATGAGAAATGAGCCCAAATAGAGTCTATTTCTCCTTTTGAAAATTGTAACTTGAATTGGTTAAACTGTATGGGAAGCAGTGACAAAAGCATAAGAACAAACAATTGTTAGAAAGTTTGATCTTATGTGCCTTAAATTTTGAAGCAAAAAAATTTTATAATCTACTCTTTCACATTTCCTTGACCCTTATACTTCATAGACATCAAAGAAAGCATAAGTGATATCATCTTAACCTTAATGTTTTGGGTAAGATATTTTTTAATTTCGTCAAGGAAAATTCTTAGTATGAATAATCTCTTTAGATTTGTGCTCCTAAAGACATCTAGAATGTTGTGTTTTATGATCATTAGACTCATGCGATTCGAACGATCTCACCTCTCAAAATACCTTTTATAGGTGCTTACCGCAGTGAGAGGTGCAAGTTGTTCATTCCTTAGTGCAAAGTCTATGTTCATACATCAAAATACTACATGTAAGTGTCTTTGTAGGTGCTTACTGCAGTGAGAGGTGCAAGTTGTTCATTCCTTAGTGCAAAGTCTATGTTCATACATCAAAATACTATATGTAAGTGTCTTTTCTATTCCTTGAAATTAGTTTCACTAAACATGAGTGTAGAATGTATTTAACAGATATTGTGACAACAAAAATAAATTACTTAAATATAGAACAAAAATAATTAAATAAAATAGAAAAAATCTCACATAAATATTCATAAGTAAATAAATAAATTCAAAATAATGACTAGTTCCCCTCAAGATACCAAGCACAACATTAATATTAAGTCTTTGGACAGTAATATTAACTGTAAGTGGTACTCTTGTTGTAGCAATCAAACATTAACAATAAACTATGTCAAACAATAGGCTAATCTTTGGACTAACGTATTGCTCACATAAAATACCTTATAATTGTCACACATTTATCGCCACAGTTGTCAATGTAATTCTGCCAAATATTAACTTTCTTTTGGACCAATTAAGAAATGCATGAATTACAAAAACTCATAATTATCTTAATATTTTAAATAAACTAATCTACACAAAAGCGGTCACTTTGGTGACATTATGTTTCAATTAATCCATTAAAATATTAGACGTCCGAAGCCAAAATATGAATTTATTTGTTTCAAAATATTTGTCTTAATTTTATCTTTCAATCAAATTAAAAGATAACCAAAAAAATAAATTTGAATAAAGGTAAACCTCATATCAAGATACCGGACACTCTATTAATATTTCATCTTTGGACAAAATATTAACTTGCAAGTGACATCCTGGTATAGTAATCAAACATTGATAATAAGAACATGTCAAACAGAAATCTTTCTTTGGGCCGATTTATTGCTGACACGTAAAACTGAATAATTATCACATGTTTATTACCACAGTTGCACATGTAATAATGTTAATTATTAACCTTCTTTTGAGCCGATTAATACTAACATAATCCGACTTACATGCACAAAACCTTCTATATTTCAAAATAAAATAATTTCCACAATAGATGTCACTTTGGTGACTTAATGCTTCAATTAATTTACCTCAAAATATATAATATAAATATACCGATATTTATATTATAATTTTGTAACAGTCAAACTGAAATTTCTAATAATACTTGAGTTTTCCGAAATAACCTAAAGTAAGGTTGTCTGAATGAGGCTATCGGAAAAGTTAAAACCGAAATATTTGATTGTTTCACAAATTTTTCTTAAACATTCATTTGCCAAAATAAAAACTGAATTCAAAACAATCAATCTTTAATTAAAAGTCTCAAATACAGAAATATCATATAAATGAATAATTCATACAATGATCAAATTAAATTTTTTTGATTAATCCGAATGAATATATATTAAAAAAAGCAAATGCATAATTAATTACTATTTAACCTGCATCAAAACTTGACATGAACTTAGTTAGTTAATAATATTAATTATTATCCCAACTTTATAATGCAAATAGCAAATATATGATCGGCAAAAACTTAACCCGAATGAAACACAAACCGAAACAAACAGGCAAACAAAGACAAATAAAATTCCACTGAAATCTTATGCATCAACCGAAGACATAAAAAAATCCATTGAAATCAGAAGAATACGCTAAATCTTCGATATTTTTTTTGAAAGCCAAATAGTTATTATTATTACCAGAAGCCAATTCTCAATTAATTTCCAAATACTATAACCTTATGAATTCATAAGAAATCAATTTTAGTATGTAATTCATAAAACTAAAACTAAAAATTGAATCATGTATTAAAATTTCAATATAAACCATATGAAGAGTTTACTGCCAAGAACCCTTAAAAGAGTCGTACATAGAAAACTCCTTTTTTTCTCTCACAATATGGAGTATACTTTATTAATAAAGTCTGAAGCAATTCTGATATAAACAAAATAATAATAACAATTGCACTAAGAATTTCAAAACCGAGAAAAGTACCTTAATTCTGAAATTCATATAAGATCTCAAAACCCTAATGATTTATTAATAATTCATACGAAATATCAAAATATATAAAATCTCTATAATGAGTCGATAAAAAAATAGAAACTATAAATTAATTCTTAATGATTCAACATACTCTGATGTCACTAGTTAGAACCAAAACATAATAGATATAGAACCTAAAACCCAAGATTTATTATGTCAAATCATCAAGAATAATAAACTGAATGCGGAAGCGTACGTGAATTCATTGATAGATTGAAAATCTTGAATCTTGATGTGGAAATCCCAAAACTTTGGTATTGATCTTCCAAAGATAAGTTATCTCTTGAAATAAAACTCTCTGACGGGGAAGGAGAGAAAAACAAGTTAACCTATTTCTTGGGACCACTACCTCTTTATATAGTTGATTTATTAAATCAACTATTAAATATTTATAACTCTGCCCCTCATAGAATTATAAATATATCTTATGATATCTACACTTTTATTTCCATGACATTTTAATACTTATGACACGCTTTAACTTAATTGGTCACTTTATTTTGTGTCATACTTTATAATAGCAACATGTTAGAATATAGAATTAAATGTAATTAGTTAGTAGGTTGTTGCAAATCTGTTAGTATTGTTGTATTAGTTATAATTTTTAGATATTGGGCTATATAACCCATTCTCATGTATTGGGCTGATTACCTCAAATAGATTCATTTCTAATACAAAAATATTGATCCCTTTTCTCTGTTATTTCTCTAATCCCTAATCATCGTTTCCCTTCATCTATCGATCACTATTCCGGCCACCATGGCTGAATTCTCACATGGTATCGAGAGCCAAAGATCTTGACGCCGTTTTGCCTTCCGTTGTTATTGTCGTTCGAATCTGACGCTGATTTCCCGTTACGGTTCCTTTCTTTCGATTTCAGATCTGGTTTTTTCTTTTGCTCAGTTTTTCAACTGTTCTCTGATTTCAATCTTGAAATCATTTCTATTACTCAAATCGCCGATGATCCTGCGGCCGCTCTTCTCTCTCTGACGATCCTGACGGTTTTTTTTCTCGTTGTTGCCATCATGCTATGCTCTTTTGTGAATCTTCCTCTGCTATCAGTTTCGCGATTCTCTTCTCCACCGGTTAGTTTTACCTTCAACATTGTTATATGATGCTGGTATGTTTCCACCGGTTGAATCTGATATGATCTCATCTCTTGCAAATGCACTACATCTATTGATTAGAGGGTTACTGCATTTCTTTGCTTGCATTTTTGCTATTGAATGCATAGTTCGCGATAGTGGTTCTGAGAGGAAGTTCATTCGGCACAGTTCATTTTCTAAGATGTCGTAACCAAGATAGAATTCAAATGCTTTATTGAGTTGGTTCATATATATTAGCTTAGATTTTGATAAATATTAGCTTCGATTCTTGTCTTTCTTGCTAGAGTTGCATTTTTCTGCTACGATGTTGGAGCAATGATGTCGATTCGTTCTTCTACTGGCATGAGTTGCTGCTAATAGTAATTTTCTGGAATAAAATCGTGTGGATTGCTGTTAAAGTTGTGATCTACTTGCTGTTATAACTTTTGAAGTTGTGAATCATTGGTGTGAGATTTCATCATTGGCGCTCTTTGTGGTTCTCCAATTTTGTTAATTGATTTGTTCAAGAATTGTGCGGCTTATTGGTTTGTTCTTCGAAAGTAGTTGGGTGGATATTCAAGAGTAATTGGTTCTTTTTTAGTTCTTGAAATTGATGCTTCAATGTTCTTGGTGCCATCTGTGTGTATATGCTGCCACTGTTGGTGTTGTCTACTGTTGAAAACTGGTAATAATTTGGATCTATGCTGGTTGTTTCTGTTGAATGCTTGGCCATGTTGTTAGAGAATTGAGTTGCTTAGTTGATCTTAATTTGGAATTCTTCCTTATCTGTTGATTCTTCTCTAAAGTACACATGGAAATTTGATGCTTAATAGCCAATTGTTTCATGGAAGAAAATCTCTGGGGAGAGTTGAGAGTTTAACAACCTTGCTTTCCATTAACCAGACATAAGAGGGTGTCTTCTTGCTCGATAAAGGGCTTCAGATTGCACCCGGTAACATGTAGCTTAACCGCCTTGTTACCACCAAAAAGAAAGTCTCAATAAGTGAGAAGAGAGGCAGTAAAGGTGAAAAAAAAAATTCAAAAGTTGTTGACAGAAAGGTGATTAAAGAAGAACGAAAGGAAGAAAAATAACCTCCTTCGATTCTCGGTAAGCCACCAAGTAAGAAATACAAGTTTTCAAAATGAATTCTGGAAGAAAGAATGGTGAGTTAAGAAATAAAGCTTTTGGGTACCAGTTCACTGTGGTAGTTTGCTCTTGACCATCACACTACATCAAAGGTCAACCATAATCTTGTGTTCGAGAATCAATTTCAACAAGTTTAAGAAGATCAAGAAAGCAGGGTGAATGTTAGAATATAGAATTAAATGTAATTAGTTAGTAGGTTGTTGCAAATCTGTTAGTATTGTTGTATTAGTTATAATTTTTAGATATTGGGCTATATAACCCATTCTCATGTATTGGGCTGATTACCTCAAATAGATTCATTTCTAATACAAAAATATTGATCCCTTTTCTCTATTATTTCTCTAATCCCTAATCATCGTTTCCCTTCATCTATCGATCACTATTCTGGCCACCATGGCTGAATTCTCACACAACATACATTTTTTTTACATATGTGCCCACAATTGCGGATTTTAATCCAACAACTTCCCCTCTTTAAAAACTATATCATTCCTGATAAGCCAAAGAGATTATAATATTACTGCCAGAATGAAATGCCATATAGATTCTTTATTTTTATTAGGAAAAAGCTCATGCCAAAATTTCAGAAGGGAAACAACATCATTCAACATTACCAAAGAAACATTCCAATAAGAAGCAAAACACATCCAAAGCTCCCAAGAAACCTTGTAGAGAAGAAATAGGTGAGAAACAATTTTTGTATTTTTCTTGTAGAAAGGGCAACTGTCATCCATATTTGCAACCATTCCCCTTTTAGATAACTCATATAGAACGAAAATCCTATTCCTAGCAACCTGACACATGAAGAGCTCCACCTCATGATGGGCAAAAGCAAGCCAAACAAACTTTCTCTAAAAAGAATTTAAATTAACAGTTGAAATGATAATTTTATTGCACGATTTGACAGTGAATATGTCGTCTTTTGAACCATGCCACACAAGACAGTCTTGAGCAAACCCATCTGATTTGAATTAGAAAAGGCAAGACATAAGAGATTTTTATTGGTCTTTTTCCCAATCAAAAAGGTGTCTCCTAAGAGAAATTTCCTCACACCCAACCATCGTTCTACTTTGAACCAAATTTGGATACTTTCCCATTCTTATTGAAAATATTCTAGGAAAATTAACTTGCAAAGGGGAATCTCCACTCTATAAATCAGAACAAAATGAGATCGATCTACCATCCTCCACTTACAGTAACATATTATTACGTATGGAATCTCTAAAATCATCCATTTTGTGAAATGAATTAGCAATTCCCTTCCAAATTCACGACGATAATCTATGGTTTGAAGCATCCAAAATAATTGAAGGTGGATCTAAGTTTTGTTTGCAGCATATAATCTTCCTCCATACACTCTTTCATTCGCAAAATTCCACACCCATTTGTATAGGAGTGCCCTATTTTGGATATCCATGTTTCGAATGCCCAACCCACCGAATTCAACAGGCAAGTAAACCAAAGATAAATTGACCCAATGGATCTTCTTCTAGGCGTCAGAGTCACCCTAGAGAAAATTTGTCATAATACTATTTGTTGGGTTTTTATATGCTCGATTTCTTTCAATCGTTCTAGCTCGCCAAGTGTGGAGAAGTTGGATATTTGAGTGAATTTGTGGGAAGTGAAATATAGACAAAAGACACAAGGAATTATAGTGCTTCGGCCTTCTAAAAAGTACCTACATCCACTACCTTAGCTTCCCACTAAAGATTTCAACAAATTCACTCTTTGATTTTCGTCCCCTTTTCTCGGCTTAGGAGGAAACTGTTAAAATCATTAAGCTAATTACCCTTAGCTTAATCAAACACTCTCTTACAAGAGAAATTCTAAGCAAACTTGAAATCCCTCTAATATGTATTTGTTTGCAATCTTAAGCTCTCACCCAAAACCTATACATTTGAGAAAATTTGTAACACCCGGGTATAGGGGTCGGTGAAAATAATATTTTAATATTACTTCGGGTTCAGTTTTATAATTTAAATAATAAAATATTTTTATGGGCCTCTGGATTTCAAAATATTTAAGACTATGTTGGGCCTATCTCTTAAGTCCAAATCCATGGACTTTAAGAGATGTGGGTTTTGGCCATTCATTAGTTGCATTTTAGTAAATAGTTGGTCTTCCAACTAAAACTCATTTTAGTTTTTATTTCATTACTATTCAAATAAACAAATATCCCATCTTCTTCTCCAAACCCAAACCAACGACAAAGGGAGAGAGTTTCTCCATTTCACTATTCCATTTCACCCTCTCTTCATTTTAGCCCGGTTTTGAAAGGTAACTACATTTTTAACTTGCTCTCATCTTCCTTTCTTTAAAAGTACAATTAGTTTTCATTTTGGTCCAAGTTTTAGAAATTGTGTTTTTGGAGGATTTGAATAAAAATGGTAACTTTATTGTTTTTAACTTGAGGTTTTGATTTAATAAGGTTAGATATGATGTTTGTGAATCAAATGGTCCAACATATATAATTTTTACATGGTTTTATACACATTCCCGGATTTGGGTTTAATGGGGGGTTTTTGAAGGGTTTTGGAATGGTTTTTGGGTGTGTTTTATGTTGGAAATGGAAGGGTAATGTTAGTATGTTAGTTGATGGTTGTTTTGGAAGCATTAGGAAGTGTTAAATGTGTTGAAATCATGAGTTTTGGTTGAGGTTTATGGGCTGCTCGAATTTGGTAATTTTGGGGGTTGTCCATGGCTTGAATTGTTGTGTTTGATGTTTGATTAGTATTCTAGGTTAGCTACTTTGATGTTTGAGCTGATTTGAGGTTGTTTGGATTGTGTTGAGATTGTTTAGAGGCAAGAGCTTGTGTTGGTGAAGCATCGGGAGTGAATCCGGAAGCTTGAAGGTGTTGGTTGCTTGGTGTTGAGCTTGGAAGTGAAGGTGAGTGGTTTAATGTTTTCAAAATGGTTTTGAGTGTTTGGTTCAAGCATGTGGACTAGGTTGGGCTTGGTAGACCCACCTAGAGTTAGGATTAGAGTGGTAGGCTAATCCTAAGCTTTAGGTAGAGACATTGGTTGAACTCTTAAATTGATGTTTATGCCTCATGATGATATGTGTTTATGGTGTTATGTATAAATGTGTTATACATGTATGATGAGGCATGTTTGTGATACATTGTGATATGCAAGTGGATTGTTCATGATTGTAATCATGGTGAGTACGTGCTAAGCACGGAAGTTGATATTAAATGATATTGCGGATTGAGTTAAATGTCGGCACTAGTATGCTTGGGTACAATGATCGATCATTAGGATGTTAGTGTGCACACGTGAGTCAAATGCGCGCGTGGTCTTGATGATGGTAGTCATCAAGATGGAGTACGGGTTCGCCCGTAAATTTTTCTTATGTTTATGATAGTCGGTGATGAGTGTAATCCCATCGACGGGGCGTGAGGATGAATGGAATCCCCTCCGCGAGACCGATGATGAGTATAATCCCACCGTGAGGTAAAGTTGTTGTTGGATGTGAGTTCCAACGTGTTTATCCGCGTATTCGAGTCATAGCTAGGTGCCAATATGAGTTGATATGTGTATCAATGTGATTTGGAATGTGATTCCTATTTGGATTATTATATGTGTTTACATAAGATGTGGATTTGAGCTTGTTGAGCACGACATGATATTGTATATATGTTCATGCATCATTTGTACTTTTGGATCATGAGGATCGAAGGTAAGAACATGCATTTACCTTATTGAGATCGTGCTTGGACCCTGTATTGTCGAGGTTTGTTTTTAAAGAGCTTACCCTCACTAAGCTTTATGCTTACACTCTCTTTTGTTCGACAATACAGATCCTTAGTTCATGGGTTGCTAGTGCAAGAAGAGACCTCCAAGTGTGTGTGCTTGTGGTGCTAGCCTAGCTAGCAAGTATGGTTATTTTAAGTTAGGATGTAATGGTCAAGCAATGAGACATGTATTTGTGTTGTGATGCTTTTGAAGTATGTTGATGTTGTTTGTTAGGAGCATGCTAGACTCATTTTATATGTTTTGTTGGTTTGGCATTGGATGCTATGCATGGATGTATGTTTCTTATGATGTTGATACTTTGTCGAAGCATGTTACCTTTAATGTTATGCATGGATGTATGTTTCTTATGATGTTGATACCTTTATCGTATAACCTTTTTCGTGTTTGAAGTGTTAAACATGCTTGTTATGTTTGGTTTTACCTTAGGGTTGATGTTTGGGTGTTGTTTGAGGTTTTAGAGGGGGTTTAGGGACATCCTTGTGCCATAAATCAGCTAAAACCAATCTGCAGACATAGGGCATTTCGATACGGTCGACCCCGTTTTGATACGGTCTCTTTTGTTTTTGGCCAGGCGTTTCGATACGCCTAGGGGTCGTTTCGATACATTTTTGCTACTGGAAATCTGAGAAATTGGCGATAAATTAACGTATCGAAACGAGCTTTAGCGTTTCGGAACGACCTTCATCTCGTTGACCATGAGAAGTTGACCGTTGGGGTCGTTTCGATACGGGTCACCCCTGTTTTGAAATGGTCTCATTAGGTTGACTCCGGCTTGTTGACCAAGTCAAGGTGTATCGAAACACCCTAAGGGCGTTTCGATACGGCCTGCTGTAAAGGACTAAAATGGACTGTTTGATGAGTTATTTGGTTGATTGTCTTGCAAGTTCTTCCGTTGTTGCCTTCCTCACATAGGATTCATTAATACCTCTAGAAAAGATAATAAGAATGAAAAAGTTTTTCCTTGGGTCGGTAACCGAAGTGGAGCCTTAACGGGTTTCATCTCGGTTATCCCCGTGTAGCCCACTCGGATTAGTCAAGCGTCCGGACCGGACCGGGATGAGTTTATATTCGTTGAGGATCGTGGGGTTGTTTTGGAGCCGCTGGAGACTTTATTTCCCATCATTAATGATGTTCTGCAGGCGTCTATTTCGAAACAATCGACCCCGTTTCGGAACGCCCTTCTTCAGAACTAGTCGTTGTATTCTGATGTAGCAAGTCGTTTTGAAACGCCTCTGGCTGTTTCGAAACCCTCTAGATCCATATCGAAACAATAGCAACCCCATTTCAGAACGTGTGATAGTTGAGCTGCAATTTAAAAAACCGTTGGGAAAATAGTCGTTGGGGAGGTTTTGACCGTTGGGCGTATCGAAACTCCAAAGGGGTGTTTCGAAACGAATACCCTCCGTATCGAAACGGGCAAGTCCTGTTTCGGTACGGGTTTTGGCAGTTTCAAAATGTTTCGATACAGGTCCCCCCATTTCGAAACAGGTGCCTTGAAAACTCTGGTTTGGTTACTTAAAAACGTTTCAAACATTGCCAAAATTATTTAATCCATGCACAAAATTATTTTCAAGTTGTTTGGACTTAAAGAAACTTTTTAAAATCTTTTCAATTTAGTCCAAAACTATTTTTCAATTATTATATCCAAACTTAGTTCTTCACTATTCAATTTTCGAGAGATGTCTACAGGTATTCTGAAGATGGAAAGATAACAAGTGGGTAAAGAAGCAAGAACAAACTTGATCAATACCAATCTACCATTAAAAGATATATTGTTCGCTTTCCAACTCGATAATGTACTGTAGAATTTACCAATCACTGGTTCCCATAGAGCAGACGAGTTTCTTCTAAGACCCAAAGGCAAGCTCAAATATTCTGAAAGAAAATGTCTCGTGGAGCATCCGACTTTCAACACCCAACTAGAAAGAGTATGATCATTGACATTGAACCCAAACAATCTACTTTGCTTAAGTTCAATTGAAGGTCCGAAGCCACTTCAAAGACCCTCAGAACACGCTTAACATTTAATACTTCGCCCAGTGAAGCTCTACAAAAAATTATAAGATCATCTGCAAATTGAAAATAAGTTCATATATGCGAATTCTCCCATGCCAATTGTAAATCCGTTAAAAATTCCATTAAGAGCCGCCTTCTCAATCATAAGGTGCAACACCTCTCCAACCATGTTAAATAATAACGAAGATAGAGAGCAGCACTGTCTCAAACCTCTAGCCGATGAGAAATAGGGAGTCGAAATACCATTCACTAAGACATAAATGGAAGCGGTCGATATGCATTTGAAAATCCAGTTACACCACAATTCTCTAAAACCTATTTCTTTCATGATATGGATAAGAAATAACCAGTTCACTGTGTCATAAGCTCTTTTGAAGTCAGTTTTAAATACTGCTCCTTTCAACCCCAACTTATACAGATAATCGATTCATTTATTCGCAATGAACAAACAACCAAAATGTGTCTCCCTAGAATAAAAGCAAATTGAGACTTGTTGATAATAGTATACATACAGAGTCTAAGTCTTCTAGAAAGAACTTTGGACAAAATTTTATAAACTCCTCCCACTAAACTAATAGGCCTGAAATCTTCAAGAGTTTCGGAACCAATCTTCTTAGAAATCAACGTAATAAAAGAGTGATTCACCCAATTTTTCCAATCTTGACCATGGAAGAAATCATAAAAAAACTTCATTAGATCAGCCTTTAGTATTTGCCAAAACTTTTTAAAAAAGCCTATGTTGAAACCATCGGACCCCGGAGCACGGAAATTATTAGTAAAAACAATGGCATCCCAAACTTCCTCCTCGCTAAACTTTCTTTCCAAGTATTTTTTCTGTTTCATAGTTATGAGTTCTAGATTTGATAATAGTATCTCTTTATTTCTCTATAATTTTCTTTTCCATTTATTCTGGATAAAATTAAAATTAAAATTTGTCAAAAAAAAAATTTATACACGCTTCATTTAAAACAAAAACAAAAAAGACTGGCAATAGATAAAGGCGGGCGGGCGGGCAGGCAGACTACCCCAAATTTCAATTTATTTGGGCAAAATGCAAGACAAGTCAAGGCAGGTGTTGATTCATGTCATGTGGGTGTGGCCGCCATTGGATATTAAATGCTATAACACCGTGCCCATTGGCCATTGCCCAATATTGCCTACGCACCCCGAACCCCACTTTTATCCCTTTTTTGTTTACATATTTCACTTCACTACCCACCACATATCACTCCACTTCCTCTTTGTCCTATAAAGAATAATTATATTAGTGGAGTCGTTGAAAGATCTAGTGGTAAAAGATAATTTTGTTATTTTTAAATAATTTGAATTTAAATAGTATAATTTATATATGTGTTTAGTTTTATTTAAATTTGTAACTGAATTGAGATACTATTTTGTAATTGAATTAAAACGTTAAAAATAATTCTTTTATTATACAATATTAATATAGTCTAAAACGCACGCCTTTATTTTTAGGCACACTACTCAAAAATAGGTCATCATCTTAATCTTGTTTTTTCTATTCACAATGTTAGAATTTGAACTTTTGATTTTACTTAAGGGGTCTAGCGCTTCACCTAGTTAGATCAACTAGTTGTTGCTTTTTATTATTCATTATTATTTTTTGTTTAATCACTAACATTCGACTCATTAGTCGACTAATCTGGATCAAATTTTATAAAGGCTCAATATAAGGACGGCTCTCCCAATTCATTTTCTTCCATCACAACGCTATAATTCAAATTTCTAACTTTAAGGGAAAAGGACCTAACGCCTCGTCTTATTTGACCAACTTATTAATATACTCTAAAATACACGTCTTTAATAAAATAAATAAATGATACGCGTGGCAGATATTTAGCCCACGGTTAAAGAATTCAATTGTATTAAATAATAATTCTATTTTCATTTGATTTAGTTGAGGAGGCCAGGTTTGACCCGTAATTTTTTTTTCCTCACTTATTTGATCAAGTTAGTTGTCTCTTATTGGAAAGTAAGGTTCATGCTCAGGTACAAGGTTGTTTCCATGCTGTATGACGATTCGATTAATTTAATAGGTCGATTTAATTAAAAATAAATCTCAACTATATAATATAAAAATGATTAGTAAATATTTATATTAACTTAATGACACGTTGTTTAATATAGATTAAGAGATTAATGATCTCAGAATGCTCTGTTCTAGAACATATACCGGATTAAACAAGTTTCTATCACTTTTTGAAGTGTAGTTATTTTATGTACCGGCGGTGAAAGCATAGAGAGGTTTTACAAGTGTTTTGATTTTAGGGTTTAATTATTTTGTTTGCTATTTACATGTTTTGAGTTTAGAGGTTAAGATTAGAGACGGACGCATAATTTTATGTTAGGGGACGAACCTATAAAATTTTAGGGGAGGCGAACTCATACAATTTTAGGGCGCAAAAATATATTTTTAATAGGAAATACATAGTAAATTTTCAAAAAAAAATTAAATCATATAAGAATTTCAAATTGTTAAGGGGGCGACCGTCCCCTTCAGCCTCTCTAGGTTCATCCTTGGTTGTGATTAAAATTTAATATTTAGTGTATACATGTTAAAACTTAAATCTCTAACCATGCTATCCTAAAAAGCTAAACACAGACTCGTAAACTCTAAAATGATTGTATTTTTTTGTTTAATATGTTATGAATATTTATCTATGTAAATGTCTATCATGATAAGAATTTTATCAAGGAAATTTGACTTACTTTATCATTAGGAATATTATACACAAGTCTATTTTTGATAATAATACAAAGCTCTCTCTTTCTCTCTTTCTCTCATCTCTTTATTCTTTTATTCTTGTTCTTTATTCTTGTTATCGTTCTTCTTTATATTATTTACAACACGTTATCAGCACGACTCTAATCAACTGAGGTCTTCATTGTTTGAATCCAAAAGAAGTTATTGAAAAGAATTTGATTCTAGGATGAACCAAAGTTTGGAAATATGTTTGATTTTATTCGAATATTGGAAATAGGTAAATTTGTGGCTTCTTAAAAACCAAAAGACGAATCGACAGAGACGAAGAGGTTGTGTTTGGTGTAAATTACGTGGGTTATAATTATTTTTTTATTTAATCACGTGGGTTATAATTATATACGCTATCTATGTTTTATTGATTAAAATCATGTTGGTTTAAAATAATAATAATAATAATAATAATAATAATAATAATAATAATAATAACAACAACAACGCATCAAACCTCATGTTATGCATGTGCATTTTCTTTTGTTCCTAAAAGGGTTAATTAACGGTATGCTTATTCATACTTTTACTTATATGATTATATTTGATATTTTTCATATTATTATTTATGTTATTTTATTTTGTAAAAGTTAGTATTTTTAATTGTGTTTTGAGTTTTATATGATATGCTTAAATGACTTGGAAAGAGACGTGATATAAAGGGACTATGAGAAGCTATCTCGGTCATATGCTATGTGCCTATATCTCCATTGTCTTCGAGAGAAGAATCAATATCAGTAAATCTTGGTTTTATTTTTATTCTTTATATTATTATTTTAAAGTGCGATAAATTATGGTGATTTTGCTTGAAAGCAATAATTTTTATGTGTCAAAAAACTCGACTATAAACTTCTCCCAAGATCAAGTGTTGAGAATTTGTCTTGATTCAAAAAGTTTTATGGGAAGCATTCCCTGAAGTGAATGCAAGCATGATGTTTATTCCATGCGATTATTGGATCTATTTCATTTCCTGAAGTGAATGCAAACATGGTAAATCACAATTCAATTAGTGACATAACTTTGATATAATCCAAGTATATTGGCTGGACATCCCGTTCTGCGAGGCTATTGGTCTCAAAGGAAATTTTTAAAGGACCTTGTGGACCGGTTTAACAATGCCACGTACGAGAATTAAATCTTTGTTATCTGTGATGAGGATATGTCAATACTTAATTTTTTACGAAAAAAATGTTTTCCTCAAACACAATATCATGAAAAAGGTTTCAAAGGCTCATTGTCTCTACTCCATTCCCTGAAGTGAATGTAAGATTATATTATGGAAAGAATAAAAACTACAATAGAAGTTATGGTCGAGATCGAGGCTATGAATATAGTCATGGACAACATGGTCATTTTAAAAATGCTTATACCCACAAGAAGTGGTATTATAAGGATGACAAGGATAAATTATTTATGGCGAAGCATTATGGGCTTTATCCATATTCATGATTGATAAATGAAAGAAAATATAAATAAATTTTGTTTATGGCGAAAATGATTATGACGTTGTTGGTCCAACTCATTTCGATGTTGTTGGTTTTCTCATAACTCCTGAAGGGAATAATTTGCCTTTTATTATATTTCTCTTTTAACTTCTAAAGGGAATCATTAATCTTTTATTTATTTTATTTTATGTAAATTTTTATTTATTTATGTTAATTTACTTTATGTTAATTTGTTTTACACATTATTTATTTATGTTTTATGTTAATTTATCATTTGAAGAATATAATTACTTCTAGAATAAAATATTCGATGAATTGTGACATTGCGCTTTATGTGAGTACTATATTTTAAAGTACTAAAATATCAATGCTCCGGAAGACTAATAAGTTCTTGTGACATTATCTTTGATAGATAATTGATTTAATATGTGCTATATTTAATATTTTTCATTCATCGAAGTGAATTAAACAAAACACATAGTAAAAGGTGCATACTAATGCCTATTTTCACATTTAACAATACAAGGGAATAATGCGGGTACCATATCCGGAGTACTAATATCATAGAAAGCTCAAGAAGAGCAAATATGTTATTGCCAAATGGAACTCTATTTCATATGTACAATACGTTATACTCGCCAAAGTCGCAAAGATACTTATTAAATTTTAAATATATTCATAGAAATGAATATCATATTGTGACTATTAGTCAAGGAGATGATGACTATCTTCATATTACGAGTATAAATCAAGACAATAAGAAAATTTTGAAAAAAATACATGCAGTCATCCGGATTGTACTACACAAGAATTAGTGCAAGTTGAAGCTCATGCTATTGTAAATCAGAAGTTTACTGATAATTTTATCATTTTGATATGACTAATCAAGCTATCTCGATTTAATTATGATGTGAAAAGCTATTGATACTTCATGTGGTTATTCATTGAAGAACAATGAATTCTTGAGGGAAATCACATTATGAAAAATGCAGAATTGCAAATATTACAATAATTACCGCTGATGGTAATAGTATCGTCACCATTAGAAGTGTATTTTTTTAAAAAGAGCAATATGAGTTCGCAAAATAATTCTTCAAAAATTATAGATAACATGTGTTATCAAGTGACATTTGAAATAAGCCAATGTGAATATAAGTTATAGTAGACAAAAGTCAGTTGAAAGCTCTAGAAGAGCAATATATTGCTACCAAAAGATAATTTTCATCTAAAGCTCTTAAAGAGCTAAATATATTCCTTTTCAAAGGAACAATTTTAATGATCATACTAGACATGCACGAGTGAAATTGAATCAAATGTTATGGTAAACAAGAATTTTATAAATTCAGAAATATATATACACATATATATAGTTGGAATGATCGATTGACCATCATGATCAATAATGATGCAAAAATCATAGAGATTTATATGCACAATTATTAAAAGAACATGAAGTTATTGTGGTGCTTGTTCTTAAAGGAATGATTAAATTTCACTTACTAAAAGAACATGAAGTTCTTGTATTGTTTGTTCTCAAAGGATTTAGTTGATCCCTCTTACCAAAAGAATTTGAAGTTCTTGTACTAAAGTTTATAATGCATGTCTTGCATATCTGAATAAAAAATAGACCCATATATCCACACATGTGAAAAGTTTTATATAATTTTAGTAGATGCATCTACATTGTTATATCAACTTACAACCAGAAGTTTGTGAAATTGATTATAAAATGATTCAGATTATGCAATTAGACTATTCGTCTTGCAGAAGCTTGTTGGTTTATATTTTAAGCTATATCAGTTGTTACAAAGCCTATTGATTATGAACAAAAATAGTTTAGCAAAATTTTAATTGGATGCCTCTTTTTTATAGCTAAACTATGAGAACAAAGTTATCCATATGATATTTCACATATAGCAACACTTATATGCATCATGCCAAGGAGTTATAATAAACTCCCCATTATGATTTGACTTTTGGTTAGAAGTTATATTTCCCATTTTGAATTTTTGAATGTGCGATATATAATTGAATTGTTCCACCACAACACGCAAAATGGGTAAATAAAAGGGTTGAGAATATATATTGAGTATGAGTCTCCTTTATGTTTAAATTTTTAAACATTAATTAGAGAATCATTTATGACATGATTTTTCTCAACATCATGGGAGATAACAATCAGCAGGGTAAAAAAATGAATTATCATTATCTAGATCCTCGTATATGAACTAAAAGTTCATAAGATAATTTATGCTATTACATGTCAACTGCCAGACTTATTTACTGTTGGAATTCCTAGAATCAAGGGACATAATCTTTTTTCCTTATTTCTAAGAGTTTGCTTTATGTAAATAGTCACTAATCTAATTCCCTAGTCTTAGGAATCATTTTCTAACTTAGACTAATTCTTCCTTATAAATTGTAAGTTACTGTTAGAGCAATAAAAAAAGTAAGAAATTCATTTCTTCTCATATTTGTTCATGGAATCAGAGCTATAGGACTCATTCGATCCTAATATGCTTTTCCTCTCTAGAAATCGTCCTTGTGTTATTTTCTTCCTATGGTAAAACTCCCAGAAACTCTTTCCGAATCTGAAACCTCACATGTTACCCAAACCATAAATCAGCCAATCCCTCTTGGTGACATGAGTTCCTCCCCTATAATCACCAACCACCGTTTAGATGGAAAAAATTTCCTACAGTGGTCTCAATCAGTACTAATGGTTATTCGAGGCCATGGGAAATTAGGGTATATCAATGGAGAAATTCCTCAGCCAACTATCACAGACCCTACTTATGCTACATGGGAACTCAACAACTCAATCGTGATGGCTTGGTTAATTAATTTGATGGAAAGCCACATAAGCCATACCTATCTCCTATTCAAGACAACAAAAGAAATGTGGGATGCAGTGAAGGAAAACTATTCTGATCTGGGAAATGCTTCCCAAGTATTTGAGATCAAATTAAAACTGAAGGACATTCGACAAGGGACGCTTGAGGTAACTCATTACTATACCAACTTGAAGATCTTGTGGCAAGAACTCGACATGTACTATGAAGCAGATTGGGGTGATGGTTTGGAACACTCCAGGTTTATAACACACCTCAACAACGAAAGACTCTATGATTTCCTTGCAGGACTGAATCGAGATTTGGATGAAGTTCGTGGACGAATTTTGGGTGGAACTCCTCTTCCTGCCATTGGTGAAGCTTTTGCAGAAGTTCGAAGAGAGAGAAATCGTCGTCGGGTTATGATGAGAGATAATAAGGACCCAAAATCCGTGACCACCACTGGACATCATCCTGTTGAAACCTCAGCCCTTGTATCTAGGGGTTCTCAATTCCAAAAGAGGAGTGACTTAGGTTAAAGCCGAATTGGAGAACGGCCTTAGTGTAGCCACTACAATCGCGCTGGTCACACTAGAGAGAAGTGCTTCAAACTCTATGGGTACCCTGGAAACACAAAAAATCAGAGAGATACCAAGGCTCTTTTTTCATCCAACACTTCATCCTCTATAGAAAATACCTTGGATGTTCGCCTAACCAAATCTCAACTCGAAGCCCTACACAAGATACTTGAAACATCCACTGCTCGTGGATCATTGGCTATTCAAGGTACTGCCTTTAATATCACTTCTGATTCTAGTAATCAATCCTCTTGGATCCTGGATTCAGGTGCCTCCGACCACATGACAGGTAACTCATCTCTGTTCCACAACTACATCCCCTGTCACAACCAATCTCGTATCCGAATAGCTGATGGTTCATACTCGCATGTTGCTGGAACTGGGGCAGTTCAACTCACTGAAAATCTCTCTCTAGACAAAGTCTTACATGTCCCAAATTTATCTTGCAATTTACTGTCAGTTAGTAAACTAATTGAGGATAATGCTGCTCGTGTTGAATTTTCTGCTCTTGGTTGTGTTGTACAGGAATAGAAATCGGGGAAGATGATTGGCACTGCTAAGGTTGATGATGGAGTCTACATATGGAATAAAGACAATAAAAACCAAGGAGGTTTGGCTTTATCTGCTTCACACGAGGACACAATTATGCTATGGCACCGTAGGCTAGGACATCCAAACTTCCTGTAGATGAAGCATTTGCTTCCACTGTTATTTCGAAATAAAAATCCAAATTTCCTAAAGTGTGAAATCTGCCAACTTTCAAAACATACTCGTGTTCCTTATACATTAAAACCTTACAACCAATCCCAACCTTTCTCCTTAATACATAGTGATCTATGGGGAGCTAGTCGAGTGAAAAATATTACGGGAGCTAGATAGTTTATAACTTTTATTGATGACCATACTAGAGTTTGTTGGGTTTATCTCCTCAAAGAAAAGTCCGAAACACCCAAAGTATTTCAAAACTTTCATTCAATGATTAGAACCCAATTCAATTCCACCATACATACGCTCCGCACCGATAATGGAAGAGAGTACTTCAACTATGTTTTAAGTCCTTACCTTGCAGAACAAGGCATCATACACCAAAGCTCCTGCCTAGACACACCACAACAAAATAGAATTTCTGAAAGAAAAAACCAGCACCTATTAGATGTTGCTCGAGCCCTAATGTTTACCACAAATATCCCAAAATACCTATGGGGAGAGGCTGTCCTTACCGCATGCTACCTAATCAACCGAATGCCATCCAAAGTCCTTCAATTTCAAACACCTTTAAATACCCTTCAAAAGGCTTTCCCTCTTTTTCATGTTCCTACCTTACCGGCTAAAATATTCGGGTGCAAAGCCTTTGTCCATAGTCACCAACCTAACCTATCTAAACTTGATCCTCGTGCTCATACTTGTGTTTTTATTGGCTACTCCCCTACACAAAAAGGGTACAAATGTTACTCACCTACTTTGCGTCGTGTATTTGTTTCCCGAGATGTAACCTTCTTTGAAACATAACCATATTTTTCAGCAACTCATCTTCAGGGGGAGATTCTCAATGAAGATGAGACCCTTAATACCCTCCTTATTACTCCACCACCCGAACCTAATCTACCACAAAATTTGCATACAAATGATATCCTCATAATTCCTGAGTAGCAAATTCCCTCCACACAGCAACACAATGATAATCCTAGTCCTAAAAGTTCAGATTTCCCCACTGAAAAACAGCAGAAACAGCAACAGCTTGCCCCTGAAACTCAGCAACACTGTGCTCATGAACTCCTTGTTTATTTATGACGTCATTACTCTCCTAAAACTAACATAGCAGTGCCAAATTCATCCACAACCAAGGATTGTTCTACAAGAGAGGTAACCCTTGATTCACAATTTATTGATCTTCCAATTGCTATTAGAAAAGGCATAAGGACTTGCACCCAACACCCTATCTCTCGGTTTGTGTTTTATGGAAATTTATCCAAGTCATACAAGAACTTTGTGACAAATATCAACCATGTAAAAACTCCAAGGGATGTGAAGGAAGCTCTTGAATCACCCGAATGGAAACATGTTGTAATGGAAGAAATGAGTGATGTTGCGTGTAAAAGAGTCTATCGCAATGGTAGTGCAAGTGTACACGACGCAAGTAGTAAAGTGATACGAAGTATCGGATATCGTCTCCACAGGGATTGGGCTAATAGCTTCACCTTAATTCACTGCACGAAAGTAAAGAAAATATTTGAGAAAGTTGTCACGAGAATAATAAAGTAATTGCAAATAAAAGAGTAGAGATATCAAGATAGAGAGAATGGGCTGGTATTGAATTGCTCAGTAGTGCAGGTATTGCAGAGTTTAGGAAATCCAGTTCTGTCGTCGCGCCCATCGCGGCAGCACCTGTCGCGGCAGCAGTCCGTTGATTGTTGCGGCAGCAAACACTCAACTCAGTACTTCAAGTTTGGCAAGAATCCCAGATGTGCCTTGGCCTATCCCTAGGTCCAAGTCTGTCGATGATCACGTCTTCGATGATTGTTGAGTGTGTAAAAGTTCTATTATTTACACCCTATTTAACCCATATTTCTGTTGCATTCAAGCATTATTCATTGCATTTAGGTTAGTTTACAACAAAACATCAAAAATATATTACAGGCACAGATTCTACTAAAGAATGGTTGCTTTTGCAGGTTGCTGCCATAGTAGACGGAGAAGGCATGTGCTGGGCAGAGAAGCAGAAGAGCTGAACTGGACAAGCAGACAAAGAGGACGATGCTGCCATGGTGCTGCCGTGACAGCAGAGGACGACAGCAGTTTAGTGGAGAAAAAGCAAAGTGGACCTCGACAGATAGAGAAAATTCAGCTCGTCTGTCGTGTGAAAACCTTATATTTTTCCAAGCTTCAGATCAAAAGATATGTCAAGCCTAAAGCTCAAGGAGAGAAAATCCCAAGAAATAAGGAAGACGGCTGGAAAGTAGATTTCTTGAAGATTTAGTCTTTATTAGAATCATACTTTTAATTAAAGTTGTAATCCTTGTTAAATTAGATAACTTGAGCCCAAAGCTTATATAAGGGCATGTATTTTAACCTAGGGCACATGGAATACCCCATAACCGATAACCAAAACCCCTAGCTGTTTTCCCGCCGCCGACATGTTCTAAATTCCCCCTAGGGCCACGAGTTGATTTGTAAAGTAGTTGCAAGGGTTGTTTTGTTTTAGGAATTTTCAGTTCAATAAAATAAACTTCAAGTTCTCTTATTTTGGTTATTAATATCTTGCAAGAGCATCGGGAGAGCATTGTGAGGTTATCTATTTACTTAGCATCGGGAGAGTTAAGTATACGAAAGAAATAAGAGCAAGTTCTCTAGTTTATAGTTGAACTATCTCGTACCTAGGGATAGGGCGAGGTTAAGTGGCTAAAGAAGAATTCATACACATCGGTGTTCATCCTTCGATTCACGACGGGAGGTATCATCAAGACGTGATCATCGATAGACTTGGACCTAGGGATAGGCCAAGGCAGATCTGGGATTCTTGCCAAACTTGAAAGTACTGAGTTGAGCGTTTGCTGCCGCGACAATCAACGGACTGCCGTCGTGACAGGTGCTGTCGCGACGGGTGACGACGACAGAACTGGATTTCCTAAACTCTGCAATACCTGCATCACTGAGCAATTCAATACCAGCCCATTCTCTCTATCTTGATATCTTTACTCTTTTATTTACGTTTTCTTTATTATTTTCGTGACAACTCTCAAATATTCCCTTTACTTTCGTGCAGTGAATTAAGGTGAAGCTATTAGCCCAATCCATATGGAGACGATATCCGATACTTCGTATCACTTTACTACTTGCGTCGTGTATACTTGCACTACCATTGCGATAGACTATTTTACACGTAACAAGTTTTTGGCGCCGTTGCCGGGGATTGGCAACATATATCTACCTTTCTTTTATTGCACTTGTTATTTTTATTTTTTATTTTTTTGTTTTTCTTTGGTGCATTCAACTCTTGCTTTTCACAAGGTGTTCTTGTTTATGCGCAGATCGAATCGAGGTAAAGATCCTGAATATCAATTAGATCCGGAAATCGAACGTTCATTTAATCTCAAGAAACAACTTCGTCACCTTTTAGCCAGGAACGAGTACCTTGAGGAACAGCTAGAGAAGATGGCCCACAATGGAGACGACCCGCCTCTCGGCGATACTATACCGCCTGTCGGCAACCCTGCCGCCGACGGTCCTGTCGTGACTACATGTTGAACGATCATGTAGAGTTGGAGACCACGCTGCCGGATATTGATGTTGACAACTTCGAGCTGAAACATGTCATGTTTAGTATGATCAACAATGCCGGGCAGTTTAGTGGTGTTGTTACTGAGGATGCTAGGGAGCATCTCAAAACGTTCCAGGAGATCTGTGGTTCATTTAGACTGCCAGGAGTTAATCCGGAGATACTGAGGCTTCGGTTATTTCCCCATTCATTGAGGGACAGAGCTAAAACTTGGTGGAATTAACTTACGCCGGGTTCAATTAGAACTTGGGTAGATTTATCTCGTGAATTTTTATCTCGTTTTAATCCTTCGCATTTATTTGAACGATTACGTAATGAAATTGCTACTTTTCAACAGGAAGATGACGAGCCGATGCACGAGGCCTGGGACAGATTTACTACTCTTCTACGGAATTGCCCAATGCATGGATTCCCCGTCTGGAATCAGGTAACAAAGTTTTATAATGCTGCCAACTTACAAACTCGTATTCGAATTGATTCAACAGCAAATGGACTATTATTGGATAAAGATCCGGACGAGGCAATGCAAGTATTGAAAAATCTGGCTAAGAATGAGGAGTAGTTTCCGACAGCAAGAAGAGGGGGTAAACGGGTACTAGCTGTCAAGGATTATGAAGCCGACAGCACGATGAAATCACAGGTAGAATTCCTTACTAAAGCAATGAAAAGGTTATTAAATGATGATGGACAACATGGATTTGTTGTTGAGGAGGTATGTGAAATCTGTGAGGGAAATCATAGTTCGGATGAGTGTCCTATACAGTTAGAAGAAGGAAAATATGTTGGAAACTACAAGCCAAATTACAATTCCAACAACTATAATCCCAATTGGAGGAAGGATCCCAAATTTTCTTGGAGTAATCCTAATAACGCCCTGAATCCTCAAGCACACAATCAGAATCAGGGAGGACCTCGATTGCTGACGCGACAGCAACTGCCGCCGCAGCAGCAACAACAGCAACCAGCTGTCGCGAGCAGTATACTGGAACAGACTCTGGCCACTTTTATGTCTCAGACAGGTACTTATATTGAGAATATGAATCAGTTTGTCAAGAAGACGGAGAATTTCATGGATAAAACAGAGATGCGGATGACAAATCATGAAGCTACTCTGAAATCTTTGGAGACACAAATGGGTCAGGTTTCCCAACATATTAAGCCGAGGCAGACTGGAGGATTTCCTAGTAATACTGAAAATGCTAGGCAGCCCACACATGAGCAATGTAAAGCTATTACTACTAGGAGTGGGAAGAAATTACCAGGGCCGGAAAAGGAAGTTGAAACAGTAAGGAAACCAGCCTTGGATAAACCTGCCGAGGAAGCTGCCCCGACAGATAACAAACAGACTGCTGCCGATGAGCCTGTCACGACAGCAGAAGCGACAGAGGAGAAAAATGATGAACTCAAACCTCCTCAGATTCGTATGCAGTGGGAAGGACGTATTGCTGACTACCGTCCCCCACCTCCTTTTCCTCAACGGATACAACAAGCTAAGCATGAATCTCAACTCAAAAAGATTTATGATATTTTTAAGCAGGTTCATATTAATATTCCGCTATTAGATGTCGTTAGGGAGATGCCCGGTTACGCCAAATTTCTCAAAGATGTCATGTCAAAGAAATCTAAACTTGGGGAATTTGACACGGTAAAGATGACAGAAGGTTGCATGAGTATTCTTCATCGGCAGCCACCCAAGAAAAAGAAGGATCCGGGGAGCTTCATCATACCTTGTGTAATCGGAAATAAATATGTGGGTAAGGCACTTTGTGATCTTGGTGCTAGTGTTAATTTAATGCCAAAATGTGTTTTTTCAGAAATTAGGTATTTGAAAGGCGCGGCCCACGACAGTAACTCTGCAGCTGGCAGACCGCTCTTATGTTCATCCGGAAGGAAAAATTGAAGATATTCTGGTAAGAGTGGATAAATTTATTTTTCCTGCTGACTTTCTTGTTTTAGATTGTGAAGCAGATGAAAATGCACCAATCATCCTTGGGCGACCCTTCTTAGCCACGGGAAGATCACTGATTGATGTGGAGAAAGGAGAACTCACCATGCGAGTGAACGATCAAGAGATTAAGTTGAATGTTCTCCAAACGATGAAGCATGCTGATGTAGACGAGGAAAGCAAGGCTATCAGTGATGTTGCCTTTGATCAACCCTGCATCAGGTCGGGCTGTCACGATATTAAAATTGGTCACTGTCGCGGCAGCCACCTACAGGACTGTCACGACAGCACTGACGACATCACCGATGACAGAAACTCCTCTGAATCCGAAACATCTGATACTGAAGATCAGGATGAGGTCAACTGGTTAGGCAATCGTCCAGGTAAGTTATTCGAACCTTTAAATTATACTTCGGATAACCATGCAATTCAAAAGCCATCTACTGTTGAACCACCTGCCGTAGAACTGAAGCCCCTGCCAGGGCAGCTAAAATATGCTTTTCTTGGTTCAAATGATATGTTGCCTGTAATCATCTCTTTTAAGCTGCCACATGAACAGGAACGGCAGCTAATAGGGATGCTGCAGCAGCACAAGAAGGCGATTGGATGGACGATAGCTGGTATTCAAGGCATTAGTCCGGCATTATGCATGCACAAAATCCTTTTAGAGGAAGATCATAAGCCGACTATAGATGCCCAAAGGCGGCTAAACCATGCGATGAAAGAGGTGGTTCGTAAAGAGATAATCAAATGGTTAGATGCTGGTAATATTTAGGCCATCTCCGACAGCAAATGGGTAAGCCCGGTGCAATACGTTCCAAAGAAAGAAGGAATGACCATGGTGACTAATGAAAACAATGAGTTAATCCCAACCAGGATTGTGGCCGGTTGGAGGGTTTGTATGGACTATCGGAAGCTTAACAAAGATACCCGAAAGGACCACTTTCCTTTACCCTTTATTGATCAAATGCTTGATTGATTAGCGGGTAAACCTTACTATTGTTTTCTTGATGGTTATTCAGGTTATAATCAAATTGCTATCGCACCGGAGGATCAAGAAAAGATGACTTTCACATGCCCCTACGGAACGTATGCTTTTAGGAGAATGTCGTTTGGACTATGCAATGCACCCGCCACCTTCCAAAGGTGCATGATGGCTATATTCTCCGATATGGTAGAGGACTTCCTTGAAATATTTATGGATGATTTTTCAGTCTTTGGAGACGATTTTGAGAGATGCCTCGGCAATCTACAAAAGGTACTTGAAAGATGTGAAAAAACAAACCTAGTTTTAAATTGGGAAAAATGCCACTTTATGGTGGATGAGGGGATAGTCCTTGGCCATAAGATTAGCTGCCGTGGGATAGAAGTCGACAGGGCTAAAATAGAAGTGATCGAGAAGTTGTCGCCACCGACCACAGTCAAGGGCATTAGAAGTTTCTTGGGACATGCTTGTTTTTATCGGAGATTTATTGCAAATTTCTCAAAAATCACCAAGCCCCTATGCCTTCTTTTGGAGCAGAACCGACCCTTTGACTTTAATGATGACTGTACTGAAGCATTCAAGGTTCTAAAGGAAAAACTGGTAACAGCCCCAATAGTACAGCCACCAGACTGGACACAACCATTTGAGATTATGTGTGATGCTAGTGACTATGCTGTTGGGGCAGCACTTGGGCAGCGGAGAGACAAGTTATTTCATGTCATATATTATGCTAGTAAGACACTGAATGACACCCAAGTGAACTACACCACCACATAAAAGGAGTTATTAGCTGTGGTGTTCTCCATTGACAAGTTCCGTTCTTACATACTTGGGACGAAGGTAATAGTGCACACAGACCATTCTGCCCTGAAGTATTTGTTCACGAAAAAGGATGCAATGCCTAGATTGATACGATGGATCCTGCTATTGCAAGAATTCGACCTTGAAATCAAGGACAAAAAAGGGACAGAAAATCAAGTGGCAGATCACTTGTCAAGGTTGGAGAAGGGACAGAGTCTACCAACAGATGAGACAAACATCCTGGAGACCTTCCCAGATGAGCAGCTCTTTGCTTCCGCAATCACTGTCGCGACAGCCATGGCGACAGGTAAGTCTTCTGAACTCCCCTAGTACGCTGATTTCGTTAATTTTATAGTTAGCGGAATACTTCCTTCTGATCTTAATTATCAAGCCAGGAAGAGGTTCCAAAATGATGTCAAACATTATTATTGGGACGAACCTCTTCTTTTCAAACTATGTGCAGATCAGGTTATAAGGAGGTGTGTACCACAAGAAGAACAAGAAGACATACTTCATCACTACCATGCTTCAAAGTATGGAGGTCACTTAGGAGGCAACAAAACTGCTGCCAAGGTGCTGCAGTAAGGGTTCTACTGGCCGTCACTGTATAAAGATGCACAAATCTTCTACAAGAGCTGTGACAGGTGCCAAAGGACAGGAAACATCTCGAGGAGAAATGAGATGCCGCTGCAGAACATTCTAGAAGTCGAAATCTTCGACGTTTGGGGGATTGATTTTATGGGACCGTTTCCATCTTCATGTGGAAATCTATACATCCTCCTAGCAGTGGATTATGTCTCTAAGTGGGTAGAAGCTATCGCCACTCAAAAGAATGATGCCAAGACAGTCCAAAGGTTTTTACACAGAAACATTTTTTCTAGGTTTGGCATCCCTAAGGCGATTATCAATGATGAAAGGAGACATTTCGACAATAGGGTGATTGCTGCCGCCTTGAAGAAATATGGTGTCAAGCATCGGATCGCAACAGCATATCAACCACAGACCAATGGACAAGCTGAAATATCTAATAGGGAAGTTAAGAACATTCTTGAGAAGATGGTCAAACCAACTAGGAAAGATTGGTCTTTACTCCTCAATGATGCGTTATGGGCATATAGGACAGCTTTTAAGACTCCATTGGGCATGTCTCCGTACCGATTGATTTGATTTATGGAAAAACCTGTCATCTGCCTGTCGAGATAGAGCACAGAGCATACTGGGCAATCAAGGCAGTGAATATGGACTTGGACAAGGCAGGCCAGAAAAGGCTGTTAGATCTGAACGATATTGAAGAAATACGGACAATGGCCTACGACAATGCAAGAATCTACAAGGAGAAAACTAAGAAGTGGCATGACAGGAAGTTGCTGCCACGACAGTTCTGCCCAGGGCAGCTTGTATTGTTGTTCAATTCTAGACTGAAACTTTTCCCAGGGAAACTGAAATCTAGATGGTCTGGCCCATTCCAAGTCGTACAAGTTTTTCCCCATGGTGTCATCACAATTCGATCATTAAAAGACGGGCACCAATTCAAAGTCAACGGACAGGGCCTCAAGCATTATCAGGGGACTGAAGCCCCAGGAATGCAGGAAGTGGTTACCTTAGGAGATGCCCCACCTGGCAGCCCTAATTTAACCTAAAGTTTATTTTTATTATTTATTATTTATTAGGTAATAAGATTTATTTTATTCGAATAATGTTTTTATGTTTACTGTTTTTAGGAAATAAAGGAGTCAAGAAGAAAAGAAGAAGTGAACCCAGCCCACCATCCCTCCATCAGCCCAGCAAAAGCCCAATATTGAAGCCTGTCGTTCCAGCTGCCACGGCAGACACAGAAAAGACAGGCTGTCGCCAGACTGTCACGACAGACGCGGAAACGTGTGACAGACGCGTAACAGACACAGAAACGCGTGTCAGACGCGTCAGACACGCTAAAGCTCAACAGTCGCCCCGTTATTCACGCCTGCCGTTACAGCTTCAACGGGCAGCAATTCTTCTTCTATAAAACCTTGTTTCATTTTCATTTTCACTCACTTCTGTTTTTCTTACTTGCTCTCCCCCTTTAGTTTTCATTTGCTTTCCTTTACTTTTACAACCCTTGCAACTAACATGTCTTCCAGAAGAACCCGCCATAGTGCTGCTTCAACCTCTCCACCGGCAGCACCTACCCCACAGTCCTTCGCAACTAGGGATCTATGGGAAGAACGAGGCTTCATTTACACTCCAAGGGCAATTAATCTGGGCCTCAAACCTTTCATTGCAAGGAAGATTAGAGCTCTTTTATGGGAATCATTTGCGGAGCAACTAGCAGAGATGAACGAGACGCTGGTAAGGGAATTCTATGCTGCCATCGGCAGCAAGACGGCGACAGCAGTGACTGTCCGAGGGAAAGAGGTGTAGTTCACAGTCGAGCGCATTAACTCTTTGTATGGCCTCTACCTAGGCCCCAACGATGATGCTCACCAGCAGTTCCTTGACACTTTGGATGATGCTGCCTATGACGATGTCATGGCAGAAGTGACGGAAGAAGGGACTGAATGGAACACAAGCCAAAAAAATCCTCACACAGTGAATAGGGGGCAGCTGCTGCCGGAGGCAAAACTGTGGAATGCCTTCGTCAAAAAGAGGATCCTGCCGTCATCACATCACACCACCGTTGACCAGCAGAGGTTAGCCTTAATACACTCCATTCTAAATAAACGACCCATTAATGTGGGAAGTTATATGCGAGAGAGTATTTTGGAAAGTGCCCATAGACCGACGGCCCTCCTTTGCCTCCCCTATATCATCACGTCCCTCTGCCGCTGTTATGACGTGCCGGAAGCCGACACCGATCGCATAGTGAAAGGACGGGGCTAGACAGACAAAAATATCATCAGCCTCATGGAGCTGACAGTGGCAACCCCCTCTCCTTTTTCAACCCTGCTGCCGCCCCAGCTGAATCATCAGAGTAGCCAAATCTTGAACCTGCTGCCGCAGCAGCTGCTTCGACAGACCCATCCGATCAAATCCTAGCTGTTATTCAAAGGATGGAGGACAGACAGCTGGGCCTCATGACATTCATCAAGGACTTTGCCGCATCCACGGTAAATTTTATTCACAATACTTTAAATTTCCCTGATGTTGTCTTTCCCACCTTCTCTGCCCACTACTTCACTGTCCCCACCCCTGCCCACACACCTACACATGCTGCCACACCACATACACCATCTGTTGCCTCCATTCCATCACCTGCCCCGACGGCAGCCGACAGACCTCATGCCGAAACATCCGCCCGAGGAACAAAAAGACTGGTACCCTCGGATGACATTGCTACCTTTGTTGATGGTTTCTCTTCATCATCCGTCTGGGCAGACAGCGACGCTGAACCCTCTATTCAGAGGAACCTGTCGAAAGAATTTACACCGGTCAAGAGGCAGAAAAGAATGGCCAACAAGAAAACTCTGCCAAACGCCAGCAGCAGCAGTAGCAGTAGCAGCAGCGACAACAGCGGCAGCAGCTCTGACATTCAGGTTGTACAGCAACCACCCCAGCCTGCCCAAGAGCCAGAATCCGCCGCCAAATCCGCCTCAGTGGCAGCAGTGAAGACAGTGCTTAAAATTTAAGTTTCTTATTTTCTTATTGTTGTCTGCTATTTATATATTTTGTGATGTACTGCCTTCATTTATTTTCATTTTGTCATTTGCATTGAGGGCAATGCAACCCTCGAGTTTGGGGGTGGCAACCCTCCATATTAATGGAGTCTGAGTACATCTTAGTTAATTTTTGTGTCTTTTACTTATTTATTCAATCTGTTAAAAATATCTGAAAAACTGAAAATGTTGGCTTAAAACTGTGATTTGAACTTGCCTGTCGTGACAGCTTTGTCGTGGCAGCATCTTTAGGATAGTTTAAGGAGAAGTTTAGAGCCTTTCTATAGTTCTGAAAACTTAAACACCATTGTGACTGTTATACTGCTTAGACTTCTTTTAGCCAAACTAGAATAGGAAGCTTAGTACTTGAATAGCCCCTAGAGGTGCCTAACACTGGCTCTAAGAAAGAAGTTTAGCAAAAGAGACTCAAAAACCCTAGAGGTGCCCAAAACTGGCTCTAGGAAGTTAACTACAGGTGCCTAACACTGGCTCTAGTAAAACTTTAGCTTGAAAAATAGAGAATTTGAGTCAAAACAATGAAATCAAAGAAGCATGAAAATGTGCCTTCAAAAAGATAAACTTTGGCATAAAAATTCAAGTTAAGAGTTGAATATTCTAGTGAAACTAATAGAGTCTTGGCATATAACTGTTCACAAGCATGCACACACTGCACGAGGACTATAGTGAGATTCCGGACAGATCCTAAATTATCCGACAGGTTGCTGCCATCACAGGGAACGAACGACAGGTAAGGGACAGTTCACCGTTTGAAAGCCAAAACAAAAATATTTCATTTTTCTTTTAGGTCTTAGTTGCTTGAGGGCAAGCAAAAACTTGAGTTTGGGGGTGTGTTGAGTGTGTAAAAGTTCTATTGTTTACACCCTATTTAACCCATATTTCTGCTGCATTCAAGCATTATTCATTGCATTTAGGTTAGTTTACAGCAAAACATCACAAATATATTACAGGCACATATTCTACTAAAGAATGGTTGCTTTTGCAGGTTGCTGCCATAGTAGACGGATAAGGCAGGTGCTGGGCAGAGAAGCAGAAGAGCTGAACTGGACAAGCAGACAAAGAGGACGATGCTGCCATGGTGCTGCCGTGACAGCAGAGGACGACAGCAGTTTAGTGGAGAAAAAGCAAAGTGGACCTCGACAGATAGAGAAAATTCAGCTCGTCTGTCGTGTGAAAACCTTATATTTTTCCAAGCCCCAGATCAAAAGATATGTCAAGCCCAAAGCTCAAGGAGAGAAAATCCCAAGAAACAAGGAAGACGGCTAGAAAGTAGATTCCTTGAAGATTTAGTCTTTATTAGAATCATACTTTTAATTAAAGTTGTAATCCTTGTTAAATTAGATAACTTGAGCCCAAAGCTTATATAAGGGCATGTATTTTAACCTAGGGCACATGGAATACCCCATAACCGATAACCAAAACCCCTAGCCGTTTTCCCGCCGACGACATGTTCTAAATTCCCCCTAGGGCCACGGGTTGATTTGTAAAGTAGTTGCAAGGGTTGTTTTGTTTTAGGAATTTTCAGTTCAATAAAATAAACTTCAAGTTCTTTTATTTTGGTTATTAATATCTTGCAAGAGCATCGGGAGAGCATTGTGAGGTTATCTATTTACTTAGCATCGGGAGAGTTAAGTATACGAAAGAAATAAGAGCAAGTTCTCTAGTTTATAGTTGAACTATCTCGTGCCTAGGGATAGGGCGAGGTTAAGTGGCTAAAGAAGAATTCATACACATCGGTGTTCATTCTTCGATTCACGCCGGGAGGTATCATCAAGACGTGATCATCGACAGACTTGGACCTAGGGATAGGCCAAGGCAAATCTGGGATTCTTGCCAAACTTGAAAGTACTGAGTTGAGCGTTTGCTGCCTCGACAATCAACAGACTGCCGCCGTGACAGGTGCTGCCGCGACGGGTGACGACGACAGAACTGGATTTCCTAAACTCTACAATACCTACACTACTGAGCAATTCAATACCAGCCCATTCTCTTTATCTTGATATCTTTACTCTTTTATTTACGTTTTCTTTATTATTTTTGTGACAACTCTCAAATATTCCCTTTACTTTCGTGTAGTGAATTAAGGTGAAGCTAATAGCCCAATCCCTGTGGAGACGATATCTGATACTTCGTATCACTTTACTACTTGCGTCGTGTATACTTGCACTACCATTGCGATAGACTATTTTACACGCAACAATGATACCTCCCGGCGTGAATCGAAGGATGAACACCAATGTGTATGAATTCTTCTTTAGCCACTTAACCTCGTCATATCCCTAGGCCCGAGATAGTTCAACTATAAACTAGAGAACTTGCTCTTATTTCTTTCGTATACTTAACTCTCTCGATGCTAAGTAAATAGATAACCTCACAATGCTCTCCCGATGCTCTTGCAAGATATTAATAACCAAAATAAGAGAACTTGAAGTTTATTTTATTGAACTGAAAATTCCTAAAACAAAACAACCCTTGCAACTACTTTACAAATCAACCCGTGGCCCTAGGGGGAATTTAGAACATGTTGTGGGAAGAAAAACGACTAGAGTTTTGGGAAGGAAGCTAGGGTAATCGGTTATGCCCTCCTAGGTTAAAATACATGCCCTTATATAAGCTTTGGGCTCAAGTTATCTAAAATAGCAAGAATACAACTTTAAATGAAAGTATGATTCTAATAAAGACTAAATCTTCAAGGAATCTACTTTCCAGCCGTCATCTTCTTGCTTGGGATTTTCTCTCCTTGAACTTTGGGCTTGACATTCCTTTTGATCTAGGGCTTGGAAAAATATGAGGTTTTCACACGACAGATGGGCTGAATTTTCTCTATCTGACGAGGTCCACTTTGCTTCTTCTCCTCAAAACTGCTGTCGTCCTCTGCTGTCACGGCGGCAACCTTGGTAGCATCGTCCTCCTTGACTGCTTGTCCAGTTTCAGCTCTTCTGCTTCACTGCCCAGCGCCTGCCCTTTCCGTCTGCTACGGCAGCAACCTGCAAAAACATCCATTTTTAGTAGAAATTGTGCCTTGTAATATATTTGTGATATTTTGCTGTAAACTAATCTAAATGCAATGAATAATGCTTGAATGCAGTAGAAATATGGGTTAAATAGGGTGTAAATAAAAGAACTTTTACGCACTCAACAAGTGCTCTAAAAAACAATGGAACGTGGGAAATTTCATATCTGCCTAAAGGGAAAAAGACAGTAGGCTGCAAATGGATTTTCACCACCAAATTCAAAGCTGATGGAAATATTGACCGGCACAAGGCTCGACTTGTGGCAAAGGGGTTCACTCAGACATATGGGCTCGACTATGAAGAGACTTTTGCTCTCGTTGCCAAACTTAATACTATTCGGGTTCTCCTATCACTTGCTGCAAATCTTGATTGGCCCTTGACTCAATTGGATGTTAAAAATGCCTTTCTAAATGGTGAATTAGCCGAGGAAGTGTATATGGACTTTCCACCAGGATTCGAAGAAGAAAAAGGTCAGGTATGCAGGTTAAAGAAATCACTATATGGGTTGAAACAGTCCCCAAGAGCCTGGTTTAGTCGACTTGCCAAGGCTATGACCAGCATGGCGTATATCCAAGGACAGGCAGATCACACTATGTTCTACAAACACTCGAAGGAAGGTAAATGCTCCATCCTTATAATCTATGTTAACGATATCATCCTAACAGGAGATGATTCAAATGAAATCAGATGCTTAAAAGAGTTTCTTAGCACTGAATTTGAACTTAAGGACTTGGGAAATCTAAAATACTTCCTTGGAATGGAAGTAGCAAGGTCTCGGACAGGTATCTCCATTTCACAACGAAAATATGTTCTAGATTTACTGAAGAACACTGGCATATTGGGCTGCAGACCTGCAGAGACCCCAATAGAATTCAATTTGAAGCTTGGAACTAATGAAGATGGAGAGGAAATAGACAAGGGGAGATATCAACGACTCATGGGAAAACTTATCTATCTATCTCACACTCGTCCTGACATTGCTTTCAGTGTGAGTGTTATCAGCCAATATATGCATAACCCAAGGGAGAAACATCTAGAGGCTGTCCATAGGGTGTTGAGATACTTGAAGGGAACCCTAGGCAATGGCCTATACTTCAAGAAAACAAATAGTCGATATGTGGACATCTACACGGGTGCAGATTGGGCAGGTTCAGTGAATGACAGACGGTCTACAAGCGGTTACTGCAGCTACATGTGGGGTAACCTTGTGACATGGAGAAGTAAAAAACAATCTGTTGTAGCCCGTAGTAGTGCTGAAGCTGAATATCGAGCTGTGTCACATGGTATATGCGAGGGAATTTGGATACAACGAATAATGAGGGAATTAAAAATTCCTCACACCAGACCTATGAAATTGTATTGTGACAATCAGGCAGCAGTGAGCATAGCATACAATTCGGTTCACCATGATTGTACCAAACAAGTGGAAATAGATCGTCATTTCATCAAAGAGAATGTCGAATCATGGGAAGTATGCATAACCTACCTACCAACTAAACAACAAGTTGCAGACTTGTTTACTAAGAGCCTAAACAAGAACATGTTTGAAGATCTCACTAGCAAGCTGGGTTTGATGAATATCTACACTCCAGCTTGAGGGGGAGTGTTGGAATTCCTAGAATCAAGGGACAAAATCTTTTTCCTTATTTCTAGGAGTTTGCTTTATGTAAATAGTCATTAATCTAATTCCCTAATCTTAGGAATCATTTCCTAACTTAGACTAATTCTTCCTTATAAATTGTAAGTTACTGTTAGAGCAATAAAAAAGTAAGAAATTCATTTCTTCTCATATTTGTTCATTTACTGACCAATGAGACTAACCAAGTCTCATATACTAGTTGAAATGCTCTAAATTTAAATTACATGTTAGAGCGAATGGATGTAAATTATGCGTGAAGCATGAAAATTGGTTCCAATGATCAAAATTCTCATAAATAAAAAATAGTATGAGATGTTCATATATTGGAGGTGGGTGATCTTGAAGAGACCCAAGACATACTGATAACAAAACTCTTGAAGAGTTTCAAGTACCTAAAAATAAAGATTGAAATCTTGAAGAGATCTCAATGAGTTATGTTATTACGAGAATGGAACTAGAAAATTGAAAAGTTGTCGACAACGATTTTACAAACGATTTTACATAGAATACTTCTATAGAAGTAAAAAGAAAAAGAAATAGGGATCTTGTATAAGAATCTATAGATGTTGAATTGATTGGCCAATATAGAAAGACGCTTTGAACTTCTAAAAGTGAAGTATTTGGACTAGCAGTCCAAACACCTAAAGGTGTAATGCAAGTGAGGACATATAAGTAGTCGTAAATACGACTTGACTTATGATTTATGAAGAGTTTTAATTACTTTATGGTGGATGCAGTTACATTGGCAGTTATGAAATATATTACATACGTCTAATTATTTATGGATCCTTATTTATCCTTAAAGGGTTTAAAATGCTAGAAGCATTTGGAAATTTTTGAGAAAATTTATTTAGACATGTATCATTGAATATTTTGGCGCATTTGATATAATCGCCTTAGTGAGTACTAATTGAGGAAATATTGCAAGAATGATCAGATTTCCTTATGTATTTTACAAATGAGTTTGGATCAAGATTCATTATATTATTAGCACTCTTGAAGAGCTTCAAAATGGAAACTTATGAAGAACTTTCAAAGTATTTAACGAAAGTATTTGAGAAAAAGAATCTTTAGATGTGGTTTTGTCTCGACCTAAAGATCGAGCACTTAAATATGCGTTTTTGTCTATGAATGGAAATGTTGGGTTATTCGGTGCTCGATTCCTTCAACCGTTCTTGCTCGCCAAGTGGTGGAGAAGTGGAATTTAGGGTGTAAGAGGTGTGGAAGCTAAAAATGATAAGGACAAGATGATTTATAGTGGTTCAACCTTCTAACCAAGGTCTACATCCACTAACTTAGCTTCCCACTAAGGATTTCCAATCAATCCACTATTGATTTGTCCCCCTTTCTAGGCTTAGAAGGAAACCCTTACAAACCGATCAAGCTTTCTACCCAAAGCCTTGATCAAACCCTCTTTAGAAACAGATAAGGATAATCAAACTCAAATCCCTCTATTAGGTATTTGTTTGCACAATAAAGCTCTCACTCAATCCTAAAAACACTTGAGATAATCTAACAATTTTGGCTCGCTAGTGTTTGTCTCTACAATGAATTGACAATTAAGCACTAAGACTCATTTTGATCATATGTTTTATTACAATTGAAGCATTAACCATTACTAGATGCTTGAAGGTCCCTTTTATACTCCTTAATGAGTTTGTAGTCGTTACTAGCCGTTGGGGTTGAATTGGAGTCGTTGGAGACTTGATTTCCCATATTAAATGATGTTCTGAAGCCTTCCATATCGATACGTGAGGACCCGTATCGGTACGCTCTTCTTCAGAAACTAGTCGTTGGACTATTGCCAGCCTAAGCGTATCGATACGCTTGAGGGCGTATCGGTACGGTATGTCATTTAAAAGACCGTTGGGAAATAGCCATTGCGGACGTTAAAACTGGGATCGGTACGATTAAGGGGCGTATCGAAACAATCACTATCCGTATCGATACGGTAAAGCCTGTATCGATACGGGTTTTGGCAGAATCAAAACCTGGGCAAAAGTGTATCGATACGAGGTACACTGTATCGGTACGAGCTTGCTGAAAACTTAAGTTTGGCTAATTTAAATCATTAAAAACTTCGCCAAAAACCTTTTTAAATACCTCAAACACATTTTCAAGTTTTTTGGACTTAAAGACAAATTTTAAATTCTTTTTAAATTTGTCCAAAACATTTTTCAATTATTATATCAAAACATTAGTTCTACAATCTCCCCCTTTTTGATATAATAAAACTAACTTGAAAAATTGTTTGGGATTTCTCCCCCTTTGTGAAATAAATTTGGAATAAGAGAATTAAGATTTGAAATCAATTAAAGTTCCCCCTTATTCATTTGAAAATTCAATTTTTCAAACCATTTCTTCCCTTTTTGTTATATCAAAAAGAATTTAAAACACTTTTAAGCTCAAAATAACAATAGAGGTTTAGATTTTGAAAATATTAAAATGTTTGGTTTTTAAAATGGCTCCCACTTACTCAAAGCATCATCAAAATGTTAGTCCAACATATGTCATAATCTAGTTGAAATAAAAAATAAACCAAATGAAACAAATGAAACAACTAAATTTTTACCACACTTGAACACAAGGGAGGATGTGAAGCCTTCCTTCTTCAAGTGTCTTTCTTTGTGTGCATGGAGCTCCCCCTCAATGTTTGACTTGTTGATCACTCTCCATCACACCTTTCATAAGACAATCAAGTAATTTTTGGTATCCAAATTGCTTTGGGTCCATAGACGTTAGTAGCACAAAATTTAGTCCCCTTACGAATCCATTTTTCAATTTCATCATTTTTAGTTGAAGTGGTTAGTCCTTTTGGGACCCAGACACTTCTAAAATATTTACTATTTACAAATCTAGGGGCACTAGATTGTCTTACATAAAAGTTTGATTTTCCTAAATTATTTTTCTTTTCAAGCTCTTTGGAAATCAAATCTTTTTCGTCTTGAACTTTATGAAGCAAATTTTGTAAATCAAAACATTTTTGTTCGAACTCTTCGAGTTTTGCTTCAAGTTCAAGTTTGGTTTTAGAAATCAAATCATTTTGAATTTTCAACTTTGAAATCATTTTATTGTTTTTCAAGATGTGATTTTTAAACTCTAAAACCAAATCATCATAGGCATCTTGTAATTCATCAAAAGAATATGAACATGAAGTATATGAATTAGAAGTTACGATTGAATCTTCTTCGATGGCCATAAGGCAAAAGTTGGCTTGTTCATCGTCGGTGGAGTCTTCATCACTCCAAGTAGTCACATATGTCTTCTTCTTATGGCTTGAAGTGCTTGCCCTCTTCTTTTTCATGGATTCTTGTTCAAGCTCTTTCAAGACTTTCTTCATGTAAGGGGCACACTTCTTGAAGAGATGAACTACCTCTTCTTCATCATCCTCCTCTTCACTAGAATCTACATGATGACATGTGGAGGATTTGAGAGAAATGACATTTGTGTTGATGCCAAGCCCTTTGATCTTCTTCTCCCCCATAGCTCTAATTTCTTCCCTCTTCTTTATTTTTCTTCATAATTTGGTGACTGAGAAACGACCCCATGAGTTCATCAAGCTTCAAGGTCTTCAAATTCTTAGCTTCGATAATGGCGGTCCTCTTTGAGTCACATGACTCGGGAAGGGAGTAGATGAGCTTTCGGACAAGTTTCTCTTCTGAGATGGCTTCTCCATACCTTTAAGTCTATTGGTGATGGTGGAGAACCTATCGAACATCTTCTCAATGTCCTCTTCTGGATCCATCTTGAAGTTTTCATACGCTGGGTTGAGGAGCCCGATCTTGGTCTCTTTTACTTCGTTTGTCCCCTCGTATGTAACTTCGAGCTTGTCCCAAACTTCCTTGGCACTCTCACAAGAAGACATCTTCTCATAAATGTTTGGGCCAAAAGCACAAAATAGAATATGCAAGGCTTTGCAATTAAGCTACATCTTCTTGCAATCTTCGCCACTCCAATCCGCCTTGCTTTGTTATGGCACAAACGAACCATCTTCTACTATGTCCCAAAGCTTGTAGTCCTTTGAATTTATGAAGAACTTCATCCTTGTCTTCCAATGGGCATAGTGTGTTCCGTCGAAGAAGGGCAGTTTATCGATGGATTGCGCCATTGAGTCGGTTGTTTGAAATGTTGATCGAGCTTGCTAGATCTTCTCAACAGGATGTTAATCCTCTTCAATTGAGCCAAGCTCTAATACCAATTGTTGGGTTATTCGGTGCTCGATTCCTTCAACCGTTCTTGCTCGCCAAGTGGTGGAGAAGTGGAATTTTGGGTTTAAGAGGTGTGGAAGCTAAAAATGATAAGGACAAGATGATTTATAGTGGTTCAACCTTCTAACCAAGGTTTACATCCACTACCTTAGCTTCCCACTAAGGATTTCCAATCAATCCACTATTGATTCGTCCCTTTTTCTAGGCTTAGGAGGAAACCCTTACAAACCGATCAAGCTTTCTACCCAAAGCCTTGATCAAACCCTCTTTACAAAGAGATAAGGATAAGCAAACTCAAATCCCTCTAATAGGTATTTGTTTGCACAATAAAGCTCTCACCCAATCATAAAAACACTTGAGCAAATCTAACAATTTTGGCTTACTAGTGTTTGTCTATACAATGAATTGACAGTTAAGCACTATGACTCATTTTTATCATATGTTGTATTACAATTGAGGAATTAACCATTACTAGATGCTTGGAGGTCCCTTTTATACTCCTTAATGAGTTTGTAGCTGTTACTAGTCGTTGGGGTTGAATTGGAGCCGTTGGAGACTTGATTTCCCATATTAAATGATGTTATGGAGCCTTCGGTATCGATACGCGAGGACCCGTATCGGTACGCTCTTATTCAGAAACTAGCTGTTGGACTATTGCCAGCCTAAGCGTATCGATACACTTGAGGGCGTATCGGTACGGTATGTCATTTAAAAGACTGTTGGGAAATAGCCATTGGGGACGTTAAAACTAGGATCGGTACGCTTAAGGGGCGTATCAAAACGATCCCTATTCGTATCAATACGGCAAAGCCTGTATCGATACGAGTTTTGGCATAATCAAAACCTGGGCAAAAGTGTATCGAAACGGGGTACACCGTATCGGTACGGGCTTACTGAAAACTTAAGTTTGACTAATTTAAATCATTAAAAACTTTGCCAAAAACCTTTTTAAATACCCCAAACATTTTTCAAGTTGTTTGGACTTAAAGACACATTTTAAATTCTTTTCAAATTTGTCCAAAACATTTTTCAATTATTATATCAAAACATTAGTTCTACAGGAAATAATTCGAAAGAATCTTAAAGAAGATTCAATATGGATAAAGTATATATATTGTAAGATTGTTGGATGTGAATAAAGATAATTATATCTTTTCTCGGTCTTGAAGCACCATATATTAGTTGGTCAAGAACTATCTATGGATATACAAAGATCATTACCTTTAGATCTTCAAACATTCGTCGATGCTTCCTCAAATCTTGTAGAAGTAATTGTTATGCACGAGGCAACCCAAAAATGTTTGGATAAGACCATTGACCCAACATATCCAAAAGATATGTGATTTACTGTCACAAGATACGATAGAAAGCTATCTTGTGTAGAGATAATGCAAGATGTATATCTCAATTGAAAGGTGGATACATCATGGAACATATTACTCCAAAGTTTTATCCCTCATGATCTTTAGAAAATAGTATTTAAGATTGAATTATGAAGATTCAAAGATCTTATATGATGTTTTTACGAGGGGAGTAAATACGCGTTGCACTCCTTTTTCCCTTGATCGAGGTTTTGTCCCAATGAGTTTTCTTGGTAAGGTTTTTAATGAGGCAACATGTTATGCGTATCAAATATGTGTGTATTTTTTTCCTTCACTAAAGAATTTTTCCCCCATTGGTTTTTTATCTTAGTAATATTTTAACGAGACACATTATCTTCATAGACATCCAAGGGGGAATGTTATGAATATTTATCTATGTGAATGTCTATCATGATAAGAACTTTATCAAGGAGATTTGACTTACTTTATCATTAGGAATATTATCTACATTAATTAGAGTTTAATGTATTATGTACTTCTTATGCCTATAAATAGATGATTTACTAAAGGCATTGTACACTTGTCTATTTTTGATAATAATACAAATCTCTCCCTTTCTCTCACCTCTTTATTCTTTTATTCTTGTTATTTATTCTTGCTATCGTTCTTCTTTATTTTATTTATAACATAATATGATTTGTTTTTATTTATTTTGAAGAATTCTTTTTTTATGGCATTTTGAAGAATTCTTATTAGACGACTATTGTGGATTGGTGTAAATTGGCAAAACTTGCAGCCAACTTATCAAGCAAGTGGCAAGAGATTCAGCTCACGAATGGACTGGTCCATTTGTTGGAGGCCTTGAAAGTGCGAAAACTTGAAAGCCCGTCGATTGCTTGGTAGCTTTATAGGACAGCAGTCAGCCCACTTGTATAGGGAATTGAGGCAGGTCTGGCTGATTGTAAAAGCCTAATATTCAAATAATTTACAGAAGAATATATTCATATTTATATTTTTAAATATATCTAGATTATGGAAATAAAAAAAACGTATATTTGATTTATTATCAAATGAGTAATGTATGTATAGGATTATTATTTGGAAAATACTTTGATACATAAGCTTGTGTAAACTAATTCTTTTAATTTTAAGGTTTAGGGGTTTAGGTTAGGGTCAATGTGCTTATTTTGTATGGTGTAAAATTTAAGGTTTATGGTTATAATTTAGAGTTGTCGCGACCGTTTCTGTGACCCATTTGTGAAAAAACAACCCGACGATTAGGATTTTGGAAATCAGGGTTTCTCATTTTAATTTGGTCTTGATATTAAGGATTTTTCCAATTTTAGTCAAATTTCCTTTATCTTCTTAAAAATCATTTTGGAGTCGTCACCGATCACTTTGGTAGACCGAACACCATAAAAAAGTGGACCATAGATTCTTTTCTTAAAATTTGGGTTTGGGAGTCAGTTACGTGTAGGGAAGGGTTAGCACCCCTACAAACACCCGTTACCGATACCTTATTAATTCCACGTGGCATTTTGGCATTTCAAACACTAATCTGAATTTAATTAAGTCTTTTAATTGTAAAATGGATTTCGTTCCAAATGAGAATATCCTTTTGTAAGAAAATACATTTTGGACGAATATAAGTTATGAAAACGTCCAATTACATTAGGTCACTTCAATTTATAGTCAAAATGTATCTCAACACAAAAGGTTTAATGCATGACCAATTATGTTGTTGTTATTTTAAGTAAACCCTAATTTAGGCTCCATTAATTTAATTAATTAAGAGTCTATGAATATTATTAATTTTTGGACATAAATGGTAACATTCAAATAATTTGGACACTACCTTTAATGGGTCCAAAAGTAATAATATTCCTAATTTAGGGTGACACTAATTGTTTATTCTATTTTTTAATTTTATTTAGTCTAATTAAATGAATACCATTTTTACAATGTTTCTTTTACTATTTAATTATGATTAAGAGACTTAGGCTAAAGGCTCTAACTATTTTAACTATGTGATTAGAATTATCTAACAAGCATCCTAATATGCACTATATTTAAAACATGCAAGCATATAATTTAAACAATTAAAAAAACAAATTGAATTAACATTAAAGAAGTAACCCAAATCTGATTTTATTAACATATTTGACCCAATTACACTACCAAAAAAAGCCCGAAATATCATGCCTAATTAATAACCCAGTGGTGGCCCAAATCTCAAATCCAAACCCAGCAGCCCATTAACGTTGTTCTGCCCATCCCATTCTAATGATCCAACACATACCCGGGCGAATAACAGCCTCGTATTTGGATCCAAATAAGAATGTGCAGGTCATATTGACTCGTCTCCAAAATGACGTTGTACTAAACTCAATATAAAAGGAGCGAACCGAGCCAACTTGATCAGATCCTCAAACTCTCTCTCTCTCTTCAACTGTCTCTCTCTTTAAGTTCTCTCATCTCTAACATAATAACCCGAAACCCCCTATTTTGAGCGGGAAAATCATTTTTTGTATTTTGGGCCAACTAATGTATAATTTGGGCGGGAATTTTTTTTTCACAATTTTAATTTTATAGAGTTTCAGAGGCTAGGTTTTAGTGTGTGTTTTTTAAAGATAACTTCATTCATTCAAACCATGAGAGCAAAGCAAAAAACAAGCAAAAGACGGCTCAAAAAATCGAGAGAAAAGGCTAGCCACAAGACTAGCTTAGCCTTAACAAAAATAAAGCAAAAAATAATAAGAGGACAAAACAAAAAAAGAACAAATCATGTTCCATGAACAAACAACAGAAGAAATCAAAGCCAAGCTTGGCAGGAGAAAAATAGCCAATATATCCATAAATAGATTGGATTCAAAATACTCAACATAACAACGTACTTTGCTACCTTCTGAAGCAAGAAATGAACTCTACGGGAGCTCCATTGGTAGAAGCAGGTCTCCCCGTTGAGATGCAACGAAGACCTTGTCATTAGAGTGCTATATGAGAAACTAATAAAATTGAAAGCAGGGATAAACAGAGCACCACGACCATTTGCAGCAACGTGCTAACCAGGACTATAAAAAATAACCATTCTTACTGAAAATATCAATGAGATCATTGTAAAGGAGTAATAAAGGGGGACCAGAGAGTACACCAAGCCTAAGCTCGCAGGTTAGGATCACCAACAACCCCAGACAATAAGAAGGGAAAGGGGTTTGAGCGGTGGCTGAAAATTACAGCGAGGGATCGGAGGGAAGGGCCATGCGGGTTGCGAAAAGTTGAGAATGGTCGAATGTTGGGAACGAAGAAGGTAATCAAAAATTCGACCCTTAGAAGTCTCTAAACTCGAGAGTGTTTCATTTCCTTCCAAACCATCATGGTTCTAGGGGTAGACCAGAGAGACACCGAGAGACCTGAGCTCCATCGAACGACAAACGATACCCACAAGCGATGGCCACGGTCAGAGAAGATAAATAGGAACCACTCGAAACTTAGAGGAAAGAGGGAGGGAAAAGGGAAAATGACAACTGGCCCCTGACGAAGTTGGAGACATCAAGGAGAAGGGAGAAGCAACTGGACTATGAAATAGGGTGTAACACTCTTTTTTGATTTAGCTTGAAATGAAATTGTTAAAAAAAGAGAGACTAAAAGAGAAGAGGGTTTGTGGTTGTAGGGGTTTGAACTCGCACCCTCTAGCATAGTGGATAAGGTTTTTAGCCAACCGAGCCAAGGTCATTCTTGGTATTAGAATGCCATGATTTCTCTTAAATCGTTTCTTGGGTTATTTCAAAAATTAAATAAAAGTCAAAACTTTTCAACTGCCCCAAATTCTTGCTCATTTCGAATATGAGGAGGGTTCCAGATCTGAGTTTCCCCCACTGTTCCATCCCGATCTCCCCCATCGCCCCATCGTGGTGGTCACCATCGTCGCTGTTGGGAGCATCATCGTACCCTGACACAAAATCGACCACCACTCGCGGAGATACAACATCGTTCATTCTGGAGGGCGTGTTGAAGGTTTGTCGAGAACCTATAGCTGCACCCAACTGCTTCTTCTTGCTTTTCCATCGTGATTCGCCGGTTTGCAACACGCTCCACACCGTTGAGCTCCACGTGCTGACGCGAACAAAACCCCTACCGTCGATCGTCTTATCATCGTCGGTTGAGGGTCATTAGAGTTACGAGAAAGCCTTTCGATTTTCCTCGTTTTTGGCCAGTTTCAACCGTGGTAAGCTTCTAAAACCTTGTTGTTTGGGATATTCGAGTCTCTGGTTGTCCTCAAAAAGTGTTTTCAGGCGGTTTAAAGCTGCGCGCGGCACGCACGCACGCACCGTTCAGGGAAGAAGTTTGGCCACCGTGGTTGGTTCCCCATTGAACCGAGCTGGTTCAAGTAAGAACCGATATGGCCAGAACCGGCTCAACACCCCAACCGGTCCAATAACAGACTGGGTCTGTTGTTTTAGTGTTTGGGTTGGCCTATTTGCTAAGGCCTGACATCCTTAGATCCCTAAACTCAAATCAGTCCAAGCCCAAGTCTGTGAACCCGAGTCTGACTTGACCTGACCCATTGACACGACCCGTCTGCCCAACCCGAAGACCTGTTGACCGAGTCAACCTAAATCGAGCCAAGACCCATCTGTTTACCCGTCTGCCCGACCCGTTAACCCGTTGACCGAGTCAAACCTTCCAAGTCAACTCAGTGAGCCAACTCGTTTGAGTCAACTCAGTGAGTTAACTCACCCGAGTCAACCCAATTGACCAGTGACATCAGTGTTGACTTTGACCACTGACGGCAGCATTGGCTTTGACCCTAAAAGTAAAATTTTCCGAAAACTCTTATTTTATGTTTTTCGTCGTCTTGAGTCCGATTTTGAAGCCCGTTTTGCAAAATTCTGACCCAAAAGCCTCCTAATCTAACCTTGAACCCAAATTTATTTATGTATTTATTTATTTAGTTAAGAGCTCTATGAATAAGGACTGAAATGAGATATTGTGTGATTGAAGGTACTCACAATTCCTTGTATGCGAATGGTTGAGGGACATCAAATCCAGGTTCAAGAGTGTTCGAATGTCGTTCAAGGGTCGACCGATATAGCAAGGATTCAAGGTAATACATTACTACCTTCTGTATGCTTTTGTAACATGTTGGTAATTCGGTTAATGTTTGCACGACCATGTTTGAGCATGTGATTATTTCTGCCCGTGTCGATCATTTATGAGATAAATATAATAATGGCCAAAACAAATATTCGAAAAAGAGGTTTAATAAATAGAAAGGACTTCCGAATTCAGCGCACAATTTATGAGTCGGTTAATCTTTAAGTCTGATTATCCTTTTGACTAAAAATAAATGTCAAAAATTCAATTGACGAATGACGAAAATACACTTATCTATAAAAATAACTCATGAAGCTATACTTGATCCGATAAGACATCTGATACACTTGAGAACCTCAGATTATTGAAATGCCACGGTAACAAGACTTAAACCCTCGAGTTTGTAAAGTACTTGAGTTGCTAGAATTCTAAATAATTCAACGAAGATAAATTTGCGGAAAAATATTCGTATGTATAAATTGAGCAATTGGGTAAAAAAGATTGAATTGATTGAAATGACTAAGAAGGATTGAATATACTGATAAGGCTGAAATGGGTCACAATGACCTTAAAGACTGATATTTTCTTCGGGAACTAATTGCCAATCGATCGTCTTATAAGATATATCCTCGAGGTCTGAAACAAATGAATAGATGGAAGAACCGAAAAATATGAATAATTGAAACATTTTCGAGCATCGTAATATCTGAAATACCCTCGAATACTAGAATGTCGAAGAATACTTCTAATACATAGAATTAGACATCCCAATAAAGACAAACAAATGTAATGGCTCCAAAAGTGATAAAATATGACCCGTGTCAGTTGGTCGATTCAGATACTATGATGATAGTGGGAGAATACCGTGTTAATGCACATGCAATTTATTTTGAGAAAGTACATAGTTAATAGTGAGAGGGATCTGGTTTCCTAAGGCATATTCGATGTTTTGGAATGAGTTCAGGTACAATGCACATGTTTGAATGCTTGGAAAATATTGTTCGATTATATGCTTGATTAGTAAGTTCTAAGAAATGAATGGTTGAAGTATACATATCCGGTGAGATATTAAACACTATGTTAATGGGTTTCGATTAGTTCAAAGGGACTCGGAAACTTGATGAACAACTAGAATTCTTGAATTCTGTACATCATCGTTTATATCTTGTTGGTTCAAATTATCATATTACCCCTGAAGGTCAAAATGACTTTAATACCCTCGTATGCTGTAACATTTAATTTTTCTCGCGATATGTCGAAATCCCAATCATTCTGATGTATCAACTTCCGATGTTGATTTGACCCTTCTTATCAAACTCCCCTATTCGTAGGGACCTCGTTCTGAAATCAATCCAAAATTATCAAATGTCATCTTTCTGATATCTGTCAAATACCTCTAAAAATGAAATGGGTCATAAAGCGCGTACCATGTATTTGTAAATACTTTTTGTTCTAAACCAAGACCACATGCTTGAAATTTAAAAGTATGACACTATAATACGAAAGGAAAACAATTCCCTGGTTTCTGACCTCTGATATGAAATAAATATATCTGATATATGACATTGAATACGAAATAATAATAATAAAATAAAATTGGCATCTGTCTTTTGGTATAAAAAAGATCTGATATTCTATTTTCTGTAATACTGTCTTCTGAATATAAACTGAAATCATATGAGTATATTATCTGGGATATGAATGAAGATCTGTAGGCTCAGCGGCGGTAAGTCCTTCTGGACCTAAGCTCTTTCACCCAATGGGCCTAGGTAAGACTTTCTGGATAATATTTTGGGTTTCTGCGTAATGGCGTATCATATGGTTGGAGGGTAGTTAAGTAAATTAATAAGACTTTCTGACCTCTTCTAATGCATACCCTACTAAATTAATGTATCAAAGTTGAACTCTAAGTAAACGTACAATTCACGCTTAATGAACCACTCTGAACTCTTTGATAAACTTATGAAATCTGAATCTCTTTTGAATCTCCAGCTTTAGAATCCATCTCTTAAGGCTCAAGTGATCAAATAAAGAACAACTATATTACCTTATGATATAATGCTCTACTGAAATATCGAATCGTAATTTGAGCTTATCGTTGCCCAGTTCTTCATGACAGTGTTAAGTTTGCCATATACATGTTTGTGCTTTTAGCATTCCTTGCTAGTCTGTATTTCTAAGCTTTCTGAAGCTCACATTGTTTTTACCATCACATGTTAAAAGATCGACCATATTATAGCTATCAACGTCAGTATGTGAGTTTCTTCGGCTTTGCTTGCGAAGTACGACACCTGTGTAATTAGGGGGCATGTATGTCACGTTTTGATTTATATTCGAGTATGAAACTTGCATTAACAACTTTTATCACAATTTTGTTTCATTGTCTGAATATTTTTTGAAATTGCATTTTAATTCAAAACTTTATTTATGATTTTAAATGGTTTAGCAATTTGTTTATTTAAAATTTTAACGTGGGTTGCTCCAGTGACCCTGTGAAACCAAAATTGATTTTGATATAACATATAAACTTAAGGACCAATTTGCAAAACAATAAATTTTTTAAGTACTCTTTAAAGTCTCACAATTGACAAGTAATTTTAAAAAAAATAATATTTAAAGACAAGCTCTTAAACATATAAAATTCTCTAAGTCTTTTCCTATGTTTTTCAAGCCTAACTATGCAAAAACGCTCAGGCGTATCGATACCCTTATGCGTATCGATACCCTTTTTGGCTACTGAAATTTTGATTTTCAAACCAAAGTATACAGAAACGCCCAGGCATATCGATACCCTCTTTTGCCACTAGAATTTTAATGGACTTACCGTACCGATACGCCTTGCAACCGTATCGATACGATATTCATCTGGGCAACTCTTTTCATGAAACCGTACCGATACGCTTTGCAACCGTATCGATACGATAATCATATCTTTGAAAAATCTCAGCATTTAATTTTTCGACCGTTACTTGTTAGTTGGTTGGTTTTCCAATTTTTAAAAGACCGTTATACCATACCGATACGCTTGGTATGCGTATCGATGCGTTTTTTTTATAAAAACTTGACTTGGGATTCCAGTGAGCAAAGACCGTATCAATACGACCTTCCGTACCGATACGCCCCTTAAAACTGTACCGGTACGCCTTCTATGCATATCGATACGCTCTGTATTCAGGCACAACGGCTCTTTCCTCTTTAATGCAGGTATCGAAACGCCCTTCCCGAGTACCGATACGGTAGGCTGCAGAGCTGCATTTATTGCGGGAAAAATGCTCACAACGGCTCTATTGATGATCCCAACTACCTAAACGGCTAGAATTCAATGCAATGGTATAAAAACAAGCTTCAATTGACCAAGCAACAACTATTGAACCCAGAAGCAAAATAAAAGCAAAAATCCAAACCCTAATGCTCTTCAAAGTCAAATTCTTGTACCCAACTCTAGTGATTTCATTTGTTATCTTGTATTGTGAGTTTGGGGAGTTTGAAATTGTATTTGGGTAAACATTTATCCTTTGAGAGGAATTGTTTGAGTTTACCAAATTCTTATATTTGTAAAAGTGAGTGGATTAAGCTTTGGGTAGAACGCTTAATCAATTTGTAAGGTTACCTCCTCATCCAAGAAAAGGGGAAGAATTCAAGTAGTGAATTGGTTGAAAATCCTTAGTGGGAACTAAGGTAGTGGATGTAGAGTTCATTTGGAGAACTTGAACCACTCTAACCACTTGTGTCATCTTTTATTTTTCACTCATACCTCCCACCAAATTTTTAATTGCCAATTCACCCCCTCTTGGCCATTTGCAATTGTGTGATCAACTCAATAGACCCTAATATGACTTCCTAGGATCCGTATTAACGCATAGGCGAGTCTAGGGGTTACATTTAGCGGTATTAGAGCTTAGAGTTGCGTCATTCTAGGTAGATCAGCCGATCGTTTAATATAGGGTGTCTGGTATGTGCATGCCACTGACATAACCGTACCCCTCCGAGCCGAACTCCGATGTCGAATCCTTTTTCCTGAAATAACTGAATCTAAGTATTCTACCTTTCATAGCTCAACATGTACTTGCAGGAAATGTCTATAATGTTCGTCTGTGTTTTGAATTAAATTGTTGGATTTGAATCTGGATAAAGAACTTGAGATGGTTTATGCAGGTGAAGTTTGAGATCTAAATCAGATTAAGAATAAATGTTTGATCATGTGAGGTAACCGATATAAGATTTCAAGAAAGGCTATTCGGTGATAATTATCATTTTTTAGAAGGGTAATTGTTCTATACACAAGCGCTTGTGGAAACTTTTTTACACAAGCGTCTTAATTTTATGGGTTATGGACTCCGTTTAAGGTTTAAAATTTAGGGGTATAAGTGTAGTAGTTTTAAATTTAGGGATTGTTGATAGAATTTTGGGTTTAGGGTTAAAATTTAGGGTTTATAGGTTAAAACCTAAATCCCTACCCATATTACCCTAAAACTAAACCTTAACCCTAAACCCTAAATTCTAAAATCTAAACATGAACCCTAAATTCTAAACATTTACACTAAAAACCCTAAACTCTAAACCTTAACCCCTAACCCTAAACCTTATAATTGAGTCGCTTGTGGAAATAAAAAATTTCCACCGCCAGTGTATAGGATATTAATCCTTTTTAGAATACCCTAATGGAAATGTGATAAAAACTCTATGAACTTAAAAGAAAAGTGTTTGTGATCGTACCGAAAGTGTATATTCTGTGATGCCTCTGTTATACACGAGGGAAACCGTTGCCTAAATACTATGCTGAAGGTAACAGATGTCCATTCAAGACCTCGGTTATGTTTGGTTGATATAAAGAAAGACATTTCCTTGAAATTTGAGGCATGTTAGACCGTTATGTATCATTTCTGACTGAAATTTAATATTTACATCTTGATTCTGGAAAGCCTTACAGGAGGTCTTGGGTACTTGTTTGAATTACAGTTAAAGTTCTTCGTCCGTAAACTGAAGGTCAACTTGGAAGAGTAATTCAGATTCTAGAAGATACATCGCTGGGTTGTATGATTGACTTTTGTGGTAGTTCAGAATGTCTCTTATTCTTGACTGAGAATGTTTATAATAAAATATATGAGACAAGTTTTCGCTTGGCACCGTATGAAGTTTGGTATGGTTTAGAATATCGTGTTCGGATAAGTTGGTCTGAGGTGTAAGACGATATGGTTTTGGCCATGTTGGTCTAAGTAATTTTAGGGTGTTATCAGATTGACCTGTGACCGTCTGAGAGTCTCGAGAAATAAGGATACTCTGATGGAAAAGTTTCAGTACAAAAATATATGAAAGTGCAATTCCTCTATTTCTCGGACTCTGGCAAATTTCGATGACGAAATTTCTTTTAATGTGACGAGAGTTGTAACACTCTATTTTGATTTAGATTGAAATGAAATTGTTAAAAAGGAGAGAAAAAGAGAAGAGGGTTTGTGGTTGTAGGGGTTTGAACTCGCACCCTCTAGCATCGTGGATAAGGTTCTTAGCCAACCGAGCCAAGGTCATTCTTGGTATTAGAATGACATGAGTTTCTCTTAAACCATTTCTTGGGTTATTTTGAAAATTAAATAAAAGTCAAGACTTTTCAACTACCCCAAATTCTTGCTCATTTCGAATATGAGAAGAGTTCCAGATCTGAGTTTTTTTCCCCACCGTTCCGTCCCGATCTCCCCCACTGCCCCATCGTGGTCGCCACCGTCATCGCCATTGAGAGCGCCATCATACCCTGACAAAAACTCGTCCACCACTCGCGGAGATACACCATCGTTCGTTCTGGAGGGCGTGTTGAAGGTTTGTCGAGAACCTATGGCCGCACCCTACTAATTTAATGTATCAAAGTTGAACTCTCAGTAAACTTACAATTCGCGCTTAATGAACCACTCTGAACTCTTTGATTCCACTTATGAAATCTGAATCTCTTTTGAATCTTTAGCTTTAGACTCCATCTCTTAAGGCTCGAGTGATCACATAAAGAACAAATCTATTACCTTCTGATATAATGCTCCACTGAAATATCGAATCGTAATTTGAGCTTATCGTTGCCCAGTTCTTCATGACAGTGTTAAGCTTGCCATATACCTGCTTGTGCTTTTATCATCCCTTGGTAGTCTGTATTACTGAGCTTTCCGAAGCTCACGTTGTTTTTACCATCATAGGTTAAAAGATCGACCATATTGCAACTATCAACGTCGGTATGGGAGTTTCTTCGGCTTTGCTTGCGGAGTACAACACCTGTGTAATTATGGGGCATGTATGTCACGTTTTGATTTATATTCAAGTATGAAACTTGCATTAACAACTTTTATCACAATTTTATTTCATTGTCTGAATGTTTTCTGAAATTGTATTTTAATTCAAAACTTGATTTATGATTTTAAATGGTTTAACAATTTGTTTATTTGAAATTTTAACTCAGGTCGCTCCAATGACCCTAATGTGACTTCTTATGATCCGTATTAACACATAGGCGGGTCTAGAGATTTACATAAAGTATTAAAGTTTAGATTTTAGAATTTAAGAGTTAGAGTTTATGACCCCTAAAATAGATACATGACATCTTTTACAAGCCTACTTGTGAAAAGAAACATTCCACGTATAGATTCATTTCACATTTTTCTAAAAGTATTTTTTAGAGTTACAATATTTTTAGATTAAAAACATGGTAAATTATTCAATATATATATTGGGTGTAGTCTTTCTAAAAATATTTTTTTAGAGTTAACAATATTTTTAGAATAAAAACATGGGAAAATATTCAATACATATGTTGGGTGTAGTCTTTAGACTACATAACTTTTTTTGTTTTAGGGCATGGTTTATGAGTTTATAATTTACGGCTTATAATAAGATTTTAAGGTTTAAGCATTAGCGGATTCAAGTGTACCTTAGGACGTGCTCATCTTAAACTTTTTAGATTTCACACATTTGACTTCATTCTTTTTATTTTTTATGAATTAGTCCTTAATTTTTTTAATCTTAATGAGTTGTGCGCACTCTTAGATTTTGAGATCTTATGTGTGCCAACCCTTAAGGATATTTTTAGAGTTGTCATTGAATTTAGAGATTTAAAATTTAATTTTTAAGAGTAAATAACATACTTGTATATTTTTTTTGCACACCTTATATATCAAAAAGTATTCCAAAAATACAAAACATATAAATTTTCATGTCAAAAATAATTTTTAAAAACTAAAATTTATAGTTTTTATTATTTTTTTCAAGAGCATTTCTGAACAATAAATTCATCTTCATTTATATCATCAATACTTTTACATTTTTAAAATGATACGTAAAAACAAATATTTTATCTATTTACTTTTTTACGCAAAACTAAAATACTCAAATTTGAAATCAAATAATTTGAAAATATTTTTTTCACCGTTGTCTCTAAAACTGGAAGTAAGGTCGCCGAAGTCTGAAATTGTAAGAAAAGATAGTAGTTAAAAAAAAACCGGCGGCAGAAGGTAACACCGGTTCCTCCACCATCTTTAAATAAAGTGGCGCTAAAAATGCTTGGCTCGCTTTCATTTGATAGCAGCAGACCAACCAAAATTTAAACCGCTAATAGAAAAAGACCCGAGTCAAAATTACCATGACGTGGCGGAGTATAGCAGAGAATATGGATACGATGACGTACTTGCGCGTGTGAGAACAAAGCTCAGTACTCAATGAAATAAAAAGAAAGTGGGTGGGTTTTGGATGGTTGATTTTTTTCCGCTTTTTTATTTTTATTTTTGTGGAGAAGAGAAAACAACGCCCTTTCCATTCTATCAAAAAAATTAAACACAACAAATAATAAAAAAAATGGAAATTAAGAAGGAGAATATATATATTTTTAGAAAACAAAGACTTTTCGTGAAGAAAAGCTCTCTCTCTCTGTTTAGTATTTCTTTGATTTTGTTTCTCTGGTTCGTGTTTGCAAGGAGGAGGAGAGGGGAGGAGTTTTTGCCCCGGTGACAGCGCGGTTTTGTAACGGGGAATGAGAGTTCCTACGTGAAGGTGGTGGTGCTAACGTGACAGCCGAGTGATGGTGATGGAAGGAAGATGACCGCTGAATGGAATTCTCATTCGATGCAGGAATTCCAATGTCTCGAACAGCAGCGCCGGCGGTGACTATGACCGAAGGATCCTCGCTTTCACCATCGTTGAATCAAGGCCTCTCTCTCTCTCTCTCTCTCTCTCTCTCTCTGTTCATTAATTTACTCTGTTTGGATTATTGTGATTATTATTTTACGTTTTTAATTATGCGAAACGCAAGTGAAGTACAATTCATGTGTTTTTGTTGTTGTTTTTTTGGTTGTGAACTGTCCTTTTGCTCATTTTTTAGCGAATTCTTATTTGATCGTTGTTTAAAATCAGTTCCTTTTTTGGTTGAGTTTTAATTAGAAAATTATGTAAAATTTAAATTCTAATGATTAATCTACTTGCATTTGAATTATTGAGAAAAGAAATGTAATTCTACGGTGATTTTGATTAGATTGTTGCAAATTTTCTTTTGGTGACAAGGAAGAATTAGAGATTCCAGGTTCTAAAAATTTCAAGTCAAATCCAAGGTTACAGGACTTAAAATGAGATTTGCACTTTATTGTTATGATCTTTTCCCTGATTTTTTTCATTTATTGCTGTGTTACTTGTAGAAAAAAATTAAGTTCTATTCTTTTATATATATAGGATTAAGGTGTATTTGTTTATTGCTTTTACTGCATATCTATTTTTTGTACTCTATTTCGGCATATTTGATGGAAATATAATATAGAAAAAGCTATTGAAGTAATCTTGTCTGTGAATAAAGAGGATGTATGCTTACATTGGTTGCCAAAAAATTATTTACTTCATGTTTTCTATTTTCCTTTTTGTGATTTCTAGTAAATAGGAGATCTGTCTTTATTATATATTCATTATAAGAAAAAGGTTGAAGTTGAGGATCAAATATAGTGAGGTTTCTCCTTGTTCACATGCATATGCTATTTATAAGAAACTATAGTGATCATGTAGGAAAAAAGGGCACATAAGTTAAGAGTCATGATTCTCCAATGAGCTTGATGGTTTCTGATAGATATAAGGGTGTAACCATGCTAAGGTGAGCTCAAGCAGTAAAATGCTCGAGTTTGACTTGAAATCATTCGAAATGCTCAAGCTCATTGTTTTAGAATTTGAAGTGAAGCTCAAAGTGCAGAATGAAATATTGTTTGATCTTTTTATTGAATGATAAGTTATTTTTTATTTGTGAAATTAAAAAATGTTTTAACTACTAATTTTTTTAATAAACAATATGTCAGCATAGAATTAAATATATATATTTTAAAGGATATATTGCCACATTTATTTGTTCTCCAAACTTTCTGCAATGATCATAGTTGATCTTCACGGTTTCTTTGGGTGCTGAGTTTTCGAAAATGATAAATCTCTTTGGATCTTGTAAAGGAGCTGAAAAAATGTGTAAAGTTCTTTTGTCGAGGCCTTAGAAAAAAAATAGAAATCAAAATCTTTTCCTCCAATAATTTTAGCCACTGAAGAGGCTTGCAAAAGGTCAATAGTTACATTGAGGTTTCTTGCTGCTTCTTGTCAAATGTTTGTTAAAGAGATGTTCTCCCCATTCCAATTATTTCATTTAATCAATCATTTGCACTTTGACACTTTCACTGTTAGAAAATCAAGCGAGTCTGTTTTAAATTTGACAGATCAATATTTGACATTTAAAGCTAATAGAAATTGATATTTAGTGTTGAGTTTTACAGGAAAATTGTTTATGAATTGGAAACTTTCAATACCTTTTGTAGTTCTTTACCCCTGTTATCCAATGCGTTTTCTGAACCTACTATTCAATGTTACTGCAGATGCTATGTGGCAAATGAACTTGAGATCCAGTGAAACGATGGAATCTAGTCCCTATCCCGAGCGTCCTGGAGAACCTGATTGTTCTTATTATATCAGGACAGGCCTTTGTAGATTTGGGGCATCATGTCATTTTAATCATCCTCCTAACCGAAAACTGGTATTAATCCATGGCTTGTATAGACAATTCTTATGAGTTCGGAATCAATTTTTTTGGTGCAAAACGCAAAATCTGCGAATAGGGGACATCATTGCAGATGTTGATATTTCAACCGTAGACCTACTAGAATCCATCTCTTAGGCTATTTGTATAACTAACCGAACTAGTCCTGTTCAGAGTTGATGCTTTTTAAGTGGGATATTTTGGTACAATGCTGAAGAGCTCATTTTAGAGACCTTTTATTATTGTCATTGGGATAATATTGGTAAGAAGTTGTAGACATGTGGAACTTTTGTGCATGGATCTTTATAATTAAATTATTCTAAAACAGAATTCACTGTAGGAAATTTAGAGTATAAGATACTCAAGATATTAGCATAGTGATTTCATTTAACTTTCTACTTCTCATTTGAGTTTTTAAATATCAATTGTCATTTGAAATGTTTATTTAGATTATATCAAATTCCAGGCTATTGCTGCAGCAAGGATGAAAGGAGAGTTTCCAGAAAGACTAGGACAACCTGAATGTCAGGCATGCACTTGTTCCTTGGTTTCACATGTAACAATGTTACTGCTTTTACATGTGTGCTTTACAATATGCGATGTATGGTTAACATGAAGTATACTACTTTTTATGTATCTAAAAAAAGAAATTGATTTTATTAGTTGTATATTGGTTGATTTAATCAAAATCATGGGTCAAAAATCTTGATACTAAAGTGAATGCGGAATTTTCTCTGCAAATTCAATATGCTGTTATTGGTGAATTCTTATGGATTTCACTGTTGGATCCATTAGTTTTGCAATGCAGAATTTGTTCACATCTATATGGATGATGCACTAGAATTGAATGAGTGTTCCTGCTACTTTTAATTTTGTTAATAATCAAACAAGGCTTACTTCAGATTTTGGGAGAAATCCTGCTGGATGTTGAACAGAGTGAGACTGATTTTAGGTTAAAGGAATTTTTTTTGAAAGTAATAGTATAACCAACATAGATCGTTGAGGATAAAGGTTGTATGTGGTTTCTTCCTCCCTTGTCTCTGCTTTTGCTTCAAAGGTTCTTGTTGTCAAAAGCAATTCAAAAAGAGAGATTGAATATGAAAAATGCTAGATAGCACTGACTCCTGCTTTTACTGCATTGGAAGTTAAACTGCAATCTTGACAGAAGCTACTCTTTTGGTTTTACTGCACCACGTCCAATTATAGGACTATGGTTCTCATGTTCGTATTTGTTCGGATCCAACAACTAACATTTTGCTCTTAACTGCTCTGCAGTACTACCTGAAAACAGGAACTTGCAAATTTGGAGCTACATGCAAGTTTCACCATCCTAGAGACAAAGCTGGAATAGCTGGGAGAGTTTCCTTAAATATTTTGGGCTACCCTCTTCGCCCGGTTTGGATTTTATTTTTTCCTTTTAGTCCCTAAAATACAATTTTACAATGATACAAAATTATGTCAATATTCATGTCCTGGTTTCAGTTTTTGTTTGTGGGTTTGTCATTTTAAAAGAAAAAATACAATTTTTTAATTGGATTTCTTGAGCAAAACCGGAAATTAATGCCTTCCAGATTAGATCCAATATGAAAAATGCACAAATATAGACAAGGATGATAAATTAATTTTTTTTATCACTTGCTATGACTCAAAGAGAAACCATCCTCTTTTCAGTTTTGAGTTACGAATTTGGTTTCAACTTAAAATATGGATTCGGGGACAAAAATACTGATGAAGTTTGGTCCATTTTTAGCCTAAAAATTTTGTTTGGTGGTCATGTAAGTTTAGGCCTTGTTGGCAAGCTGTATTTCTTCAATGATAGGTTTCTAACATATAGTTTTTTTTTTGTGGTTATTGGTGTTTCATAGTCGTAATGTAACTTGCTTTCCCTTTTCTTTTCCTTCATACAGAACGAGACGGAGTGTGCTTATTATCTAAGAACTGGACAATGCAAGTTCGGGAGCACTTGTAAATTTCACCATCCTCAACCAACTAATATGATGGTTTCATTGCATGGCTCACCTATTTATCAAACTGTCCCTTCTCCAACCACTCCTGGTCAGCAGTCATATCCAGGAGGAATTACAAATTGGTCAAGAGCATCTTTCATTCCCAACCCCCGTTGGCAAGGTCCATCAAGTTATGCACCCTTGATTTTACCCCAAGGGATGGTATCGGTTCCAGGCTGGAATGCTTACAGTGTAAGCTTTTCCTTAGCTTATTACTATTCTTTGTTCATTAAGCATGCTCATTTAGTGTTTTCATGTGTTTGGACACCATTAGAGGTTACAAGTCAGGCAACTCATGAGAATTGTAATAGTCAGCATGATTATAATTTATGTTTGGAGAATAATAATATTTCACTCTTGAGTCGAGTGCTTTTAAATTTTCAAAGAAACAGTACAACTCTTCTTACCATGCTTATTAGTAGGCTTTATGGTTTAGAATGAAAAAGGCACGTTAAACTCTGGGTAACACCTACCGACATTGGATTGGAATTTAACTCTTAATCTGAATAATTCGATTTGCTGGTAAATTGTGCAGATGTTTCTCGAAAACTATGTTCTTGATTGTTGAATTACATTACAATTTAGAGATGGGAGGCAAAATTATATCAGAAATTTTGTATGTCATAAACCAGAACCTAGCCACAAATGTATTTTCATTGAACAAATGTTTATTGGTCTTGGTAAAAGTAAATATGAACTGCAGAAGCTTATTTGTATCTCTAATTGTTGAGTTAATTGATAAGTTCGAAGTGAGCGTGAAATTATTTGTTACCAGAAACTTTGTAACTTCATTTAGCTTATTTGATAGCTGCTTGTTTCTTCAGAAACATCCGGCCTATCACCTTGAGAAATATATCAACTGTATTCTATAAACTAGAACCTGTCCATGTATGTATTTTCGTTGAAGAAATAATGTCTTTTAGTAACGTTAGAGCTGTGGGCAGTTGATAATGTAATTTGAGTTTCACTTTTACTAGCAAGCATCTGTGCATCTTGTAACTTGTGATCTTTGATAAGTACTGCTATTAATTATCCAAGAAAAGAAAAAGAAAAATAAAATTAGACAACTGCTACCATTCTAATTCTTTTCATTTCTCCAGGGTCGACTGACATCAGCCTCTTCTTCAGAGAACCTGCAGCAGACAAATGTAAATCACCAAATCTACGGAACCTCACGCCAGAATGAATCAGCAACTGCAGGATCCCAAGCATCCTTTTCTCAATTACGCTCTGGTTCTGTCCCTGTAGGTGTTTATGGATTGCAGAGGGAGAATGTATTCCCGGAAAGACCTGGCCAGCCCGAGTGCCAATTTTACATGAAGACTGGAGATTGTAAATTTGGTGCAGTTTGTAGGTTTCATCACCCAAGAGAGAGAGTTCTTCCTGCCCCGGATTGTGTGTTGAGTCCAATAGGCCTTCCTTTACGCCCGGTGAGTTATTTTTTCAGTGGTATCCTGTCTTCAATTTTATTTCTGAATCTTGATCTGTTCAAATAATTACGGCTGTCTATTAAAAACCTAGTATTCATGCTGCATAAAAATGTCATTCCCTCATCTATAATCTTACATGATTGTTTTAATTTCAGCCCAAGCTAACAATTCTTTTTGTTAAAAAGTGGATGTTGCTTTGATACACCTGCTTGTGATTGGTCATTTTGCGACTACCATGCAGCACTTTAAATTATATTAGAGGGAATTGACATAAAATGGATGTTCTTTTTTTTTCTTTTCCTTTTTTTGCTCGGCATAACGGATGTTGTTTTAATGTAAAGATCAGTCTCTCTCTAGTTTCCTTCCTTCTACCTTTTTCCTGTATTTCTTCTCTCTGTCTCTCTTTCCGTCCCTCCATCCAGCATCAGATTAATAATTTGAACAATGTGACAATTCCTCAAGAGGCTTTTCAATAGATCCAACATTTATTTAGCTCTCTCCAGGGAAAAAAACCAGCTCATAACTTTGTGGTAATCATGTCAAGAATATTAACATTAGCTTAAAGTTGACATACTAGATGATTGGGAACAAACTTTTTTTTTATGTTGATAGAATTATGGAACCAGAATAGTTTTCTATATGCTCAAACTGGGTTTACCCCAACAACTGTAAACTGTGTACCAAAAAGAAAAGATGAATTGTAAGTTTTACCAGAGGATACTCTTAAAGCTTGTACATGAACTTCATTGCTATGACAGAACAGAACAACATTTAGAATTCAAAATCCAGATTTATTTTATAACACACATTTAGAATATCACAATAGTATAGATTAGTTATTAAACACATTTAGAATATTACAATAGTATAGATTTTTTTTATACAACACATTTAGAATATATATTAGTGCTATAGTTCTTTATTCATTTTATAAAATACAAAATCCAGATTTATTTTTCTGAACTGTTTAATAAGATCTAGTCAAGAAACCGAAATCTAGTTTCTTAAATTGAAATTTTCATTAGTTTTGAAATTTCAATCTTGTATACTTTTTATCATATGGTATCCATGTATCCGTTTTCAACTTTCACTCTTCATAGCCTACACTAGTCCAAAATTTAGGATTAAAGGAGCCAACCTTGGATCGAATCTAAACCAGAACCCATACCGATGTCCATGCTGAAGACCATGTAGCATAGGTTACAAGGTTATCATCCAAATTAACTTCCTGATTTCACGGTTAGTTACAGTGCCTTTGTTTTGTTATGGTAGAGACTAGAGAGCCTTATTGCTGCATCTTGTTTTGAAGCTTTAATGCTGTACAGATTTTCTTCTGTTGGAGAATGTTTTTACTATTTTTATTTTTCTTACTTTCATTTTTACTTGACAAGCATAGAATGTTTTGTTTATCCATTTTGCACATGTTCTTTCTTGTTTGAAGGCGGCTTTGCTACAATGCGCGGACATTCACTGTTGCTAGTTTTATTCTTTTGTTGCTTGATATTTTTTTTACAATATTGATATTTCTATCTGCATTCCAACAGGGTGAACCTCTATGCATATTTTATTCTCGATATGGGATTTGCAAGTTTGGTCCAAGTTGCAAGTTTAACCATCCTATGGGAATTTTCACTTACAATTACTCGGCATCATCTCCATCTGATGCTCCAGTTCGCAATTTCCTGGGGTCATCATCCGGAACTACTGGGTTAAACCTGTCGTCAGAGGGGCTTGTTGAAGCAGTTTCTACAACAAAGCCCAGGCGACTTTCACTGTCAGAAAATAGACAGTTGTCTACCAGTGATGATAATATTGATACAGAGGGATAAAAGCTGCAACAAGATATGGGCTGATTACATTTGACATTAGTTTTGGTGGACGAGGAAGAGTAATCTGTAAATTCATTCCCCATTGTTGGAGATGTGCAAAGTTCATGTCAAGTTGATTTTCTCTCTCTGAAAAACATGCAATTAAGTCAACAGTTGCATCTTCTGAATTTCATAATGCTGCATTGTATAAATCTGAAAATTATGTCACATTTGGTAAAACCATATGTGAACAGTTCAGCTGTCCCGAAGCTCGTTTTCCTTTCTGATTTTGGTGTTATGTTTCTTTCCCGTTATACTGTACGAGGCTTTTTCTTCTTTCTTTTCCCGTGTGCAGTTTTTAAACCTCTGCCTAGTTTTCTTCTGAATCTTTATGGTTTAAGGTTCCACTTTTTTCTTCTTCTTGGACCTCAAATATGCATGCAGTTTCTTGTAACAGCCTTGTTTCTTGAGGTAATAATTACTATCTGTCCTAATATTGATCGACCCTGTGAGTGATTCTCTAAGTTGTTTTTTGCACTGAGACTTCTTTTCTTCTTGATTGTATGTTAGAAATTGTGGTGCAGAAGCAAAAATGGGTACACATTCAACTCTCCTGCAAAAAGAAGTGGAAAGGCACTGTTCTACATTGTTGCCACATCATTTCCTCGAAGTCTCCGATGCTCCCGGAGATCTCACTTCATGACAAATTGCTCGATGAAGGTGAGCTTGTAAGTCACTCCTACAGAATCTCACGTTTTGTGGTGTTGGTTCATCTTTACCAAGCATCATACTCTTTGTCCTTGCAGGAGGCTTTTGAAGATGGTAGTGAACCCTCGGAACATTGCCAATAAATGATTTAAGATTTCTTGTAAATATCCTCGCCAAAATCGTACCAGGTAAAATTTCAATCATGGAAATCTGTGTTTCTGTTTCTTTTCCTTGTCCTTTTTCAATGAAAAAAAATAAGTCATGTAACATGTTGAGACTTTCTTTAGTTTAAGATGTAAGAAGGTTTTAGTTGCTGAAGATGATGTAAGATTTGGGACCTTGCATTTTCGTGCATATATTATATATATATGGATAAGATCCGGTTACACAGTGTAATTTTTTTTAAGTTTTACACGTTTTTTGTATCGTTGGATGGGTGAAACGGATGACTGAGATTAATAGTAGAATATGTGAAAATTATCACTTGGAAAAAAAGTAAGGAGTTAATCTCAGCCATCCATTTCTCCCATCCAATGATTCGAAAATTGTGTAAAACTTAAAAAATTTTACACTGTGTAAACGTATCTTAACCCATATATATATATTGATGAACATGATGTTGAATAAGTTGATCAGTGATCTTATGTTGTAGTTGCTTGCTTTGTCTTTCCTTGCAACTACGGTATTTTAGTTTCCTGTTTGAAAATGGAGATGCTGTTACTGGATACTGAGGGTTGTTACTCTCGCATAAAATGACTTTTTGAAACACTGTTCGCTCTTTTGAAAAATATCATTTGGTATTATAATTTGTTTCGAATTATTTAAAATTAAAATTAAATTACAAATACAATTTAAAATAAAAACTTAATTGTAAAATTTAATAAAAAATGAATTGTCGATTTTAATATTAAGCTAAAATATAATGATGATTATTTTGAATTTGGTGATTCTAGATAGATTTGTAGAATTGGATATTTTTTTGGTGAAACAGACGTCGATTCGCGTTCAAGATGTCAAAATAGGTGAAATAAAAAATTTGGAGGACAATGAAATAAAAAATTTGGAGGACAATGGTGGTGGGAGATTGAGTTAAAGGTTAAAGGTTAAATTGATATTTTATTTAAAGTTTAGAGTTAATTTGATTTTTATTTAAAATTTATAGGTCAAATTAAAAATAAACTCTTTTAACTAATGTGCCACACGGCATAAGAGTTAACAGCTCATTAGCTCAATGACCAAAATGTTATATACTGATAATGTAAGTGGCCAAAATATATTTTTTTTCTCAAAATTAGTGGTCCAAATCAAACGGCCTAAAAAACAAAAGGTATCAACCATGTAATTCACCCAAACATTAACACGTATAAAAGATTAAAAGGATTCATCCATCAAACAATAAATCATACTATCAAACTACTTAAAAGGTTCAACTGTATTCTAATGAACATTTCCATGATAAAAGTAAATATAATCTCAAAATTTAAATTAAATTTGGAAATTTAATGGGTACTTCATTCATTAAGTGTGTAGTTATAAATATAATATAAATTACTGAGTATGTTAAAATTTTAAATATAACTAGATATATTGATTTTCAAGTGTTATATAGTATATATTGCATGATTTTAACAAATATTAGGCACTGGATCCACCAAATAGTTCTAATGAAAAGGAAAATGTTATCATCTTAAATGATTAGAGTTTTAATAATTTATCTGCATGTTGTGTGTACATTATTAATAAGTTAAAATTAATTAACATATATTATGTTGTAATCACATCATATAATTTAAAAACAAATATTAGACACCAACAATTACATTACATAAATATAATATAAAAACTATTACTATTATTATTTACCATTTAAGACACTCAATATAGCACCACCAACAAGAAAAATGATGTTAAAAATACATTTTTTTTTCATTTATGAATTGCACCAAATCAAAATAAAACTAAATACAAATACTGCAAGTGGTGTCCCTTTTCTTCAACAAAATCAAGGAAAAGAAAAAGAATCAATACCCATTTCACTTTCTTTTGTTTCTGCTTTTCTTTTTACTATCCATCAATTCATCAAATCAGTCCCAAAAAAAAAACCCACTGCTACAAACATGAAATCTGGTCATGGGGTCACTCTTTTTCTCCTGTTTCTCTTCATTTCAGCTTATGTCTTCAATTGCAACGAAGCTACAGACATGGCACAAGTAAGTACCAGAAAACCTTGCTTTGAATGCATGGATCCCTTTGCTTCTGTTCCTTTATTTCGTGGATTTAGAGTTGATTTCTTGATCTGAAGGTAAATGGGTCTTCAGAAATGGTTCCATTGGTGGATGAGAAAACGGTGAAGACGATGATGTTGTTCAACGAGAGCAGGAGAAAGCTGGGGAGTTTCCAGATATGCGCTGTTTGTACATGCTGTGGTGGAGCTAAAGGCGTTTGCTTACCTTCCCCTTGTTGCTATGCAATCAACTGCAACATTCCAAACAGACCCTTTGGTTTCTGTTCTTTCACTCCCAAAACCTGTAATTGCTTTGGATGCCATCTCTAAAGCTTTAATTTTTTTAATCTATATTCTCCTTACGTTTTGGTTGTTTTAATTTATGAGTTTTAAAGAAATTAAAAAAATTATTGATTCTGATGCAAGTTTGAAAGTAGAGAAAGGGAATATCTGTTTTTCCTTCATTTGTTTGTTTATAAAAATTCATAGGGAGTCTGCTGTTTCCAGTTTAGCTTCTGTGGCTATCTCCAGTGGGATTTGTCTATAGTTTTTGTTCTTTCAAGGAAGTAGCATTGCCTGGAAATAGTATTAGAGCACAAGATATGGGATTAATGGGTGTTATTATAAGGCTATTTTGCTCTCTTTCTTTAGGATTATATATAAATTAATAATTTTAATGCTCATTGAGGCATGCATGACAAAGATTCAAGATGCCTATCGGCTATTATTTTACTACCAATGTACTTATTAGTGGGTGTATTGCATAATGCAACTTGGATTGGAACAATGTAAGAAACTTATTTTAATATCAATTTGTTTTTAAATAGTGTTTTGTGTATGTTAAAACTTTTTACTTATGTTTATTCTGCTTCAGTTGTGCTTCACACTTGAACTAGAACAGTATCTTTAGTCAGAATAGGTCAAAAAATAAATAAATAATCTTGGTGATGATGCTCAAGGGAAAGTGAATTCCTAGAACTTTGTAGTTTGGCTTGTTGTGTTGTGCCTACCATGTTTTGAAGAATTTTGCAGGCTTAAAAGGATAGGGAAAAGGATCTCAAATGGTAGGATTCGATTCCGAATTTCGAGTCTTCTGAATGATATCGTATTTTAAAGGTGATTGTATGAACCGATCGAGTTAAGTTTAAACTTTTTAAATTAGGGTAGCAACACTTGAGCTCTAGATTTTTTAGGATGTGAATTATCTTAGAAAAATGAGGGTTTTGTCAGGTAGAAATGGCCCTTTAGTAGATGAGGTTTAAATGTTGGTGACGAGAGATGTGGTGTTATATTAATGCATGTAGGTGTTAGCCAGCAAAATATATTAGGGGTGGGTGGTAGTTGGATGGAGGATATCAAGCTCTAGCAACTACTTTTGCTATAATTCAAAGATTGTGTTGTGAATCCATTGAGTGGTTTTAGTGATAAAAGGATCTCGATGTTTTTTCTAGGTGATTCAAGTTTGAGCAACATAGTTTGTATGGTGTGTACATTATTGTGTTTATTAATGTATTTCTCTTCATGTTTATCTTTTTTCTAAGGGTAAAAGAAACTTTTGGGTCCCTCTATTATAGAGATCGAGTCAAATTAGTCTCTCTATTATTAATTGTGTCACTTTAGTCCCTCTATTATATGAATATTAAAAATAATAATAAGACGATGTAACCTAACAAACCGTTATAAAAAATACTCTCTTTGTCCCATTAAACTTGTTCCTTTTTGTGTTTTAAAATTGTCTCACTTAAATTGTTCATTTGAAAAACTCTAACAACTTTTACTAGGTATATTTTCTTTTCTATTTTTTTTAGTTTTCTAACAGAACAAAATTTAACTTTTCAACGATGAAATTGTCATTTTAATCATTTTACAACATATCTCTTGCAAAAAAAAATTCTCTCTCAAATTGTAAAAAGTTAAGTACAAACAATTTAAGAGAGATCGAGGGAGTACAAAATATTTTTTTATAGGTAGGTGTTAATTGGTATACGATATTACGATCAGGGATGAAGCTAAGATTGAATATCAGGAGGGGTTGAATTATTGAGCTTAAAAATATAAGGGTTTATTAAGTACTTAAACTTAAAATTCAGTAATAATGTCTAATTTATCTATATTTAAATTTATAGGACCTAAACTGTCATTTGAAAAAAAATTGAATGAGACAAAGTAAGTGCCAAATTAAAATTTTAAAGGATTTACAAAAAAAATATTTAATAATAATTTTGAGAGGACTAAATTAAAATTTTCAAAGGAAATAAAAGGTTAATAAAGAATTTTTTAAATTGTTGTGCAGAGCCCAAGGCATCTTAGACCCTCACTGTGCTCCGTCCCTGAGAGGAGGGGGGCGGGCAATAAGGGCGACGACCCACCTTTATTCAGGGCCCACCGCTTATAATTATAGGTATTTAATTTTTTTCAATATTTATTATTAGACTCTAATTTTTTTAATACTTATTATTATGAGTTTACTTTTAAAATTTAATTTTTTCAATATTTGTTATTAGGACTCTAATTTTTTTCCGATATTTGTTATTAGGCATACTCTTAAAATTCAAAATTTTCAATATTTATTATTATGAGTCTAATTTTTTTGCAATACTTGTTATCAGGGGTCCAATTTTTTTCTTTCTAATTCTTGTTATTAGGGTATACTATTACAATGCAATTTTTTTTAATATTTGTTATTAGGGGTCTAATTTTTTTTTTTACGATAAGCCCAATTTTTTTCCAATATTTGTTAACAAGTGCATACTATTAAACTTTAAATTGTTTCCATTAATTGTTATTAGAGTCTCAATTTTTTAATAGTTGTTATTAAGACCTTACTCTTAAGTTCATTCTTTTCGATATTTATTATTACGGAACTTAGTTTTTAGATTCACCACTACCAAAATCTCAGAAATAGGCCAGATTACGATGAGATGACTTGGATATGATGCAACCACCCATGTGCTGCTTTAAAACAAGTAACAATCAATTGAGTTGGCAAATTTAGCCATTAACTTATAATAAAATATTTCTATTTTCTTCATACAATTATACGTATTTGGGTTGGGTTCATGCGTAATAAGAATTAATTTGATTGATTTATCTTGAGAGTTATATTTTAATACACAAGATGTGTAAAAAAAAATTGCACCTCTTTATATTTAAACTATAAAATTTAAAACGTAAATTCCTAATCCTAACACCTTAAAATTTAAACCTTAAACCTCTAAACTCTAAATTCTAACCATAAATCTTAAATTTTATACCCTACACACTAAACTCATAAACCCTAAACCACAACCTAAATCTTTAAACTCTAAGATTGAAAAGCTTGTGTAAACTTTATGTATCAAAATATTTTCTTTATCTCAAATGCTTCATTTGGTTTATTATTATATTTATTATTATTATTATTTTGGGGAAATTATTTTGTTGTCATAATGAGAACAGCCTTGCATGAGAGCTGACTGCTGAGGCAGTATGTATGTAGGTGGCATGTGAGTGTGATTACTAATTAGATGTAACCCTTTCCATTCTATGGGATCCACCCTCATATCACTCAACATACACGTGGCTTCAAAATTCAAACATCTAGATGATTAAAATAGGGACGAAATTAAAATTAAAATTAAATGTCCACATCAAATATTTGTATGTGTATATGATTATTTAGTTAAATTTTATGTTTCATTTTTTAAAAATAATCATAGTTAATTAATAAAGATTTAAAGAGTAATCAAAGATTTAAAGAGTAATCGAATCATAAAAATTTAGGAGCAAAGTTTAATTCCGTTAGTTTTAAAACCAGCAAGGATTTAAAGTGTTTCTTTTAATTTCATCGATTTTAAAATTAACAAGACTCCAAGTGTAATTTAACTACAAAAAATAAAGATTAAATTTTAATTTTAAAACTAACAAGGATTAAAAGTAAATTTAACCATAAAGGTTGAGGGGCATGGCCACCTATCAATCACCATATGTGGTAATAGGGCGGGATGGTACATAAAAATAGTTGTAAATTGAAAGAAAATTATTTTAATACTTTTCAAGGATTATTGGGAGTGAAAAAGGTTTTCCACGAATAGAGTTAAAATCATGCCATATATTTTTTATATTTATATAAGATTCTAAAATATTTTAATGTAATATTTGTCACTATTTATACACTACCTGAACTTTTTTTCACTTATAAAGCGGAGATATTAAATATATATGTAATTTTATATTCTCTTGTATATTATACTCGTAATATATTAACCAAACTAAATTTAATCTAAATTTTTTGGTCAGATCTTTTAAAATGGAAAATAAAACGAATCAAATAATAGGAATACACAACAATGTATATAAGAAGAAGGGTAAACTAATAAGTGACCACCGAACTAATTGGGGATACTTATTTTGACCACAACGGATGGGTGGCCGTGGCGGTTAATAGGAAAAATTTAAAATTACATGTTTAGTCTATGTTATTTACTTATTAAATCAATTTGATCCTAATTTTATTTCAATCAATTAAATGATGACACATGTCAAAAGAAAACAAGATGGCATTATGGTAGTTTGAACCTAGGACCAAGGGGATAAATCTCCAAGCTTTTACCATTGAACCAAAATGCTCTTAATGTTATTATTTGCACCTTTTAAATAAATATCTTATATTGTAATAAAAGTTAGGGAAAAAAGTAAAAACGGTTAAAATACGACTCGAACATAGATTACTTGAGATGTGTATAATCACACAAACATCCAATTTAATTTAAATCTAAAAACTATTAAATATTCGATTTAAAGAAAAAAAAATTAACTTAAAATATTTGAATATTTTTTTTCATATTTAAAGAAGAATGTAGTATTGTTCTTTTTGATTAAGCAATTATGATTTCTTGACTTTCACGTTTCTCCCGACATCCTTTATTACCATATCCATAATACTAATTAATAAAAAACTCAAGAGTCGTATACACTTTCCTCAAGTCAAATGAACCTTTTCTCTCTCTCTCCCTCATCTCTTTCGTACCAAATCATTAAAATTTTAATGCAGTTAAAAATAGGGTAAACTATATGTTTGACCACTAATTTATTGGGAAAGTTTTAAAATGACCACCATAGAAAAAAAAGCGTCATTTGACTACCCAAATTATTAAAATGTGATCAATTTGGCCACCTACCGTTAAGAGGCTAATGGAAGGCGACGTGGCAGTTAAAAAATTAAAAGTATAATTACACATTTCGTCCTTACTATTTACACATTCTTTTAATTTCGTCCTTACAAGAATGAACTCGGACTCTTTTCATCCTTTCTCCTGATACTCTGTTAGCCTCTTAACACAGCCCCACTAACTTGTGAGACTCTGTAAATTGCCAATTCGAGTTCATCCATACAAGGACCACCATGAATCTCTTCGGTAACCGAATTTCGATCAAGTTTTAGACCCATCCATGTTCGGAATCTATGGCGACGCTTATCAACACTTTCTGAGAAAGTAGACCAGAACTTGTACTGATCAAAACTGTCAGAAAACCCGTTAACTAGGCCAAAATCAAGAATAGAATTACATTCATCAAAATAAGTTAAGCAAGCATCAAAAAATTGTTCATCTTCTTCTTCCAAAAAAACACCCCATAATTGTTTTTTTCCCTTATTCTTCTTTCAATCCATGAAATCTTGAAACATTAGTTAACCAACCATAAATTTTTCATTTTCTCAATCAAACACGTCTGTTTTCACCTTCTTTTCATCAAAAAACCAAATCAAACTTATAAAAAAACATAAAAGACAAATCTTTCTTTGCAGCAAATTCTCAAACACAAAGAAGACAAAGTTTTAAAACATCTTGAAAAAAAAAACAAGACCATGAAACAAACATATATCAAAAACCCAAAATGGAAACAAAGATTTACTCACCTGGATCACTACGAATTGAAGGGTCAAACCCAGAATTCCACGAATTTTCAACCTCTTTCACTGTTTCCTTGTCCCCCTTCAAATGATATTTGATTTTGGAATGTGTTGTCTTTCTGTATTTTGTGCTCTAATAATGTTGATATGTCTGTATTTTGCACTTTGTATCACAAAAATGACTTTAGCCCAGTGGCTTTGCCATGTGCGTCTTGCCTAGGTTACCCAGCCACCTAGGTTCGATTCACGCTGGGTGTAAAAATTTTATTTATTTTCATTCTCCAATCAGGTGACACGTGTCACCACTTGATTGAGGGATGAAAATAAATTTATTAAATTAAATATAAATAATTAAAATCCTCCAATAAGGTGTTGACACGTGTCACTATCTAAATAAATTATTTATTTATTTTATTAGATTAAAATTAGGATTAAATTGAAAGAATGTGTAAATAGTAAGGACGAAATGTGTAATTATACCTTTAATTTTTTAACTGCCACGTCACCTTCCGTTAGCCTCTTAACGGCAGGTGGCCAAATTGATCATATTTTAATAGTTTGGGTAGTCAAATAACGCGTTTTTTTTCTATGGTGGTCAAACATATAGTTTACCCTTAAAAATATGTTTTTTAATATGACTACTCCGTTTGTTAAATAGTTTTTTGAGCTAAAATTAAAAATTTAAAGTATTTTTGAAAGTTTGACCGGTTAAATTTATTAATTTAGATGTTTAATAAATAGAGTATTGAAATAACGGATTGAAGTGAAAATTTTCATTTTAAAAAATGTTTTCTTTAGAGTTTTTAAGTTAGAGGTTTGGATAAAAAATTTGTAAAAATTATTTTCTTTTTGATAATTATAAAAAATTTCTCCAAATAACATAAATTTAATTTAATTAATAAAATTAAAAGATAATTTCATATATAAGAAATTAATTGTGGTTGACCGGTTCTCGATCTTTCTGTAACTACTCCCACATGCACTATTTTTCTTCGATTTAGGTTTTTGGAGGTTTTTTAACGAGGCATGTGATGATAGTATTTTTTACCTAAAAAATAATTTCATAGATAAGAAATTAATATATACATCTAAATTTAACAATTATTAAAATTATATTTAAAAATAATTTTACAAATAAAAAATTAATATGCACATCCTTATATATACGCTGAGTAACGTTATTAAAAAATTAATTTTTATGATCTAATTAATATTATAGATACAAAATGTTTATGGCCTTGTTTGCTAAAGAGAGGTTTGAGCTAAAATTAGAGGTTTGACTGGTCAAATCCGCTAATTTAGATGTTTGATAAAATTAACTAATATCCAAAATTAAAGGTCTAGAGCTTTTTCAAAATTAGAGGTTTTGACATAAGAGTCCTAAAGATCATTTTATCCTTAACAATTATCAAAAATCTCCAAACAACCTAATTTAACTATTTCTATTTTAATTCTTCAATCTCGCGTATTTACATTGTGACATTTGTAAACTAATACTTTCTGTTTTTTTCTTTTTATTCTCACACATCTACATTTGTACTTAAATTTAATATTTAATTAAATTATATTAAAAATAATTATATAAATAATAAATTAATATATAGATCCTTCAAATATGCTTAGTAATGTTATATTAAAAAAATATTTTTCATAATTTAACTAATATTAATAGATATAAAATATTGCTAATTAATAAAGTATTCAAATAAGTATTGAATATAATCATGTCCTTATATGTCATTTTATTTATTTAAATAATTAAACAACTATCAGCTATCAATTAATTTTACCAAGCATTTTTATACAATCAGCTAATACAATTCGCTAGTTAAATTAGCTAATGCAATCAACTATCAGCTAATGTAATCCGCTTATTGCCAAACAGGGCCAATAACTAATAAATTATTCAAAGAAATATAAAATATAATCATGTCCTTACATGTCATTTTACTTGTTCAAATAATTAAACAACTATTAGCTAATTTTACCAAACACTTTTATACAATTAGTTAATGTAATCTACTAGTCAAATCAACCAATACAATCATCTATCCGCCAATGTAATCCGCTATCTCATCTATCCGCCAATGTAATCCGCTATCTTCTAATTGCCAAACAGGGCCGATGATTATAAAATATAGGAAGTACAAGAAAAGGTTTATTACTTAATTTAATCCTTAATTATACAATTTTTTTAATACTTCGGAAAAAATTAAGTAAAAAATATAGCACAAGAGCCAAATTGTGAGTTAAGCCAAAAGGAAATATGAAATAGTATAACAATGTACTTCGTATTAACTAATAAAGAGCGTTTGTTTTCATAAACCCCGTTTTCAAGCCTTAATCTCTCATCTGTATGATGTATAATGGGGGCTACCATGATGGTAAGTACAAAATATTCCACAACCAAATTAAATAGATACCATGGAAACAAGCACACATAAACATACACAATGGTAGGAGGCGGGGAGGGGAACTCAACTTTGAATTTCCGAGGTGAGCTCCGAGATTGATCGAGTTGAGGGAACCAGTGCAGCAGGTTGTTTGGTCACTGCAACCAAAATGTCGGAATAACCGACCACCCCGACTAAAACATCGTCATTCTCATCCTCAGTCACCCACACATGGTTTGCCCTATGAGACAGCATTTGAGCCATGACTGCGGCTAAAGAACTCGAAGTTTTGCATGTCAAGGGTGCACTTCTGCCCCTATACATGCTCCTGCCAACGCTGAAACTCGGGCTCACTGGATTAAACCCAATGCTTCTACTACTGAATGTCCTTAGCCTTGCAGAACCACTACCATTGGCTGTTTTATTATCTTCAACTGGCGAATTAACAGAAAAATCGGGAAGCAATCTCGAACCCACATTATCCTCAACCCCCATAACAAATTGTCCAGCGGAGAGGTTGGCTAACGCCCAAGCAGCAGCTAAATAGTCACATTTCCATAGTTTAGAGGCAGAGATTTCTCCTAGAATCTTATGTTGACCATCTGGTGTGATCTCCAAAACGGCAACTGCACTGGGATCACCGGGATGTTTTTGAGTTGCTTCTAAAGCTGGGAGGGAGGCTTCAATATAGCTATAGTCCAGGTTAATGGCTCCGAGCGAGGAAATAGAGGAGAGCGGAAGAGGAGCTAGAGCACCAAGGCAACCAATGAGGAAACGGATAATGTCTTCTCTCGAGAGACAGCAAAACTTGTCACGCATGTAGGTGGAGGTGGATGAAGAGGAAGGGCGGTTGGCAATAGCAAAGAGGTTGCTGCTGCTAGCATTTTCGTTGTTCTTGAGCCACCTCCCGTTATAAAGAATCGAGAATCGCTTGCTCATGCCTTTCCATACCTTGCTCTTTGGAACAAGAAGTCGCCTCACACCCTGCTTCATCATCTCGAGTGCATCTATCAATCTAGTCCAACAACAAAGAATTAACAAAGCTGATAGAGAACATACAAAATAAAATCACAAACAAGAATAAAACCTTTCTCTTCTCTTCAAATGAACCACATTGAATGAGGTAAAGCTTCTAAATACCTAACCATGCTTCACATTACTAACCAAATAAAAGTGTCGGAAATTAGACACTAAACCATGTCAATCGATATGCATGTATTCGGTACAACTGCTCGAGTGTACCTAAGCAGGCCTAATTAAAACCATGTGAATTGAGTACCAAATTAATCCTAAATAGATAAATAAGCAAGTGATTAAACATAAGCAGCAATGAACAAACCTGGTGGCAGGATCAACAATCTTCAAGAGAGCATTATTAGGGACAACAACATCAGAAACTTGTGTTTTCATAGCTTTATCCTGATCTTCCAAACACTGAGATTTAGCTAAAAAGGAGACAATATCAAGTGAAGTCAAAATACCAACAAATCTCTGTTGTCTCATTTCACTCTTTTCAATCATTCCCACATGAGGTGTCCTCTTCCAAACTGGTATCCCACACTCTGTTGATTCTCCTATTGCTCTTATAGCTGCTTCCACCGTCTCTGTTTCCGCGAATTCAACCAACTCTGGTTTCCCCACCGTCAGATCCCCCACCACATGGTACAAAAGCACTGACGCCATCCCTTAAATGTTCTGTTTGTTTCCTGAGAAAACTGGAAAGAGAAAGAAAACACATCACTATTATCCTATTTCGATAAAGGGTGCTTTGATTTTCAAATACCGATTTGGTTTAATCAATCTAAAGTTTTATATTTTCCTCCACTAACCAAACAGAAAAATCACAACAACAAGAAAGAAAACCGCCCACGATAAGCTACTGAACTTTACCGGATAAAAAACGCAAAAAGGGTACCTTTTTAAATCAAAGATCCGAACTTTCCCCTCTTTCACCTTCGGAATGAAAGAAAAATCAGGGTTTTTTTTACCGGGAAAAACCGGTGAGAAGGAAGAGTTATAAGAGAGAATGGAGGAAAATAAGGAGGAGGTGAATGCCGGCGATCGGTAATCTATGTAGAATCAGAAGAAAGCAGAGATATGGAGCCATGAAAGAAGAAGGTGTAAAGAAACAAAACAATTGAAACAAAATCCCATTCACGATGATCTCTCCTTTACACTAATGACTGGATTGGTGTGGCAACAAGCCTGGATTTTGGGGAGGAAATAGATTTCCTTTTTGTTTTAGCCTCTTCTTTGGAGTGTTTAGTCGAATACTGATAAGATTGAGAGAAAAAATATAATAAATTTGACGAATTATTGAGGGTGGTAGGCTGGCAGCCAACCAAGTGAGGCTCTTCGGATTTCGGAAAATTAAAATAGACAGTGTAAAGATATTTTATTTTATCACATTTAATATATTATTATGAGAAAATATTTCATGAAATTTTTTTCTATTATAAGCGGGTTCAATTTAGGATTATGTTTAGAGTTTCGAAGTTTAGATCTTATGTGTTAGAATTTAAAATTTTTAGTTATAATTTAAGGTTTAAAGTTTATGAAATATGTATTAAAGTTTTAAGGTTATGGATTTGAATTTTAGTGTTTAAGATGAATTTAGACATGTTGGTGGAAAGTTTTTTTTTCCAGTATGATATAATAACCCATATGTGTGTGACTTGTATTATTTTGGACCATTTCATAATTTTATACATTTCATATAATATGAAGGGTAAATATAATTTGGCACCCTGACTTTGGCTTCCATATACAATTTGACCCCTGACTTTTTTTTTATGTAATTTGGCCTTGACTTTGACTTTTTTATTAAGTAAAGAGATATTATATTCCCGAGTTAATACCGAGATTTGAATACATACAAGATGAGATAATATGAACATTTTTGACCACCTGACCAATTAGTGGATCTCAATTCCAGACTTTGACTTTAATATACATCTTAACCTCTAACTATTCTTCAAATAATTTTATCCTTAATTATATATTTGAATTTGTATAATTTTAAAATCTTTAACACTTTAGATAATGTTTAATTCATGAATGAAATTTTAATCATTATTTTAAAATCGTTCATATCAAAACTAATTTTAGGATCAAATTGCACTCCCAACAAAAATTCGAGGCCAACTTGCAGCTTAAAACCTAAATCAGGTGATAAATTGCACCCAAAAAACCATGGGCTATATTGCATACTGAAGCTTAAGTTGGGGGCCAAAAGTTACATTAAGTCATTAACACTATTAAGAAACGGATAAATATGGAAAGTTACGCAACTTTTTAAAAATCCAGAATATGAAATTGAATTATTTTGGTGGGGTTTTGATTATATGATTGTGTTGACAAAAATGAGAATCTTGGAGATTGCTTTTGTATTTTTTATTTGTTAACATATTGATTTTATATGGTAACAAATTAATGTTTTATGGGACCATTTCTTTTTTATTTATATCTGTTTATCATTTTTTTTTCAAAAAAATGAAGTTAATTTTGGTATCTAATTAAAAAGTTAGGATTTTAGGATTAATTAGGTCATTTCTAAATTGATTTTTTTTTTGCTTTATTTAGCCTGTTTGACATATACTAAATAGGATCGATTAGATCAAGTTAATTATGTTCTTTTTCAGAAACTTAATACCAATTTCAAACTATTGCGCTCATCTAATGATTTTCAATAATGAGATATTATAATTTAATATAATTATTTGTTACCTTCAATAATTACTTTCCTCTTATTCAATTTTAAACTTTTCAAATTTAAACATTGATCTAGGATGGTAATAGATCGGACTGTATAAAGTATAATTTTAAATCCGATTATAATCGAACTCAGGTATTTTTTTTAGATTTAGATTCAGATTTTTTTATCAGATTTGGATCAAATTGTTTTTGGATAGAATCAGATATTTTGGAATAGATTCAGATTAAATTATGACCCAAATTCGAGGGGTAAATTCACAAATTTTAACGTTTTCGGGTATATTGTGCTTCGACCCTCTAATATTTTTATTTAATGCAAATTAGACCATAATTTTGTGTATTTAATTTCTTACGTTTTTAATTTATGTCATTTAATTATGTATTTATATATTTTCGTCCCTAATTTGTTGAATACATTTAAATTTTATTTATTATTTATGCTTTTAATTTACTTCCTATTTTAATTTATAATTTTAGTCTAATATATCTTAACTTTATCTTGAAATTTTACATCATTTACTATTTTATTTACTAATTTTTGATAATTCAGTGATATTTACATTTATTTATTTCTCTATTGTCTTTATTTTTTTGTTTGTTTGTAGATATATTCACTAATTTGTCTATGATTTTATCTTACATTTATTTTTCATATTTATGTATATATGCATAATTGTATATGATGTATGTAGGTATATTACACTATATTAAGTTTAGTTAATATATATAAATCATAAATATTACTATTATTATTTAACTTGTATTTTTAATACATTTTTATTTTTATTGTCACTTTTAATATGAATATATATATATATATATATATAAAAGTTAATTTTGTTTTTACCATTATTTCAAGTTACCTAATATATGTTTATGTTTTTTAATGTTTTTAGGTTAACTTTTTTTACTTTATATATTGCCTTATTGTTTTAATGTAAATATTATAAATGATATTTTATTTTAAAGAATTAAAAGTCATAAATGTTTCGATTCAAACTCGAATATAGACCAGACTTAGATCGAATTTTGACGATATCTGTAACGACTCGTGTGGGTCGGTTCACCAGAGTCGTGGGCCCTACATGTTGGGCTTGTTGGAGGCTCAAAAGCTCTCTATTGGGTTTATTTGTGATGATGGGTTTGAGTGTTGGGTTTGTGGATGATGTGGAAAGAGGATGAAAGAGTAATAAAGTAAATTCTCACCTAATTTAAAAAGGTTGGCTAATTTTCATTTAATTTCTGCAGAAAAAAGAGAGTGGCCTTATTTTTGTCTCTTTTCTTCCTTTATCTCTCTTCTTCATCTTAGTCTTAAGACAAGATAAATGTGAGATTTTTACCCTTTCAAGTGGTGTTTTTGAAATATTTATTAAAAAGATTACAATCTCTTTTTAAGGATCTATATTTGAAGGTAAAAATATTAAAAATAGTAAATTTATGAGAATTTTTTTAAAACTGGGTTAAAGGTGGATTTAATCTTGTTTTTCAGCTTCAATAGTAAGTTTTAACTAGCTTTTTTATCATCTTCAAGGTTGTAAGTCATTTTACAACTCCTATGTGTAGTGAGAGGAAGAGGAAAGACCTCCAAGGTTGGTGAGAAGGTAAAGGTTTGAATTTGGAGCTAGAAGCTTCGTTTTCCAGCTAAGAGAGTGAAGGTTAATACACTGTTAAGTTCTATGCTTTTATGGCATCATAAATTCGATTGCTTGTTTCTTGTTTTGATGTTTTGGTTGCTTGGGTGTTTAGACCCTTTAATGGCATAATTCGGGGTTGATGTTATAACATGTAAAAATGGTAGCAAATCACCCTAATTAACTTTCATAAGATGTAGGATCGAGTTAATGGATTAGAGGTTACGATTTAGGGGATTTTAGGAGTGATTTCTCGAGCTTGAGAAGTTATTTATACGCTTCAGTACCGGTACACGGGGAACCGTACCGATATCATGTGTCCTAGGTTGAAGAACACATATGAACTGTGAGGGGTGTATCGGTACGAGCTTCAAGTTATACCGGTATGCGATGCAAGCCGTATCGGTACAAGTCGAAACGTACCAATACTCATTACTTTATTAAAATTTCAGTGAACTAATTTTGTATCGGTACGTTGTGACTACCGATACCCATAGTATCGTACTGGTACATGAGGTATAATACTGGTACCTATTGATTGCCAAAAAATATTAAATTCGAGTTCAAGGGGTTGATAATTCAAGTACTATGGTTTAATAGGCTTATAATGTGAAACAATGAGTTGTAAAACTGAGAAATCGTAATATCACTCTTTTATACTAGCATAATGTCTAATGACTTGGTAAAACCTTAGGTGACTTGTTGTAATAGATACCATAGGGGATCTTTGGTGGATCGTATGATGTTGTGTGCCAAGTAAGGGCACTTATGTGGTTGAGTCACTTTTTTGTTGATGGGATCCGAATACCTAGTGAGCGTGTTGTAACACCATGGTAAGTGGCATCGAATGTGTGACCCCAACGTTATGTGACAGCAAGCCTCATTCGTTGATACACAATGAGAAATTCTGAGTATAGTTGCTTGATTCAAGGCTATGTGATACCGAATCTCTCCTCGAGTGTATGATTTCGAGACTATGTGACATCCAAACTCACTCCAGGTTTGTGGTTGTACATATGATGCTTTGTGAGTATAAATACTTGTTAATTGCCATGATATCACATCTAGCTACATGCTTTTATCTATGATTTGCATGAAGCATGGTTGAGTGAGAGTGTATCCACTGAGCCTTGTTAGCTCAGTGTTCGGAATCGTTATTTCCATTCGCAGGTCAGTAAGTTGTTTGTTGCATTGGAGGAGCACCATCGAATATAGGATTTCAGCATCGACTTTTGTTAGGGTACAATTCTTAGATTTAATGGGCTATGTATTCGTATGACCCTATGTTTTGTATTGTAACTCGTATTTTGGATTTGTGTTGCATAATTCGAATGTTTTAAATATTTATTCTTAACTTGGAGCTCCCGTGTAAACATTTTAAACACTTATTTTGATTGAACTAATTTGGACTCAATGAATTTTATGGAAATCGATGTGGGTTTGACTAAACTAGGTCAAAAATTTTATGGTAGCGGGTTGGGCTTGAGGCCCAAATATGACATCTGGGTTGAAGATGTTACAATATTCATATCAGACCCGCCTCCTATTAGGACTCATACCCTTTTTCGGATTCAAATTTATTTTTCTAATCAAATTTGAATCAAATAATTTTCTTCAAATCGAATCAAATTCGAATCAAACTCAAATTAAATTACCATCCATAAATCCATATCACAAAGTCACAACTATAATTAAGATGTTAAGAATCTTCTAAACCCGAGTTTGTTGGAAAAACAAAGGCCTTGTTTGGTAAATAGCGTTTTGAGTCAAAATTAAAAGTTTGACTAATCAAATCTATTATTTTAGATGTTTGATGAATAAAAGATTGTAATAGCGAATTAGGGTGAAACTTCTCAAATTGAAAAAGCCGCTAATATGAACTTCTTGAAATTAAAAGTTTTGACATAAGAGTTATAAGAACTCTTTTTCCATTAACAGTTACAAATAATCTCTATATAACTTAAATTTAACCTGTTTTATTTTCATTTAAATTTGTATTAAAAATAATTATATAAATAATAAATTAAAATATAATCCTTCAAATATAATAAACTATAAACTATTCAAAATATTAAAAAATATTAATATAATAAACTATTCAAACAAGTATTAGATACAATTATGTCTTTATAAGTCATTTTTCTTGTTCAAATAATCAAACATCTATAAGCTACCAGTTAATTTTATCAAATACTTTTATACAATCAGCTAATACAATCCTGAATCCGCTACTCATATCAACTAATACAATCATCTATAAATTATAAACTAAAATAATCCGCTTTCAAATATTCGTTAATTGCCAAACAAGACCATGAGTTTTGGGTATAACTAATCGAAACATTTTCCATGGAGTTTTTCAACTCGGAAAGTGAGGTTTAAGAATTTTTTTATTGATATTAAAAAAACACACATAATTGATTTGTAGAATTCTTATTTTATTTTATTATTGATATAAAAAAGTAATTCTTATATTATGTAGGCGTAAGAATAATTTTAATTTATTATTATTTTTATATTGGCCCTCGTCCTATTTTTAAGATAAAATTAACCTTCAACTTAAAGTCTACGCATTAGTTAACGACATGAAACTACAGTCTTCTACCTAGATTTGCATTCAACCCGTAAGTACAAGGTTAAACACCAAAATTAATAAACCTTAAATCAAAATTTCTAAACATCATTTAGAATTTTCATACATAAGGTTTCCGAAACCGTTGAAAATAATTCACTGTTGTTTATCATATTTTAGTATTTTGGGATTATTTCCAATTTCATAAATAATTCGTTTGATATTATTTTTGAATTCATGTTCAAATTTTAGATTTCTAAATAAAAAATCCAAACCCCTCCAAATTAAATTAAACACCAAAAATTCTTAATCCCTAACATAAAATCATAAAAATCCAATTGAATAGTAACAAAGTTCATATCTTCGATTCAACAATAAACGATATTTGCAACGCTCATAATCACCTCAAGTTTTCACTGCAATCCTTATGTTGTCAGTTAATTCGAAATGATTTGTGTTTTAAAGAAAAGATTTGATTCAAGAGATTCACTTTTTAAAATGAAGATTTTATTCTAAATGGATTTTTTTCAACGTTTGTTTTTGTTTAAATTTTAATTGTTTTTAAATATTATATTTAAAGTTTAATTGTTTTTAATATTTTATATTAAATTACAATTATTTCACATGTAAACATGTGATATGTTAGATGACATGTCATTTAAAATGTATTATCTGTGTATGTGACATGTCATCACCATTAAAATTTTAACGGTCTAGTCAGCATGTTAGTTAAAAATGTGTACTTTGACAAAAAGATATAGATTGAGGGTTAAATTTATCCTAAAAATAAAATGAGGGCCAAAATGACAAAAATAATAAACGTTAAGAGCTAAAGTTATCTTTATACCTTTTATTTATTAGAAAAAAATATAATAGTGCTATGAATATTTATTTATGTGGATGTCTATCATGATTAGAACTTTTATCTAAGGAGATTGATTTACTTTATCATTAGAAATATTACCTCATTTAATTAGAGTTCAATATAATATGTACTTCTTATGCCTATAAATAGATGACTTGATGAAGGCATTGTACACAAGTCTATTTTTGAGAATAATACAAATCTCCCTATTTCTCTCATCTTTTTGTTCTTCTTTATTTTATTCACAACAAATAGGTTAATTTGGCCGATCTGTATATCTGTGAGACAGTGAGACTACATGGGGTACCGAAATCGATTGTGTCAGACTGAGATCCGAGATTTACAGCTAGATTTTGGGAGTGTATGCATCGAGCCTTGGGTACTTGGTTGAACTTCAGCACTTCGTATCATCCGCAGTCAGATGGTCAGTCTGAGAGAGTGATTCAGGTGTTGGAAGATATGTTGAGATGTTGTGTCATTGATTTTCAGGGGTCGTGGGAGAAACATCTACCGTTAGTAGAGTTTGCGTATAACAACAGTTTTCAGTCGAGTATTCAGATGGCTCCGAATGAGGCCTTGTATGGTAGGAAGTGTAGAACTCTGATTTGTTGGGCCGAAGCCGGACAGAAACTTGTACCGATGCCTGATTTGCTTAAGGGCACCACCAAGAAGGTAAATTTGATATGCGATCATTTGAAGGCAGCTTCAGATTGACAGAAGTCCTATGCCGACTTAAAGAGGAAAGAGTTAGAGTATTCCGTGGGAGATAAAGTATTTTTGAAAGTCTCACCTTGGAAGAAGGTGATGAGGTTTGGTAGGAAGGGTAAGTTAAGCCCAAGATTCATTGGACCTTATGAGGTACTTGAGAGGATTGGTCCCGTTGCATATATATTGAGACTCCCGACCAAACTAGAGAAGATTCATGATGTGTTTCACGTGTCGATGCTCCGAAAGTATATATCGGATCTGTCCCATGTAATGCCCGTAGAAGTAGGGCTGTAAACGAACCGAACATTCAGCGAACCGTTCGGCGTGAAGTTCGTTTATTTATTAAACGAACGAACATGAACAAGATTTTTTGTTCGTCTAATTCAATGAACGAACACGAACAAAAGGCTTGTTCGTTCATTTATGTTCGTGAACGTTCGGTAATCTGTTCGTTTATGCTCGTTCGTTTATGTTCATTTATGTTCGTTCGTTTATGTTCATTCAATTATGTTCGTTTATGTTCATTTAAATTTATTTACATATGTCTAGGGGTGTTCATTATTCGGTTAAACTGAACTTACCGACCAAACCAAAACAAAATTGGTTAATCTATTAGATAATTTTAGGTTTCGACTAATAATTAAGAGTTTTTGAAATTTTAATTATCGATTAATTCAGTTTAAAAATCGGCTAATTAACTGAATTAATCGAACTAACAAAAAATATTAAATATTTAACAAATTATATATGTTCGTTCATGTTCGTTTATGTTCGTTTATGTTCGTTTGTGTTCTTTAGTGTTCGTTTACCATTTAAACGAACGAACATGTACGAACACGAACAAGCTACATTCCTTAATGAACGAACACGAACAAGAAATTTTGTGTTCGTTTATGTTCGTGTTCGTTCATTTGTTCGATTAAAGTTAAACGAACGAACATGAACACACTCTCGTTCGTGTTCGTTCGGTTCGTTTACAGCCCTACGTAGAAGAGATTGATTTGAATCCGGACTTGTCTTACAATGAAGAACCAGTTGAGATACTTGATTCTAATAGCAAGGTGTTGCGTGGCAAGACCATAGAGTTGGTCAAGGTGTTATGGAGACATAGAGGTGTGGAAGAGGCCACGTGGGAGAGGAAAGCTGATATGCTTGAGCAGTTTCCATACTTGTTTCCGTCAGGCAATTTCGGGGACAAATTTCTTAAGTGGGGGAGAGTTGTAACGCCCGGGGTTTGGGGGTCGGGTGAAATTAAAATAATAAAATAATTATTTTGGGCCTCGTGTTTTCAAAACAAATAAATTATGTTGGACTTATTACAAAACAAGCCCAAATAGCCATGCATATCTCCTATTTGTAAATGCCTTATTTCATTAAGGGTATTTTGGTCTTTGGCCTTTTAATTTTAAACAAACATTAAAAATACCCACCTTAGCTCATCTTCTTCCCCCCTTCATTTTCATTTTCACGACAAAAACACCTTCAACATAGTGTTCACTGTTCCATCTTCCTTCTTGCTTCTTGTTGGAGATTTTTCGAAGGTAAACCCATTTTCGACTTGCCCTCATCATTCTCTATAAGTCTATAGTTTTATTTTTCATTAAAACCCATGATTTCTCATTTTGGTGTTTTGAAGTTTTAGATTAAAAGTGTGAACTTTATTAACTTTAACTTAAGCTTTTGATTTATTAATGTTATATAAGTTTTTTACAATCTAAAAGGTCCAACATACTTGATTTTTACTTGGTATTATGTTGATTCCCGAAATTGGGTTTTAGGGAGGTTTTAGAGAGTTTAAATGTTGAGTTTTGGGGGTGTTTGGTGTGGGAAATTGGGGGCTGATGTTTGATTGATATATAAGGGTTGTTTTGGAAGCTTTGGGGAGTAATATAAGTGTTGCAATAATTGGTTTTAGGCTGTGCTTTAGAGCTGCTCGAGAATGAGGAGTTTGGGGTTGTCTTTAGTTTGAAATCATGTGTTTTGTGCTTGGTTTGTGTTTCGGGTTGGCTACATTGAATTGTGGTTGTTTTGATTGTGTTGGGATGTTTAGAAGCAAGGAATTGTGTTGGTGAAGCCTCGGGGACGAATCTGGGGAATTTGGAGACTTGAGCTTGGTATTCGGCTTCCGTTTGAGTAGCAACGGTGAGTAGAAACGTCAAACTTTGTTTTGCTTTCGAAATGGGACTCTTAGGGGTTTGGGTGGGACCTAGAGGGTTCACCTAAACCCAAGTGTAAGTTACTACTCCTACCTTTTTGTTATGTGTTGATGAGTGGCTATATGTCGTGGTATCATGTGCATCTTGAGTTGTTTTACACCCGTTGTTGTTGTGTAGTCGTGTTGAAGTCGAGCCTCACGTGATGGTTGTCATAACTACGGTGATGAGTGGTCCCACCGGTAGTGACTAGTAGTAGAGTAAGGTGATGAGTGGTCCCATCGGAAAACTACTAGTCGAACGGTGATGTGTGGTCCCTCCGTGTGTGTTGGTTGTGCATGTGCAAACCATGTGTAGTCTTGTTGTGATATCATTCGTGCATCCATTGATTTATTTGTCAATTATGAAAAGTATTTTGAAAATTGCATGCTTGTTGAGTTTCAGAGTTTCACTCACTAGGCTAGCTAGCTTACGCTCTCCTTTATTTCCAACATGCAGATCGTTAGAGTTCGGGAGGCAAGTGGGCAATGGAGGTGATTTTAGAGTTCTCAAGTATGATTTACGTGTTTGTAATAATGCCTAGTCGATGGGGGTGTAGACTTGTTTGGAGTTGGTGTCAAACTCCTTAGTCTGATTTTGTGCGTTTGAGTGAGCATGTTGAATTGTTGATGTTATACTGGCAATGTTTGTGCCTTTATGTCGTGGATTGTAGACTATGTTTACTTGATGCATAAATGTCTTGTGTTTGGAGACTTATACCCTTCCCTATGAATGCTATGTGTGTTTGTCTAAGGCATGTTATCTTAAATGCTATGTATGAATCCTTTGTTGAATTGATGCTTCTCTTATGGAATGGATTTTATATGTATGTTGAGTGCTAAGCATGCTTGTTATAGGGTGCCTTGTATCTAGAGTTAATGCATGTTGGTTGTGGGAGGTCTTAGTTGGTGTTTGGGGCAGCCTTGTGCCATAAACCAGCTAAAACCAGTCTGCTCGCAGCAGACGTATCAAAACGGTTTGTCCCGTTTCGATATGGCCCCCTTGTTTCAGGCCAGGCGTTTCGATACGGGGGAGGGGCGTTTCGATACAATTTTGCTACTGGAAATCTGAGATTTTGACGAGAAATTGAGAGTATCGAAACGGTCCTAGGCGTTTCGGAACGGTCTTCGTAGCGTTGACCACGAGAAATTGACCGATGAGGGCGTATCGATACGGTTGACCAACATTTCGATACGGTCTCCTCGAGTTGACTTTGGCCAGTTGACCTAGTCAAGGCGTACCGATACACCCTCTGGGCGTTTCGATACGGCCTGCAGTTTAAGCTAAAATGGACTGTTTTTGGTATGCTGTTTGGGTTGATCACCTCGCTTGTTGCTTCCGTTTTTGTCTTTTCACATAGGTTTGATTTAATCAATTTAGACAAGATAATAATCAAAGAAATTTTCTAGGGGTACCAACCGAAGGGGAGCCTTAGCGGGTTTCACTTCGGTTTTCCCCGTGTAGACTACTCGGACCGGTCAGTCGTCCAGACCGGGACGAGGGGGCTACATTTGGTGGTATCAGAGCTTGAGGTTTCCGAGACCTCGGGTAGGTAAGTGAGGTAAGTTTGGGTTGTTACGTGTTACTATGCCTCGATGAGTGTTTTTACCATGTATTGCATGAAGTTTGCTTACTAGTACGGTGTTTGAAAGTATGTTTCAGTGGCTTTTTCTGGTTGGGTTGAGGGCTAGTCAAATGTCTCCATTGTTAGATGTTGTTGTCAAAAAGGAAAATTGTTTTGGATTAACGAGCTTGAGAACCGGAGTCCTTGCCCTTTTCTAACCTAACGTTTTTCTTGTTTGTTGTGTGTTTGCTGTTTTAGATCCTATTTTGCTCTGGTGAGACCAAGGGGGCGACCTAGAGTGGGTGACCAGGCACCCGGAGGTGAGCCTCTTGTTTCTCCTGCTCTCGATGGTAATGGAGTGGGTGGTGAAGTTGACGTGCCTCAGGCTGGTGCGCAAGTCAGAGGCGATGGTAATGGGCCTCAAGCCGATGCTAATGTTGGAGGTGTTGGGGCTCAGGCGTATCAGGGTCCAATGGGCGCGGACATGACCTATCTAATTCAGACTATAGCCGAGGTTTTTCAGATAGCTTTGGCTGGTGCACAAGCTGCAGCACCACCCCAGGGTGCGGGGACATGATTACCCCTAGAGAGGCTTCGTAACTTGGGAGCAGTTGAGTTTCGTGGGTTGACTCCCGAGGGTTCGGAGGTGTGGCTTGAGAGCACTACTCGCATCTTGGGCCAGATAGAGTGTTCAGACGCCCGTAAGTTGGGTTGCATTGTCTCCTTGCTTCAGGGGGACGCTTATACTTGGTGTACCACTGTTACTTCGGGGATGGCCGAAGAGGATATCACGTGAGAGTTCTTCAGAAATGCCTTCAAGAGGAAGTATCTTGGAGTTCGGTACTTGGATGAAAAGAAGACGGAGTTTATGGCCTTGGTTTAGGGTAACAGGACCGTGACTAAGTACGAGGTCCAGTTTGTGAGATTGAGCCAGTATGCGCCTGAGTTGGTCCCTAATGAGAGGGAGCGGTGTGAGTGCTACCGGTATGGGTTGACTAGAGATGTGAAGACCTACATGCTTGCCTCTGACTACACTGAGTTTGATGTTTTGGTCTCTAGGGCCAAGGATATTGAGCAGAACTTAGGCTCTAGTGCACGTGCTAGTGGGTCCAATTCCGGGAAGAGACACGCAAATTGGGATAGAGATCATGCCAAGACGCATAGGGATATGAGGTATCAGCCCGATTCGAGACATAATGGTGGTAATTATGGTCAGGGCCATCAGGGCCAAGGAGCTGTTATGCAGACACCATAGTGCAATAGATGCGGGAGACGCCATCAGGGCGAGTGTGCGGGTACCTTTGGGTCGTGTTGGAACTGTGGATCCCGAGACCACATGAGGCGTAACTCTCCACACCCGGCTAGGGGCGGACCGACTCCAGCTAGGGGTTTTGAGCATCAGAGAGGCCATGGGCGCGGTCGTGGAAACTTTCAGCCAAGGAATGAGGGTTACAGGAACTTGGCTCATGTAGTAGCAGTCCAGCCCGATGGAGGAGGACCAGCTAGGGTGTATGCTCAACGAGAGGCTGGGAATGACATGGTTGTCATTGCATGTAATTTCTCACTACAGTCTTTGAGTTTGCTTTCTTTGATAGATTCGGGGTCGACACAATCATATTTTTTGGGTGAGCACGTGTTGAGTGTGTAAAAGTTCTATATTTTACCACCTATTTAACCCATATTTCTGCTGCATTCAAGCATAATTCATTGCATTTAGGTAAAGTTTCACATATACATCACATTTAGATAAAATGGCACAGTTTCTACTGATTTCACTACTTTTGCAGGTAGCTACTGTAGCAGACTCAGGACACTGAAGGAGCAGAGCTTGAACACAGGACTGGAGTCGAGAAGGAGGACGCTGCCGTGGCAGCCAGGACGACATCATTGGTGAAGGGAAAAGTGAAGTGGAGCTCGACAGATAGTGGAATTTAAGTCGGTCTGTTGTGAACCACTCCTATATTTTTCTGAGCCCTAAGATAGAATGAAGGTCAAGCCCAAAGTTCAAGGAAGAAACCCAAAGCAAGAAAAGAGGACGAATTAAAGGCATCTACTCAGAAGACTTAGTCTTAATTAGAGTTGTACTTTAGTTTGAACTTGTATTCTTACCTTATTAGAAAACTTGAACCCAAGGCCTATATAAAGGCATGTAATTCGACCTAGGGAAGGATATCGTTCTTGCTCGCCAAGTGTGGAGAAGTTGGATAATTGGGTGTTTTGGTGGGAGGTGAAAATTAGGCAATTTGACACAAGGATTTATAGTGGTTCAACCTTCTAACCAAGGTCCACATCCACTACCTTAGCTCCCCACTAAGGATTTCCAACAAATTCACTAAGAATTTCGTCCCCTTTTCTCGGATTAGGAGGAAACCGTTATAACCCTCAAAGCTTTCTACCCAAAGCTTGAAGGAACACTCTCTTTACAAAGAAAGACTTAGAAAACTAGAAATCCCTCTAAAAGGTGTTTGTTTGCAATTCTAAGCTCTCACCCAAAACCTAAACACTTGAGCAAATTTAACAATGTAAGCTCACAAGTGTTGTCTAAGCAAGAAATGAACAATTAAAGCTTTAGAAAAATTTTGACATCATAATGTTGTAACAATTGAAGCATTAACCATTACAAGATGCTTGGAGGTCCCTTTTATACTCCCAATTGAGTTTGTAGCCGTTACTAGCCGTTGGGGATGATTTAGAGCCGTTGAGGACTTTATTTCCCTTTATTAATGCTGTTCTGCAGCTATCCATATCGATACGCGTGGAACCGTATCGGTATGGCCTTCATCAGAAACTAGCCGTTGGGCTCTTGTCAGCCTGGGCGTATCGATACGCTTGAGGGCGTAACGGTACGGGTTCACTTTTAAAAGACCGTTGGGAAATAGCCGTTGGGGTTGGTTGAAAGGGGATCGATACGCTTACCTGGCGTATCGAAATGATCCCGATCCGTATCGAAACGGCCAAGCCTGTTTCGATACGGGTTTTGGCAGTGACCAAACTTGGGCAAAAAGGTATGGATACAGGTGCGTTGAAAATACAAGTTTGGCTATTAAAAACATGAAAAGTCTTGCCAAAAACCTCTTAAAATACCTCAAACATAATTCCAAGTTGTTTGGACTTAAAACCAAGTTTTAAATTCTTTTCAAATTAGTCCAAAACATTTTTCAATTATTATATCAAAACACTAGTTCTACAATCTCCCCCTTTTTGATATAATAAAACTAACTTGAAAAATTGTTTGGGATTCTCACCTTTTATCTTTAAAAATGTGAGTAAGAGATTAAAGATATGAAATCAAATAAAGCTCCCCCTTATTCATTTGAAAATTCAATTTTTCAAATCATTTCTCCCCCTTTTTGTTATATCAAAAAGAATTTAAAACATTAAGTTTCAAAATAACAATAGAGGTAAGGAAAATTGACACACTTAAAATTTTGGTTTAAAATTGGCTCACCCTTACTCAAAGCATCATAAGAATGTTAGTTCAACATATATGATTATCTAGTTGACTTAATTAAAAAAAATAATCAAATAAAAGCAAAACAACTAGATTTTACCACACTTGATCTCAAGGGAGGATGTGAAGCCTTCCTTCTTCAAGTGTTCTTCCTATGTGTGCATGGAGCTCCCCCTCAATGTTTGACTTGTTGAACATCTCCATCACACCTAGCAAAAGACAATCAAGTAATTTTTGGTATCCAAATTGCTTTGGATCCATAGACATTAGTAGCACAAAATTTAGTCCCCTTAGGAATCCATTTTTCAATTTCATCCTTTTTAGTTGAAGTGGTTAGTCCTTTTGGGGCCCAAACACTTCTAAAACATTTTCCATTCACAAATCTAGGGGCACTAGATTGTCTTACATAAAAATTTGATTTTCCAAAATTATTTTTCTTTTCAAGTTCATTGGAAATCAAATCTTTTTCTTTTTGAACTTTAAGAAGCAAATTTTGTAAATCAAAACATTTTTGTTCAAAATCTTTCAATTTTGCTTCAAGTTCAAGATTTGTTTTGGAAAGCAAATCATTTTCAATTTTTATTTTTGAAATCAACTTTTTGTTCTTGGAAAATGATGTCTTGAATTCCAAAAGCAAATCATCATAGGCATCTTGTAACTCATCAAATGTATAAGAATTTGAAATAGATGAGTTAGAAGTTACCTCCCCCTCATTGAGGGCCATCAAGCATAGGTGGGCTACTTCATCATCGGTGGAGTCTTCATCACTCCATGTGGCCACATATGCTTGTTTTGAAGATGAACCCTTCTTTTTGGATTTGTGGGAGTCCTTCATCTTCTTCATCGATTCATGCTTGGATTTTTCAATTTTGCTCTTCATGAACCGGTCAAATTTGTTGAAGAGATAAGCCATCTCTTCATCTTCACTTTCCTCCTCACTTGAATCTACATGATGGCATGTGGAGGATTTGAGAGCTACAACACTAGCATTGATGTCTAGCTCCATGATCTTCTTCTTCCCCACGGCTCTAATCTTTTCCTTCTTCTTCTCCTCTTCTTTGTTTTTCTTCATTATTTGGTGAGTGAGAAGAATCACCATAAGTTCATCAAGCTTCAAGGTTTTGAGATTCTTGGCTTCGATGATGGCGGTCCTCTTTGAGTCCCATGACTCGGGAAGGGAGTAGATAAGCTTTCGGACAAGCTTCTCTTCCGCGATGGCTTCTCCATAACCTTTAAGACCATTGGTAATAGTGGAGAACCTATCAAACATCTTCTCGATGTTCTCTTCCGGATCCATCTTGAAGTTCTCATACTCTAAGGTTAGGACCCCAATCTTGGTCTCCTTGACTTCATCGGTTCCCTCGTATGTGACTTCAAGCTTGTCCCATACCTCCTTGGCACTCTCACAAGAAGACATCTTCTCATAGATGGTTGGGCCAAAAGCACAAAAGAGCATGTGCAAGGCTTTGCAATTAAGCTCCATCTTCTTGCGATCGTCGGCACTCTATTCCGCTTTGCTTCCTTGAGGTACGAACGGACCATCTTCAAATATGTCGCATAGCTTGTAATCTCTTGACTTCAAGAAGAATTTCATCTTTGTCTTCCAATGGGCATATTGATTTCCGTCGAAGAAAGGCGATTTGTCAATTGATTGTGCCATTGAGCCGGTTGGTGAAATGTTGATCAAGCTTGCCGGATCTTCTCAATAGGATGTGAATCCCCTTCGATTGAGCCAAGCTCTGATACCAATTGTTGAGATTTTAGGGGCTCGATTCGATCAACCGTTCTTGCTCGCCAAGTTTGGAGAAGTTGGATAATTGGGTGTTTTAGTGGGAGGTGGAAATTAGGCAATTTGACACAAGGATTTATAGTGGTTCAACCTTCTAACCAAGGTCTACATCCACTACCTTAGCTCCCCACTAAGGATTTCCAACAAATTCACTAAGAATTTTGTCCCCTTTTCTCGGATTAGGAGGAAGCCGTTACAAACCTCAAAGCTTTCTACCCAAAGCTTGAAGGAACACTCTCTTTACAAAGAAAGACTTAGAAAACTAGAAATCCCTCTAAAAGGTGTTTGTTTGCAATTCTAAGCTCTCACCCAAAACCTAAACACTTGAGCAAATTTAACAATGTAAGCTCACAAGTGTTGTCTAAGCAAGAAATGAACAATTAAAGCTCTAGATAAATTTTGACATCATAATGTTGTAACAATTGAAGCATTAACCATTACAAGATGCTTGGAGGTCCCTTTTATACTCTCAATTGAGTTTGTAGTCGTTACTAGCCGTTGAGGATGATTTGGAGTCGTTGAGGACTTTATTTCCCTTCATTAATGCTGTTCTGTAGCTATCCATATTGATACGCGTGGAACCGTATCGGTACGACCTTTATCAGAAACTAGCCGTTGGGCTCTTGTCAGCCTGGGCGTATCGATACGCTTGAGGGCGTATCGGTACGGGTTCACTTTTAAAAGACCGTTGGAAAATAGCCGTTGGGGTTGGTTGAAAGGGGATCGATACGCTTACCTTGCATATCAAAACGATCCCGATCCGTATCGAAACGACCAAGCCTATTTCGATACGGGTTTTGGCAGTGACCAAATTTGGGCAAAAAGGTATCAGTACGGGTACCACCGTATCGATACAGGTTCGTTGAAAATACAAGTTTGGCTATTAAAAACATGAAAAGTCTTGTCAAAAACCTCTTTAAATACCTCAAACATAATTCCAAGTTGTTTGGACTTAAAACCAAGTTTTAAATTCTTTTCAAATTAGTCCAAAACATTTTTCAATTATTATATCAAAACACTAGTTCTACAATATCTCATTCTCTAGCCGTCTTCCCCAAAACCCTTGTCGTTTCCCCCTTTTCATCATGTTCTAAACTTCCCCTAGGGCTAAGGGTTGATTCTGTAAAGTAGTTGCAAAGATTGTACTGTTTTTAGGAATTTTCTGTTCAATAAAATACAACTTCAAGTTTGCTTATTCTAGTTCCTACATCTTGCAAGAGTATCGGGAGAGCATTGTGAGATTATCTATTTACTTAATATCGGGAGTGTTAAGTATACGAAAGGAATAAGTATGGGTTCTCCAGTTTATGGTTGAACTATCTCGGACCTAGGGAAAGGACGAGGTTAAGTGGCTAAGGAAGAATTCAACAATATTGGTGTTCACCATTTGATTCACGCCGGGAGGTATCATCCAAGAAGTGTCATCAACAATACTTGGACCTAGGGATAGGACAAGTCACAACAGGGATTCTTGCCAAGCTTGAAGTACAGAGTTGTGTGATCGCTGCCGCGGCAACAACAGACTGCTGCTGCGACATGTGCTGCCGCGACAGGGACAATAACATAACATGAGTTCTTATGCAGTGCAACACCTACTCTACCAAGCAGATCAATACCGGCCTATTTCTTAACCCTGAAAACTTCGTTATCTTATATTCAGTATTCTTCAATATTATTCCTCAATCATTTAAACTCTTTTTCTTCTCTCTTGTGCAGCAATCCAAGGATAAAGCTATTTCCAGTCCCTGTGGATTCGACATCCGATACTTTGAGTATCACTTTACTACTTGCGTCACGTACACTTGCACTACATTGCGATAGGACTTTTGACACGCAACAACATGCAAGGTCATTAGGGTTACCATGCGAATGGCTAGAGATAGGTGTAAATGTTACTAGCTCTTTTGGTGATACAATGGTGATTAGGAAGGTGTATAGGAGGTGCCTCTTGATGGTTCAGGGCCACGTATTTCCGGTCGATATGATGGAGTTACCCTTCTACGGTTTTGACGTGATTTTGGGCATGGATTGGCTCGTAGAGCATAGGGCTAGGGTTGACTTCGAGACCAAGATAGTCTCCTTGAGGCTTACCGATGACTTTGAGATTGTTGTAGTTTGTGAGAACGTTAGGTTCTTGTCCAATGTGGTTTCGGCTTTGGAAGCTCAGAAGTTGTTAAGTTCGGGGTGTCAGGCTTACTTGGCTTATTTAATGAATCCAAATATGAGTGAGGTGAGACCTCAAGACATCAGAACAATATGTGATTTTCCGAGTGTTTTTCCAGAAGAGTTACCGGGTTTGCCTCCAGACAGAGCAGTTGAGTTTGCTATCGAGACATATTCTGATTCTGCACCGGTGTCGATTGCTCCGTATAGAATGGCACCGAAAGGGTTGAAGACACTGCTTCAGGAGTTGACCAATAGATGTTTCATTAGGCCTAGTATTTCTCCGTGGGGTGCTCCGGTCTTGTTTGTGAAGAAGAAAGATGGTAGCATGAGGATGTGTTTAGATTATAGGCAGTTGAATAAGGTGTCAGTGAAGAACAAATACCCTTTGCCTAGGATAGATGACTTGCTAGACCAATTGAGAGGTGCTTATATGTTTTCGAAGATTGACTTGAGTTCCGGGTACTATCAATTGAAGGTAAAGGATGTGGACATACCGAAGACAGCCTTTCGTACACGTTATGGGCATTATGAGTTTTTGGTGATGCCTTTTGGGTTGACTAACGCTCCAGCAGCTTTCATGGATACGATGAACCGTGTGTTTCATGAGTTCTTGGACAGGTTTGTGGTAGTGTTCATAGACGACATCTTAGTATACTCTAGGACTGAAGAGAAGCATGATGAGCATTTGCGGTTAGTACTTTAGACCCTGCTAGAGAATCAGTTGTATGCCAAGCTAAGCAAATGTGAGTTTTGGATTAGGGAGGTAGTCTTCCTAGGTCACGTGATCTCGACTAATGGGATTAGTGTGGATCCCAAAAAGATAGACGCTATAGTGAATTGGAAACAACCGAATTCGGTGACAGAAATCCGCAGTTTCCTAGGTTTGGCGAGATACTATAGAAGGTTTGTTGAGGGGTTTTCTAGGATAGCGGCTTCTTTGACCAAGTTGCTACAGAAGAATGTTTCGTATGAGTGGTCAGATGCAAGGCAAGAAGCGTTTGAGAAATTGAAGAAAGCTTTGACCGAAGCTCCTATCCTGATTCAGCCTGAACCGGGAAGAGAATTTGTGGTTTATAGTGATGCATCCTACGTAGGGTTAGGTTGTGTGCTTATGTAAGAGGGTAAGGTGGTAGCATATGCGTCGCGACAGTTGAAAGTTCGCGAGAAGAATTATCCTACCCATGACATAGAGCTAGCCGTAGTGGTGTTCGCGTTGAAGATTTGGAGACACCATCTTTATGGTGAGAAGTGCACTGTGTATACCGACCACAAGAGTTTGAAGTATTTGATGTCTCAAAGGGAGTTGAACCTCAAGCAACGTAGGTGGTTAGAGCTTCTTAAGGATTATGACCTCACAATAGAATATCTTCCGGGTAAGGCAAACGTAGTGGCCGATGCCTTGAGTAGAAAAGTGGTTGTTGGGTTACGAGCTATGTTTGCGAGATTGAGCGTGTCCAATGATGGTGGGTTGATAGCCGAGCTTCAGGTTAAGCCTTTGTTAGTTCAGTTAATTTGAGAGAAGCAGTTGAGAGATGAGTCTTTGGCACCTCATGTGCAAGACATAGCCGAAGATAGGCCTACCGAGTATTGTTTTGGGGAGAATGGGATCCTATGTTACAAGGATAGGATAGTGGTTCCGGAAGATACTGAGTTGAGACGTAAGATCTTGAATGAAGCTCATAACAGTCCTTTTGCTATGCATCTGGGTAACACGAAGATGTATCGAGGGTTAAAAGAATAGTACTATTAGGTTCGTTTGAAGAAGGATGTGGCCGAGTTTGTAAGTAAGTGTATGGTTTGTCAGCGGGTCAAGGCCGAGCATCAGTTTCCCTCAAGATTGTTACAGCCGTTGAAGATTCTGGAATGGAAGTGGGAACGTATTACCATGGACTTTGTGTTAGGGCTACCGTTGACTCCTTCGAGGAAGAATTCAGTGTGGGTGATAGTGGATAGGTTTACTAAGTGTGCTTACTTCATACCAGTTCATACCACATATACCTTAGACAAGTTGGCCGATCTGTATAACTGTGAGATAGTGAGACTACATGGGGTACCGAAATCAATTGTGTCAGACCGAGATCCGAGATTTACAGCTAGATTTTGGTAGTGTATGCATCGAGCCTTGGGTACTTGGTTGAACTTCAGCACATCGTATCATCCGCAGTCAGATGGTCAGTTTGAGAGAGTGATTCAGGTGTTGGAAGATATGTTGAGATGTTGTGTCATTGATTTTCAGGGGTCGTGGGAGAAACATCTACCGTTAGTAGAGTTTGCGTATAACAAAAATTTTCAGTCGAGTATTCAGATTGCTCCGGATGAGGCCTTGTATGGTAGGAAGTGTAGAACTCCAATTTGTTGGGCCGAAGCCGGACAGAAACTTGTACCAATGCCTGGTTTGCTTAAGAGCACCACCGAGAAGGTAAAGTTGATATGTGATCGTTTGAAGGTAGCTTCAGATCGACAAAAGTCCTATGCCGACTTAAAGAGGAAAGAGGTAGAGTATTCCGTGGGAGATAAAGTGTTTTTGAAAGTCTCACCTTGGAAGAAGGTAATGAGGTTTGGTAGGAAGGGTAAGTTAAGCCTAAGATTCATTGGACCTTATGAGGTAGTTGAGAGGATTGGTCCCGTTGCATATAGATTGAGACTCCCGACCGAACTAGAGAAGATTCATGATGTGTTTCACGTGTCAATGCTCCGAAAGTATAGATCGGATCCGTCCCATGTAATGCCCGTAGAAGAGATTGATTTGAATCCGGACTTGTCTTACAATGAAGAACCCGTTGAGATACTTGCTTCTGATAGCAAGGTGTTGCGTGGCAAGACCATTGAGTTGGTCAAGGTGTTATGGAGACATAGAGGTGTGGAAGAGGCCACATGGGAGAGGAAAGCTTATATGCTTGAGCAGTTTTCGTACTTGTTTCCGTCATGTAATTTCGGGGATGAAATTTCTTAAGTGGGGGAGAGTTGTAACGCTCGGGGTTTGGGGATCGGGTGAAATTAAAATAATAAAATAATTATTTTGGGCCTCGTGTTTTCAAAACAAATAAATTATGTTGGACTTATTACAAAACAAGCCCAAATAGCCATGCATATCTCCTATTTGTAAATGCCTTATTTCATCAAGGGTATTTTGGTCTTTGGCCTTTTAATTTTAAACAAACATTAAAAATGCCCAATTTAGCTCATCTTCTTCCCCCCTTCACTTTCATTTTCACGACAAAAACACCTTCAACATAGTGTTCACTGTTCCATCTTCCTTCTTGTTGAAGATTTTTCGAAGGTAAACCCATTTTCGACTTGCCCTCATCATTCTCTATAAGTCTATAGTTTTATTTTTCATTAAAACCCATGATTTCTCATTTTGGTGTTTTGAAGTTTTAGATTAAAAGTATGAACTTTATTAGCTTTAACTTAAGCTTTTGATTTATTAATGTTATATAAGTTGTTGACAATCTAAAAGGTCCATCATACTTGATTTTTACTTGGTATTATGTTGATTCCCGAAACTGGGTTTTAGGGAGGTTTTAGAGAGTTTAAATGTTGAGTTTTTGGGGTGTTTGGTGTGGGAAATTGGGGGATGATGTTTGGTTGATATATAAGGGTTGTTTTGGTAGCTTTGGGGAGTAATATAAGTGTTGGAATCATTGGTTTTAGGCTGTGCTTTAGGGCTGCTCGGGAATGAGGATTTTGGGGTTGTCTTTAGTTTGAAATCATGTATTTTGTGCTTGGTTTGTGTTCCGGGTTGGCTACATTGAATTGTGGTTGTTTTGATTGTGTTGGGATGTTTAGAAGCAAGGAATTGTGTTGGTGAAGCCTCAGGGACGAATCCGGAGAATTTGGAGACTTGAGCTTGGTATTCGGCTTCCGTTTGAGTAGCAACGGTGAGTAGAAACGTCAAACTTTGTTTTGCTTTCGAAATGGGACTCTTTGGGTTTTAGGTGGGACCTAGAGGGTTCACCTAAACCCAAGTGTAAGTTACTATTCCTACCTTTTTGTTATGTGTTGATGAGTGGCTATATGTTGTGGTATCATGTGCATCTTGAGTTGTTTTACACCCGTTGTTGTTGTGTAGTTGTGTTGAAGTCGAGCATCACATGATGGTTTTCATAACTACGGTGATGAGTGGTCCCACCGGTAGTGACTAGTAGTAAAGTAAGGTGATAAGTGGTCCCATCAGAAAACTACTAGTCGAACGGTGATGTGTGGTCCCACCGTGTGTGTTGGTTGTGCATGTGCAAACCATGTGTAGTCTTGTTGTGATATCATTCGTGCATCCATTGATTTATTTGTCAATTATGAAAAGTATTTTGAAAATTGCATGCTTGTTGAGTTTTAGAGGTTCACTCACTAGGCTAGCTAGCTTACGCTCTCCTTTATTTCCAACATGCAGATCATTAGAGTTCGGGAGGCAAGTGGGCAAGGGAGCTGCTTTTGGAGTTCTCAAGTAGCTCAAGTATGATTTACGTGTTTGTAATAATGCCTAGGCGATGGGGTGTAGACTTGTTTGGAGTTGGTGTCAAACTCCTTAGTATGATTTTGTGCGTTTGAGTGAACATGTTGAATTGTTGATGTTATGCTGGCCATGTTTGTGCCTTTATGTCATGGATTGTAGACCATGTTTACTTGATGCATAAATGTCTTTTTTTTGGAGACTTGTACCCTTCCCCATAAATGCTATGTGTGTTTGTCTAAGGCATGTTATCTTAAATGCTATGTATGAATCCTTTGTTGAACTGATGCTTCTCTTATGGCATGGCTTTTATATGTATGTCGAGTGCTAAGCATGCTTGTTATAGTGTGCCTTGTATCTAGAGTTAATGCATGTTGGTTGTGGAAGGTCTTAGTTGGTGTTTGGGGCAACCTTGTGCCATAAACCAGCTAAAACCAGTCTGCTCGCAGCAGGCGTATCGAAACGGTCTATCCCGTTTCGATACGGCCCCTTGTTTCAGGCCAGGCGTTTCGATACGCGGGAGGGGCATTTCGATACAATTTTTCTACTGGAAATCTGAGATTTTGACGAGAATATGAGAGTATCAAAATGGTCCTAGGCGTTTCGGAACGGTCTTCGTAGCGTTGACCACGAGAAATTGACCGATGAGGGCGTATCGATACGGTCTCCTCGAGTTGACTTTGGACAGTTGACCTAGTCAAGGCGTATCGATACACCCTTTGGGCGTTTCGATACGGCTTGCAGTTTAAGCTAAAATAGACTGTTTTTGGTATGCTGTTTGGGTTGATCGCCTCACTTGTTGCTTCCATTGTTGTCTTTTCACATAGGTTTAGTTTAATCCATTTAGACCAGATAATAATTAAATATATTTTCTAGGTTTGCCAACCGAATGGGAGCCTTAGCGGGTTTCACTTTAGTGTTCCCCGTGTAGCCTACTCGGACCGGTCAGTCGTCCAGACCGGAACGAGGGGGCTACAAAAATTGTCTTGATCCAAAAGTTTTATGGGAGGCATTCCCTGAAGTGAATGCAAGCATGCTGTTTATTCCATGCAATTATTGGATTCGATTCATTCCCTGAAGTGAATGCAAACATAGTAAATCACTATTCAATTGGTAACATAACTTTGATATAATCCAACTATATTGGCTAGACATCCCGTTCTGCGAGGCTATTGGTCTCAAAGGAGATTTTTAAAGGACTTTGTGGACTAGTTTAACAATGCCGCGTACGAGGATTAAATATTTGTTATCTGTGATGATGATATGTTAATAAAAACATACTCTACTTTTCACGAAAAATAATGTTTTCCTCAGATATAATATCGTGAAAAAGGTTTCAAAGGCCCACTAGCTCTACTTCATTCCATGAAGTAAATGTGAGATTATATTATGGAAAGAATATAAGCCACATTAGAAGTTGTGGTCGTGATTGAAACCATGAATATAGATATGGAAAATATGTTCACTTTAAGGATACTTCTACCCACCGGTAGTGAGGTTATAACTTATAAGGATGACAAGAGTGATAAAGATCATTCTAATGAAGTAAAATCCTTTTTATTACCAATGCGATGTTATAAACCATTGGTCTCGTACTTGTCGTACATTGAAAAATCAACAATCAATGAATGATAAAGGGAAGAAAATAGAAGCAAGTTTTGTTTGCGAAAAGTGACGAAGATGATATTAGTCCAACTTTATTTGGACATTGCTGGTCCAACTCTTTTGGACGTTGTTGATTTTCTTATAATCTTCGAAGGGAATAAATCATCTTCTAATTATTCTCATAATTTTGAAGAAAATTATTTATCTTTTTATTTATTTTACTTTATGTTTATTTACTTTAGATACATTAATTATTTAGGTTTTATATTTATATTTATATATTATGATATTTATTTATTTTGTTTAACATGATTACTTGTCAAATACAATATATGGTGACAATTTCTGCTCAACATAAGCATAAGATATATTTTCCCATTTAAATGCAAGAGAATAATATGAGTACTATATCTCAAAGTACTGAAAATATTAATGCTCTAGAAGAGCAATAAATTCTTGAGAGAAAGCACATTATGAAAAGTGCAGAATTACGAATATTGCAATAACTACCGCTAATGGTAATAATATCGTCACCACTAGAAGTGGAAATTTTAAGAGAGCAATAGGAGCTTGTAAAATACCCATTTGAGAATTATAGATAACATATGTTATCGATTGACATTTGAAATAGAATGAGTCTACCACGTGCGACGAATATTGTTGAACACCACTAACGATGAACATCGATGAACACCATTAATTTTTTTTTAATTTTAAAAATCTAAAGGACTAAAGTTATAATTAAAATTATCTCTTAAAAAATAAAAATCAAATTTAAAAATTACTTTATAATATTTTTAATAGGTTAGAATCAAATATACTCAATTCTCCTAAACCCTAACAAAATCAATCTCTTAAAAAAATAGAAACCAGTTTATAAATTTTTAATAGATTAGAGTCAAATATACCCAACTCTCCTAAACCTAAATCCTAACACGAAACATTTTCCACTTGAGTTTCCCTGGGTGATCTCAGACGATTCATGTCTCAAACTCAAATAGCCATGGAAATATTCTCGAAACTAGGAATGAATTTGGAGGAAAAGGAAGTTGAATTTTGTTGTCTCAAATTCAACCTTGAATTTTTTAGGGTTTAAGTTTAGGAGAGTTGAGTATATTTGATTCTAATCTATTGAAAAATTATAAATTGATTCCTTTTTTTTAAGAGATTGATTTTGTTAGGGTTTAGGAGAATTGGGTATATTTGATTCTAACCTATTAAAAAATATTATAAAGTAACTATTAAATTTGATTTTTATATTTTTAAGAGATAATTTTAATTATAATTTTAGTCCTTTAGATTTTTAAAATTTTAAAAAAAAAGTAATGGTGTTCATCGGTGTTCATCGTTAGTGGTGTTCAACAATGTTCGTCGCCCGTTGTAGAATTTTCCTTTAAAATAAGTCAATGTAAATATTAGTTCGGTAGCCAAAAGGTCAGTTGAAAGCTCTAGAAGAGCTATATATTGCTACCAAAAGATAATTTCCATTGAAAGTTCTAAAAGAGCTAAAGATATTCCTATTCAATGGAACAATTTTGACGGTCGTACTTGACATGTACGAGTGAGATTGAATCACAAGTTATGATAAACCAAAAGTTTACGAAATTCAAAAATTAATATACACACTTGTATATAGTTGATATGATCGGTTAGACCATCCTGATCAATAATGATGCGAAAGCTATTGAGATTTATATGCACATTTATTAAAAGAACCTCAAGTTCTTGTGGTGTTTGTTCTCAAAGGAATTGATTAAATTTCACTTATTGAAAGAACACAAAGTTTTTGTGTTGCTTGTTCTCAAAGAAAATGATTAAGATCACACTTACCAAAAGAACATGAAGTTCTTGTACTAAAGCTAAAACTGCATGTCTTGCATATCTGAATGAAATATTGGCCCATATATCCGCAAATGTGAAAAATTTTATATTATTTTAGTAGATGCATCTACATTGTTTTATCAACTTACAACCAGAAGTTTGTGAGATTGATTATAAAAGGATTCAAATTATGCGGCTAGACTATTCGTCTTGCAAAAGCTAGTGGATTTAAATTTTAGGCTATATCAGTTGATACGAAGCCTATTGATTATAAAAAATATAGTTGAGCAAAATTTCTATTGGATGCCTCCTTTTTAATAGCTAAACTATGAGAACAAAATAATTATTATTTATATGGTATTTCCATATATGAGCACTTATACGCATCAAGCCAACGAGTTATAATAAAATCTGTAACACTCGGGTTTAGGGGTTAGATGAAAATAATATTTTAATATTATTTGGGCTCGGTTTTATAATTTAAATAATATTCGGGTTTTAATTTCAAAATAAATGGTGTTGAACATATTTTGATTTTAGCCTAAATAGCCATGGATCACCTTCTTTGTGAATAGTCCATTTCATTAAGGGCAAAGTGGTCTTTAGCCTTTAAATTTAAACAAACAATTAAAAATACCCATTTCTCACCATCTTCCACTATTCACCTTCTTCTTCTTCAACGGGAAAAGAAAGAGCTCTCTACCAAACACTATTCCATCCAAAAAGCTCTCTCATTTCAACTCCATTTTGAAAGGTAATGACGTTTTTTTACTTCCCCTCAACTCCCTCTCTTTAAAAGTACCTTTTATTTTCATTTTCATAGAGGTTTTAGAAAATGGAATTTTGGAAAGTTTGGATTAAAAATGGAAGCTTTATGATGTTAAGTGAAATGTTTTGATTTAATATGTTTAGTTATGATGTATAGAGGTCAAATGGTATAACATATGTGAATTTCAAATGATTTTGAGCAATTTTCGGATTTGGGTTTCAAGGGGGGTTTTGGAGGGTTTTAAAGTGGTTTTTGGGGTGGTTTAATGTTGGTTTTTGAGAGCTGGTCTTAGTGTGATATATGAGGGTCACTTTGGGTGTATTTGATGGTTGTTTGGATGCTTGAATTGGAAGATTTCAGTGAGTTTTGTGGGTTGCTCGGGAATTCTATTTTGGGCTTGATTTTGAGTGTTGGATGCTTGAAAACGTTAATCCGGGTTAGTTCCGACGATGAGTTATTGATTGTGGATGTTTTGTTTGTGTTTGGGATTGATTAGAATCGATGTTGGACATCGGTGAAGCATCGGAAGTAAATTCGGGAATTCGAAGGTGGTCGCTTGCTTGGTCTTTAAGCTTGAGAGCTTAGGTGAGTGGTTAATTATTTTACTTGGTTTTAAAATGGTTGGTTCGAGTATGTGGACTAGGTCGGGCTTGGTAGACCCACCTAGAGTTAGGATTAGGGTGGTAGCCTAATCCTAAACTTGATCTAGAGCCTTTGGATGAACTCATATATTTGGATGTGTATGTCTCGTATGAAATGTGATATGAATGCTATGTATATTGTGTTATACATGTGAGATGAGGCATGATTTGTGATGCTTGAGACATGCATGATGATGGTTTATGGTGAGTACGTGCTAAGCACGGAATTGATTGAAATGAGTAATGTAAAATGAGTGAAATGTTGGCACTAGTATGCTTGAGTACAAATGATCGATCATTAGGATGTTAGTGTGTACACATGAGTCAAAAGTCGCGCATGGCCTTGGTGGCGTTGAGTCACCAAGGAGGAGTACGGGTTCGCCCGAAAATTGTATATATATATAGTCGGTGATGAGTGGAATCCCATCGACGGGGCGTGAGGATGAGTGGAATCCCCTCCGCGAGACCGGTGATGAGTGTAATCCCACCGTGAGGTAAAGTGGTTGTTGGATGTGAGTTCCAACGTGTCTATCCGCGTATTCGGGTCATAGCTAGGTGCCAATGTTGATTGATAGGTGTATCAATGTGTTGTGATATATGATCCTTGTTTGGATGTTTGAAATGTGATTACATGTGTTGAGGAATTGAGCTCATGATCATGACATTTAATTGTATATTGCTCATGCATCTTTATCTTGTGGCTCTTGTGGATCCTTGGTATATATGTGTAATGCCTTGGCTAGATCGTGCTCGGACCCTGCAATGTTGAGGTTTGTTTTAAGAGCTTACCCTCACTAAGCATCATTGCTTACGCTCTCTTTGTTCAACATTGCAGATCCTTAGTTCGTGGGTTGCTTGCGCAAGTGGAGGGCCTCCAAGTGTGGTTGTTGGCTTTGAGCACATCAAGTATGAGTTTTTAATGTTGAACATGTAATAGTTAAGCAATGGGACATGTGTCATTTTGATGGATGATTGTTGGTTGTTTAGGAGCTTGCTTAGACTCCATGTTATGTTGCTTTTGTATGGCTTGTGATGCCATGTTTGAATTGTAATCCATGCCTAAATTTCTTATCATGAATGTTGGCTATGTTCCTTGAGGTTGCCTTTATGTTTGAATGTTGAAGTATGAGACTTTGGATGCTTAAATGTCATCCTTGATTCAATTGCATGTTTCCCTTGATGTATGTACATGTTGGGTGTTTGTATGGCTAATCAATGACCTTTAAATGTTGTATGAATGCTTGTTTGGGTCTAGAGAAGTCCTAAATTGTATCTAGGTCCGAGTCTTGTTCGTTTTAGCTGAGTTTGGGAGTTTTGCAGTGCAGGGGTATCGATACGGTTGGTCCCGTATCGGTACAGCCTTCTTGTTTCAGGCCTAGTGTTTCGATACGCGAGGGGGCGTATCGATACCTTTTTGGTCACTGGAGCTACTGTCCATTTTGGTATCGATACGGGTCTCTGGCGTATCGATACGGTCTTTTTAGCGTTGACCGTGAGAAGTCAACCGTTGGGGAGAGTATCGATACACTCCTTGGGCGTATCGATACGGTCTCCACGGGTTGACTCTGACCAGTTGACCTAGTCAAGGGGTATCGATACACCCCTTAGGTGTATCGATACCGCCTGCAGTTTAAGTTTAAAATTGGGCTGTTAAATGTTGGTTTGGGTTCGTTTGATTGTCTCGTATATGCTGTTCCGTTGTATGATCACTTAGGATTTAATACTCATCTAGACAAGATTTAAAATGAAAAAAAAATATATAGGGTTGCTAACCGAGGGGGAATCCTTAAGGGGGTTTTCACTCGGTTTTCCCCGTGTGGCCCACTCGGACCGGTCATCCGGCCAGACCGAGACGAGGGGGTTACACTTGTTGGTATCAAAGTCTAAGGTTACCGAGACCTTGGGCAGGTAAGTGAGGTAAATTTAAGTTTTGAATTGATTTACACGGTGTTTGCTTGCTTTGCAAGAATGATTGCTTGTGTGACAAGTATGTTGATTGTTTTATTCAAAGAATGAGTGTAAGTGTCCCATTGCTACTATTACATTGGAAAAAGGATTTTTAAGTGAGGGAACGTACTTGAACACTTGGAAGCCTTGCCTTGCTAACCCAGCTTTGTATGCTTTGTTGTTGTGGTTGTAGTTAATATCTGTGAGAGCGATGTCTAGACCGAGAGGTAGACCGAGAGTGGTTCATCAGGAACCACGGGTTGCGGCTCCTGTTGAGCCGGCAGTTGGTGTGGAGGCTCACATAGAAGGGCCGATGGCCGCGGGAGTTGGCGCTCCTCCACCACCTCCACCACCACCACCTCCTCCACCTGGAGTTGGGGGCGAGGATGGAGCCGGAGGAGATGGACCTCAAGGTGGCCAAGGTCTAGCTGGAATTGATATGACTCCGCTAGTGCAAGTGATAGCGGGAGCGTTTCAGGCCGCAGTTGCGGGAGCTCAGGCTGCAGCTCAGCCTAGGGGTGACGATGCCAGTCTACCTTTGAAGAGGCTTCGTAGCTTGGGGGCCGAGGAGTTTAGAGGATCTACTCCGGAGAGGTCGAAGTTATGGTTGGAGTAGACAGTTCGTATCTTGGCTCAGATGGGTTGTGCGGGCGCACGTAGATTGGGTTGTGTGATCTCATTGCTTCAGGGTGATGCCTACACTTGGTGGGTCACCATTACTACCGGGGTTCCAGAGGCAGAGATTGACTGGGATTTCTTTGATACCACTTTCCGGAAGAGGTACTTGGGGCCAAGGTACCTAGATGAGAAGAAGCGAGAGTTTATAGCCCTTACTCAGGGAGAGGCTTCTGTGACTGATTATGAGATCCGCTTTGTTCGCTTGAGTCAGTATGCTCCAGAGTTGGTTCCTACTGAAGTGGAACACCGTAACCGTTTCCGTTATGGATTGAATGAAGAGATTAAGAGGTACACGCTAGCTTCTGACTACTCAGACTTTGATGTGTTGGTCGCGAGGGCCATGGACTTAGAGCACAGTTTGGGTTCGGCCAAACGATCTGGTGGTTCCAGTTCTGGTAAGAGGCATAACCACTTTGATGGTAGAGATGCCAAGAGGCACAGAGGTGGCGGACATCAGTTCGACCATAGACGTGGCGGTGGCCACCATGGTAGGGGCCATCAGGGCCATAGAGGAGGAGTGCGTTTGCCCGAGTGTACCCGTTGTGGGAGACAGCATGCTGGTGAGTGTTGGGGTAAGTTCCATGCTTGTTGGAACTGTGGTTCGAGGGACCACTTTAGGAGGGATTGTCCGCATCAGGCGGCACAGGCACCGAACATTGCTTAGGCTCCTATGAGAGCGAATGATTTTCAGAGAGGCCGTGGGCACGGTCGTGGCTACTTCCAGCCTAGGGCTGATGCACCTAGGGTAGATGCTCAGAGGAACCTTGCTCATGTTGTGGCAGTGCAGCCAGAGGCGGGAGGACCATCGAGAGTTTATGCTCATAGAGAGGCCAGGAACGACACTGATGTGATAGCAGGTAATTTCGAGTTACAGTCTATGTCTTTGCTTTCTTTGGTTGATTCGGGTTCTACGTATTCCTACATTTTGAGTGAGCATGCACAGAAGTTAGATATCCATGTTGATATCTTAGATGTAGGTATGCATGTTACTAGTTCTTTTGGTGAGACAGTTGTGGTTAGACGTATGTATAGGAGATGTCCACTGAAGATTTAGGGTCATGTGTTCTCAGTTGATATGATGGAACTTCCTTTCTATGGTTTCGACATAATTTTGGGTATGGACTGGTTGGTTGAGCATCGAGCTAGGGTGGATTTTGAAACAAAGAGAATTTCTTTGAAGCTTTCTGATGACTACGAGGTAGTGGTAGTGGGCGAGAACATTAAGTTCTTGTCTAATGTGGTGTCAGCTTTAGAGGCTCATAGGTTGATGGACTATGGATGTGGGGATTATTTAGCTTATGTTATGAATCCAGATATGAGTGAAGCTAGACCGAAAGATATCAGAACAGTGTGTGACTTTCTAGATGTGTTTCCTGAAGAGTTTCCGGGTTTGCCTCCTGACAGGGATGTTGAGTTTGTGATTGAGACTGTTTCAGGATCTAATCCAGTTTCGATAGCTCCGTATCGTATGGCTCCGAAAGAGTTGAAAGAATTAAAGAGTCAGTTGCAAGAATTATTAGACCGTGGTTTCATTAGGCCTAGTAGTTCTTCGTGAGGTGCTCCCGTGTTGTTTGTGAAAAAGAAAGATGGTAGTATGCGCATGTGTGTTGACTATAGACAGTTGAATCAGTTGACTGTGAAGAACAAGTATCTGTTGCCTCGTATATATGATTTGTTTGATTAGTTGAGAGGTGCTTCAGTGTTCTCGAAGATAGATTTGAGATCCGGGTACTACCAGTTAAAGGTGAAAGAGTGTGATGTTCCGAAGACAGCTTTTAGGACTAGATATGGTCACTATAAGTTTCTTGTGATGTCGTTTGGGCTCACGAATGCACCTGCAGCATTTATGGACATGATGAACAAAATTTTTAGAGACTATCTAGACCGTTTTGTAGTTGTTTTCATTGATGACATACTTGTGTACTCGAAGACAGAAGAAGAGCATGATGAGCACTTGAGATTTGTTTTATAGAGATTGTTGAGCAATCAGTTGTATGCGAAGCTTAGTAAATGTGAGTTCTGGATTCGAGAGGTTGTATTTCTTGGCCATGTTGTTTCGGCCGAAGGTATCCGAGTTGATCCATCGAAGATTGAGGCGATTGTTGAGTGGAAACAACCTAAGTCCATGACCGAGATTAGGAGTTTTCTAGGATTAACCGGTTACTATAGGAGATTTGTTGATGGTTTCTCTAGGGTAGCTGCTCCTTTGACTAAATTGTTGCAAAAAGGAGTCAAGTTTGAATGGTCAGATGCAAGACAGAAGGCCTTTGAGAAATTGAAAGAAGCTTTGACAAATGCTCCAGTGTTAGTGCAACCTGTTTCCGATAAGGAGTTTGTGATTTACAGTGATGCTTCCTACATAGGCTTAGGATGTGTTTTGATGCAAGAAAGGAGAGTTGTTGCTTATGCTTCTAGACAGTTGAAGGTTCATGAGAAGAACTATCCTACTCATGATATAGAGCTAGCCGCAGTTGTGTTTGCATTGAAGATTTGGCGTCATTATTTGTATGGTGAGAAGTGTATAGTTTACGTCGATCACAAGAGCTTGAAGTATATGATGACACAGAAAGAGTTGAACTTGAGACGGAGAAGATGGCTAGAGTTGCTAAAAGATTATGATTTGACCATTGAGTACCATCCGGGTAAAGCAAATGTAGTAGCTGATGCTTTGAGTAGAAAAGTGGCCGTTGAGTTGAGAGCTATGTTTGCTAGATTGAGTGTGTCCGATGATGGTGGTTTGATCACCGAGTTGCAAGTGAAGCCTTCTTTGATTCAGTTGATTAGAGAGAAGCAGTTGCAAGATGTGAGTTTAGTTCCTCATGTTCAGGACATAGCCGAAGGAAGACCGACCGAGTACAGTTTCAGTGGTGAGAACTTGTTGTGCTTTAGAGATAGAATTGTTGTACCAGAAGATGTCGAGTTGAGACGTCAGATTCTGAGCGAAGCACATTCGAGTCCCTTTTCTATGCATCCGGGTAGTACCAAAATGTACCGAGATTTGAAGAATGATTACTTCTGGGTTGGTTTGAAGAGAGATGTAGCCGAGTATGTGAGCCGTTGTATGGTTTGTCAGAGAGTGAAGGCAGAACATCAGGTTCCTTCAGGTTTGTTACAGCCTTTGAAGATTCCGGAATGGAAATGGGAGAGAATCACCATGGATTTTGTGTCGGGGTTGCCTTTGTCTCCTTCGAAGAAGAACTCCGTTTGGGTGATTGTGGATAGGTTCACTAAGTGTGCTCACTTCTTAGCAGTGAACACTACGGATTCCTTAGACAAGTTGGCAAACTTGTATATCCGTGAGATTGTGAGACTTCATGGAGTTCCAAAGTCCATTGTTTCAGATAGGGATCCTAAATTTACTTCGAGGTTCTAGGGTTGCTTGCATAGTGCTTTAGGTAGCCGCTTGCATTTCAGCACGTCTTATCATCCTCAGTCCGATGGGCAGTCAGAGCGAGTGATACAGATTCTTGAGGATATGCTTTGTTGTTGTGTGATTGACTTCCAGGGTTCTTGAGAGAAGCACTTACCGTTGGTTGAGTTTGCTTACAACAACAGTTATCAATCTAGTATTCAGATGGCTCCTTATGAGGCTTTGTATGGTAGACGATGTAGGACTCCGATCTGTTGGGCTGAAACAGGTCAGAGATTGTTACCTATGCCAGACTTGCTTAAGGGGACTACCGACAAGGTGAAGTTGATTTGTGATCGTTTGAAAGCAGCTTCCGATCGTTAGAAGTCATATGCAGATTTGAAGAGGAAAGAGATTGAGTACTCAGTGGGTGAGAAAGTGTTTCTGAAAGTATATCCGTGGAAGAAGGTAATGAGATTTGGCCGAAAGGGCAAGTTGAGTCCGAGGTTCATTGGTCCGTATGAGATAGTTGAGCGGATTGGGCCTGTAGCTTATCGTTTGAGGTTACCTTCTGAGTTAGAGAAGATTCATGATGTCTTTCATGTGTCTATGCTTAGGAGGTATAGATCGGATCCTTCTCATGTGATGCCCGTTGAGGAGATAGAGTTAAATCCAGATTTGTCCTATAATGAAGAGCCGGTTGAGATACTTGCTTCTGATAGCAAGGTGCTGCGTGGCAAGACCATAGAGTTGGTCAAGGTGTTATGGAGACATAGAGGTGTGGAAGAGGCCACGTGGGAGAGGAAGGCAGATATGGTTGAGCAGTTTCCGTATTTGTTTCCGCCAGGTAATTTCGGGGACGAAATTCCTTAAGTGGGGGAGAGTTGTAACACCCGGGTTTAGGGGTTAGATGAAAATAATATTTTAATATTATTTGGGCTCGGTTTTATAATTTAAATAATATTTGGGTTTTAATTTCAAAATAAATGGTGTTGAACATATTTTGATTTTAGCCTAAATAGCCATGGATCACCATCTTTGTGAATAGTCCAATTCATTAAGGGCAAAGTGGTCTTTAGCCTTTAAATTTAAACAAACAATTAAAAATACCCATTTCTCACCATCTTCCACTATTCACCTTCTTCTTCTTCAACGGGAAAAGAAAGAGCTCTCTACCAAACACTATTCCATCCAAAAAGCTCTCTCATTTCAACTCCATTTTGAAAGGTAATGACGTTTTTGACTTCCCCTCAACTCCCTCTCTTTAAAAGTACCTTTTATTTTCATTTTCATGGAGGTTTTAGAAAATGGAATTTTGGAAAGTTTGGATTAAAAATGGAAGCTTTATGATGTTAAGTGAAATGTTTTGATTTAATATGTTTAGTTATGATGTATAGAGGTCAAATGGTATAACATATGTGAATTTCAAATGATTTTGAGCAATTTTCGGATTTGGGTTTCAAGGGGGGTTTTGGAGGGTTTTAAAGTGGTTTTTGGGGTGGTTTAATGTTGGTTTTTGAGGGCTGGTGTTAGTATGATATATGAGGGTCACTTTGGGTGTATTTGATGGTTGTTTGGATGCTTGAATTGGAAGATTTCAGTGAGTTTTGTGGGTTGCTCGGGAATTCTATTTTGGGCTTGATTTTGAGTGTTGGATGCTTGAAAACGTTAATCCGGGTTAGTTCCGACGATGAGTTATTGATTTTGGACGTTTTGTTTGTGTTTGGGATTGATTAGAATCGAGGTTGGACATCGGTGAAGCATCGGAAGTAAATCCGAGAATTTGAAGGTGGTCACTTGCTTGGTCTTTAAGCTTGGGAGCTTAGGTGAGTGGTTAATTGTTTTACTTGGTTTTAAAATGGTTGGTTCGAGTATGTGGACTAGGTCGGGCTTGGTAGACCCACCTAGAGTTATGATTTGGGTGGTAGCCTAATCCTAAACTTGATCTAGAGCCTTTGGATGAACTCATATATTTGGATGTGTATGTCTCGTATGAAATGTGATATGAATGCTATGTATATTGTGTTATACATGTGAGATGAGGCATGATTTGTGATGCTTGAGACATGCATGATGATGGTTTATGGTGAGTACGTGCCAAGCACGGAATTGATTGAAATGAGTAATGTGAAATGAGTGAAATGTTGGCACTAGTATGCTTGAGTACAAATGATCGATCATTAGGATGTTAGTGTGTACACATGAGTCAAAAGTTGCGCGTGGCCTTGGTGGCGTTGAGTCACCAAGGAGGAGTACGGGTTCGCCCGGAAATTGTATATATATATAGTCGGTGATGAGTGGAATCCCATCGACGGGGCGTGAGGATGAGTGGAATCCCCTCCGCGAGACCGGTGATGAGTGTAATCCCACCGTGAGGTAAAGTGGTTGTTGGATGTGAGTTCCAACGTGTCTATCCGCGTATTCGGGTCATAGCTAGGTGTTAATGTTGATTGATAGGTGTATCAATGTGTTGTGATATATTATCCTTGTTTGGATGTTTGAAATGTGATTACATGTGTTGAGGAATTGAGCTCATGATCATGGAATTTAATTGTATAATGCTCATGCATCTTTATCTTGTGGCTCTTGTGGATCCTTGGTATATATGTGTAATGCCTTGGCTAGATCGTGCTCGGACCCTGCAATGTTGAGGTTTGTTTTAAGAGCTTACCCTCACTAAGCATCATTGCTTACGCTCTCTTTGTTCAACATTGCAGATCCTTAGTTCGTGGGTTGCTTGCGCAAGTGGAGGGCCTCCAAGTGTGGTTGTTGGCTTTGAGCACATCAAGTATGAGTTTTTAATGTTGAACATGTAATGGTTAAGCAATGGGACATGTGTCATTTTGATGGATGATTGTTGGTTGTTTAGGAGCTTGCTTAGACTTCATGTTATGTTGCTTTTGTATGGCGTGTGATGCCATGTTTGAATTGTAATCCATGCCTAAATTGCTTATCATGAATGTTGGCTATGTGCCTTGAGGTTGCCTTTATGTTTGAATGTTGAAGTATGAGACTTTGGATGCTTAAATGTCATCCTTGATTCAATTGCATGTTTCCCTTGATGTATGTACATGTTGGGTGTTTGTATGGCTAATCAATGACCTTTAAATGTTGTATGAATGCTTGTTTGGGTCTAGGGAAGTCCTAAATTGCATCTAGGTCCGAGTCTCTTTCGTTTTAGCTGAGTTTGGGAGTTTTGCAGTGCAGGGGTATCGATACGGTTCGTCCCGTATCGATACGGCCTTCTTGTTTCAGGCCTAGTGTTTCGATACGCGAGGGGGCGTATCGATACCTTTTTGGTCACTGGAGCTACTATCTATTTTGGTATCGATACGGGTCTCTGGCGTATCGATACGGTCTTTTTAGCGTTGACCGTGAGAAGTCAACCGTTGGGGAGAGTATCGATACACTCCTTGGGCGTATCGATACGGTCTCCATGGGTTGACTCTGACCAGTTGACCTAGTCAAGGGGTATCGATACACCCCTTAGGTGTATCGATACCGCCTGCAGTTTAAGTTTAAAATTGGGCTGTTAAATGTTGGTTTGGGTTCGTTTGATTGTCTCGTATATGTTGTTCCGCTGTATGATCACTTAGGATTTAATACTCATCCAGACAAGATTTAAAATAAAAAAAAAATATATAGGGTTGCTAACCGAGGGGGAATCTTTAAGGGGGTTTTCACTCGGTTTTCCCTGTGTGGCCCACTTGGACCGGTCATCCGGCCAGACCGGGACGAGGGGGTTACAAACTCCCCATTATAATTGGTTTTTGATCAGAAGCTATACATTTCTCATTTTATAATTTTTGAATGTGCGATATATTGTTGAATTGCTCCACCACAACGCACAAAATGGATAAATAAAAAGGGTTGAGAATATATATTGAGTATGAGTCTCTTTTTATGTTTAAATTTTTAAACATCAATTGAAGAATAATTTATGACATGGTTTTTCTCAACATTAGGGGATATAATAATCAGCTGAACATAGAAAAATGAATTATCATTATCTAGGTCCTCGTATATGAATTAGAAGTTCATAAGATAATTCATATTATTACATGTCAACTGCTAGACATATTTATTGACCTAATGAAAGTAATTAAGTCTCATATACCAGCTGAAATGCTCTAAGTTTAAATTACATGTTAGAGAGAGAGGATGTAAATCATGTCTGAAGCATGATAGTTGAAATGGTTCCAATGATGATAATTCTCGTAAATAGAAAATAGTATCAGATGGTCATATATTGGAGGCGGGTGCTCCTGAAGAGACCCAAGACATAACTAATAATAAAACTCTAGAAGAGTTTCATGTACTTGAAATAAAGATTGAAATCTTGAAGAGATCTCGATGAGTTATGTTACTACGAGAATGGAACCAGAAAATTAAAAAAGTTGTCGACAACAATTTTACAAACGATTTTACATAGAATACTTATGTATAAGTAAAAAAAGAAAACGATGATCTTGTATAATAATCTATTGATGTTGAAATGATTAGCCAATATATAAAGACGCTTTGAACTTCCAAAAGAGAAGTATTTGGACTAACAAACAAAACACCTAAAGGTGTAATGCAAGTGAGGCACAAATAAGTAGTCGTAAATACAACAAAATTATAATTTATGAAGAATTCTAAATACTTCATTCTTCATGGTGGATGCAATTACTTTGGCATTTATGAAATATTTTATATGCGTCTAATCATTTTGTGGATCCCTATAAAAAGAAAGTTATCCTTGACGGATTTAAAATACTAGAAGCATTTGGAAATTTTTGAGAAAAATTATTTAGACATGTCTCATTGAATATTTTAGCGCATTTGGTATAATCGCCTTAGTAAGTACTAATTGAGGAAATAATATAAGAATGATCATATTTTCTTATGCTTTTTGTAAAAGGAGTTTGGATCAAGATTTATTATGATAATTTAAATATTATTAGAACTCCTAAAGAGCTTTCAAAGCATTTGGTTATTTAAGGAAAAGATCTGAGAAAAAGAATCTTGAGATGTGGTTTTGTCTCGACCTAAATGTCGAGCACTTAAAAATGCTTTTTTTTCTATGAATTGACATAAGTTGAAAGAATCTGAAAGAAGATTTAATATGGATAAAGCATATCTATTGTAAGATTGTTGGATGTGAATAAAGATAATTATATCTTTTCTTGGACTTGAAGCACCATATATTAGTTGGTCAAGAAATATCCATGAATATACAAAGATCATTATCTTTAGATCTTCAAACATTCATTGATGCCTCCTCAAATGTCGTAGAAATAATTGTTATGCACGAGGCAAGCCAAAAATGTGTTTGACCAAGACCATTGACCCAACGTATCCAAAAGATATGTGAATTTACTTTTACATTATATGATAAAAAGCTATCTTGTGTGAAGATAATGCAAGATGTATATCTCAATTTGAAAGGTGGATACAACATGAAACATATTACTCCAAAGTTTCATCCCTCACGATCTTTAGAAAAATAATATTCAAGATTGAATTATGAAGATTCAAAGATCTTCTGTGATGTTTTCATGAGGGGGAGTAAATACGCGTTGCACTCTTTTCCCCTTAACCGAGGTTTTGTCTCAATGGATTTTCCAAGTAAGGTTTTTAATGAGGCAACATGTTATGTGTATCAAAGATGTGTGTACTCACTACAACAATATAGACTTTTAGTGACAAATTGCCAGTGACTAGGAGTAATTTTGTCACAAATATTAAACTTTTGTGACAAATTTTTTGTGTGAAACTATTAATATTAATAATTGTGATGAATTTTAATTTGGTCACTATTATAGTAGTAATTGTGATGATTATATTTTCACAATTAAATTATCACTATAAGTTTATAATTGTGACACAAATTTTATTATCATTAAAACTTTGACCCATGATAGTGACGATTGTCATTATTATTTGATGTGACAAATTTTAATTTTTGTTGCGATAAATTTTGTCACCAATGAAAAATAAAATTAATGACAAATTAGATGTTGTCATAATAATAAATTTATTTTTATAATAATAGTAATAATAACAATTATAAAAAAAATTGAAGTTATCATAAATTAGTTTGTCAAAAGGTAAAATAATTCTATTAGTCTCTATATTATGTGTAAATTGTTGTTTTAGTCATTCTATTTTGATCAATTTTAGTCTCTATATTTTTCAAATTTTAAAATTTTAATCCTAATCACAATGGGACAACGACAATATGAATAAATTACAATGACTAAAACTGATGAAATAAATAAAACAAAAATCAAATATGCAACTTATGTATAACAAATGGGCTAAAAAAAATTTTACTTAACATATTTGAAGACTACCATTCATGTCAAGATTGAAATTTCAAAACTTACAAAGTACAGAAACTTAAAGTGACCAAATTAAAGTAAAAAGACTAATATAGAATCTTGACATAATATGTGATAGCAAATTTTACCTTGTGAAAAATTCTACACTTGATATTTGTTTTTAACTTTGCTTGTGGAGTTAAATTTTGCATTGTTAGTATGGTAAATAATTATCACAAATAGGATAATTCAATCAATAATTTGAATTAAATTAGTTTATTTATTTAATTAAAATATAATATTTAATATTTTAGGTGTAAATATTAATATTCATATGTTTACATTTTAAAATCAACTCAATTATTTTTATATATTTTCTTCAACAAACGTATTTCGTATAAAAAACCATAGAAAATTAATTAAATTATTATTATATTAATTAGTTTATAATTAATACATACTTTTAAAATAAATAAAATTAATTTTAATTACAATTACAATTTAACCTAAATAATATTTTTCTTTCAAAATAATATTAAATTTCTTACCTAGATTAGTGGATAGATATTGCACTCTCCCCCTAAAAGTCCCAGGTTCGATCATCCATGAAGCCATGCATTGTATTTGTTTATTAAAAATTAAAATATAAAGGTGCCACATCATTTATAATTAAAAGTTCAATGGCCAAATGAAATCCTAAAAGTGATGTTTGACTATAAAGCAAAAGACTCATTAAATTTCAGGGACATAAATAAGAAGATTATAACTAAAAATATAATTGATTTTTATTATTGAAAGTGACAACATATTTTAGACACCATTTGGATATGTATTTGTGATAAAATATTTGTCACTAATAAGAATAAAATTAGTGTCTAAATTTTAGTCACTATTATTAATCTTTTGTGCCAAAAAATATAGTCATAGAAAATATAATTAATTGTGACGAAATGCATAAAGGTTGTCACTAATATAATAGTGACGGAGTTATTAGTGACGACTGGTGACAACTCAGAAAAATAGTCACAAAAAATTTCAGTGACTAAATTTAATACTTTTAGTGACCATTTTCAATGTCACTAAAAATACATTTTCTTGTAGTGACTCTTTTTCCTTCACTAAAGAAAATTTTGTCTCACTGGGTTTTTATCTTAGTAAGGTTTTAACGAGGCACATTATCTTCATAGACATCCAATGGGGAGTGTTATGAATATTTATCTATGTGAATGTCTATCATGATTAGAACATTTATCTAAGGAGATTGATTTACTTTATCATTAGAAATATTATCTCATTTAATTAGAGTTCAATGTAATATGTACTTCTTATGCCTATAAATAGATGACTTGATGAAGGCATTGTACACAAGTCTATTTTTAAGAATAATACAAATCTCTCTTTTTCTCTCATCTTTTTGTTCTTCTTGTTCTTCTTTATTTTATTTACAACAAATAGGTTAATTTGGAATCAATTTTCCGACCTAATATCAACCCATAACTAAAATGATATTCTTTCTCGCATCATAAGTTAGATCGATTGCCTTTGAAATTTTAAAACTTCATCACTAGAAATTTTTATCACCAAAACCCTAAGCACTGAAATCCTTATCTTCTCTGTGTTATTATAGAGGACAATTTTTCCCTTTAATTTTGTTTAACTGATATTAGTACCGATTTTAATACTGGTCACTAATCATCGTTTTTTTCTTTATTTTAATTTTAATAAAAATAATTGTCTTTGTGGCATGTTTGTTCTCTGCCTTTGTGGTTTATTTAGCTCTATTTTTTGGCACGTCTTTTTATTTTTTTCAATCGTTTGATCGTTTCTTTTATTTTATATTTTCTTAAGGTTTGATTCAACGACGCCACGACTGATCAAGATGACGCTTATTTGTAATCCGGCCGATCTTTCCTACTTTGGACCTTTACATTGAATTTGGATACGCAGTTTGCGTTTAGGTTTTTAACATTTTCTATGTATGGTCCTTGCATGATCTAAAGTGACTAGTGCTAATGTTATAGAAAAATGTCCAAATTATATATTTAGTTTGCGATAATAGTTGTAAACTTTTATTATAATTTTGGATATTTTAAAATGAAAACGTCATCACTGTTGTATAAAAGTAATCATTTTTTGTTGATATTTTAGGGGCTCGATTCGATCAACCGTTCTTGCTTGCCAAGTATGGAGAAGTTGGATAGTTGGGTGTTTTAGTGGGAGGTGAAAATTTGGCAATTTGACACAAGGATTTATAGTGGTTCAACCTTCTAACCAAAGCCTACATCCACTACCTTAGCTCCCCACTAAGAATTTCCAATAAATTCACTAAGAATTTCGTCCCCTTTTCTAGGATTAGGAGGAAACCGTTACAACCCTCAAAGCTTTCTACCCAAAGCTTGAAGGAACACTCTCTTTACAAAGAAAGACTTAGCAAACTAGAAATCCCTCTAAAAGGTGTTTGTTTGCAATTCTAAGCTCTCACCCAAAACCTAAAAACTTGAGCAAATTTAACAATGTAAGCTCACAAGTGTTGTCTAAGCAAGAAATGAACAATTAAAGCTCTAGACAAATTTTGACATCATAATGTTGTAACAGTTGAAAGCATTGATTATTACAAGATGCTTGGAGATCCCTTTTATACTTCCAATTGAGTTTGTAGTCGTTACTAGCCGTTGGGGATGATTTGGAGCCGTTGAGGACTTTATTTCCCGTCATAAATGCTGTTCTGCAGCCATCCGTATCGATACGCTTCGATCTGTATCGGTACGGCCTTCATTAGAAACTAGCTGTTGTGCTCTTGACAGCCTAGGGCGTATCGGTACAGTTTCACATTTAAATGACCTTTGAGAAAATAGCCGTCGGGGTGGTTGAAAGGGGATCAGTATGCTTACCAGGCGTATCGAAACGATCCCGATCCGTATCGATACGGGTTTTGGCAGTGACCAAACTAAGGTAAAAAGGTATCGATACGGGTTTGACCGTATCGATACGGGTACTTTGAAAACACAAGTTTAGCTATTAAAAACATGAAAAATCTTGCCAAAAACCTCTTAAAATACATCAAACATAATTTCAAGTTGTTTGGACTTAAAACCAAGTTTTAAATTCTTTTCAAATTAGTCCAAAACATTTTTCAATTATTATATCAAAACACTAGTTCTACAATCTCCCCCTTTTTGATATAATAAAACTAACTTGAAAAATTGTTTGGGATTATCCCTCTTTAACATTAAAAATGTGAATAAGAGATTAAAGATATGAAATCAAATAAAGCTCCCCCTTATTCATTTGAAAATTCAATTTTTCAAACCATTTCTCCCCTTTTTGTTATATCAAAAAGAATTTAAAACATTAAGTTTCAAAATAACAATAGAGGAAAAAAAAATTGACACACTTAAAATTTTGGTTTAAAGTTGGCTCCCCCTTACTCAAAGAATCATAAGAATGTTAGTATAACATATATGATTATCTAGTTGACTTAAATGAAAAATAATCAAATAAAAAAAGCAACTAGATTTTACCACACTTGAACTCAAGGGAGGATGTGAAGCCTTCCTTCTTCAAGTGTTCTTCATATGTGTGCATGGAGCTCCCCCTCAATTTTTAACTTGTTGATCACTCTCCATCACACCTAGCAAAAGACAATCAAGTAATTTTTGGTATCCAAATTGCTTTGGATCCATAGACATTATTAGCACAAAATTTAGTCCCCTTAGGAATCCATTTTTCAATTTCATCCTTTTTAGTTGAAGTGGTTAGTCCTTTTGGGACCCAACCACTTCTAAAAAAATTTCCATTCACAAATCTAGGGGCACTATATTGTCTTACATAAAAATTTGATTTTCCAAAATTATTTTTCTTTTCAAGTTCATTGGAAATCAAATCTTTTTCTTTTTGAACTTTAAGAAGCAAATTTTGTAAATCAATACATTTTTGTTCAAAATCTTTCAATTTTGCTTCAAGTTCAAGATTTGTTTTGGAAAGCAAATCATTTTCAATTTTTATTTTTGAAATCAACTTTTTGTTCTTGGAAAATGATGCCTTGAATTCCAAAAGCAAATCATCATAGGCATCTTGTAACTCATCAAATGTATAAGAATTTGAAATAGATGAGTTAGAAGTTACCTCCCTCTCATTGAGGGCCATCAAGCATAGGTGGGCTACTTCATCATCGGTGGAGTCTTCATCACTCCATGTGGCCACATATGCTTGTTTTGAAGATGATCCCTTCTTTTTGGATTTGTGGGAGTTCTTCATCTTCTTCATCGATTCATGCTTGGATTTTTCCATTTTGCTCTTCATGAACCGGGCAAATTTGTTGAAGAGATAAGCCATCTCTTCATCTTCACTTTCCTCCTCACTAGAATCTACATGATGGCATGTGGAGGATTTGAGAGCTACATGTTGAGATTTTGGGGGCTCAATTCGATCAATCGTTCTTGCTCGCCAAGTGTGGAGAAGTTGGATAATTGGATGTTTTAATGGGAGGTGAAAATTTGGCAATTTGACACAAGGATTTATAGTGGTTCAACCTTCTAACCAAGGTCTACATCCACTACCTTAGCTTCCCACTAAGGATTTCCAAACAAATTCACTAAGAATTTCGTCCCCTTTTCTAGGATTAGGAGGAAACCGTTACAACCCTCAAAGCTTTCTACCCAAAGCTTGAGGGAACACTCTCTTTACAAAGAAAGACTTAGCAAACTAGAAATCCCTCTAAAAGGTGTTTGTTTGCAATTCTAAACTCTCACCCAAAACCTAAACACTTGAGCAAATTTAACAATGTAAGCTCACAAGTGTTGTCTAAGCAAGAAATGAACAATTAAAGCTCTAGACAAATTTTGACATCATAATGTTGTAACAATTGAAGCATTAACCATTACAAGATGCTTGGAGGTCCATTTTATACTCCCAATTGAGTTTGTAGTCGTTACTAGCCGTTGGGATGAATTGGAGCCGTTGAGGACTTTATTTCCCTTCATTAATGATGTTCTGCAGCTTTCCGTATCGATACGCGTGGAACCGTATCGCTACGGCCTTCATCAGAAACTAGCCGTTGGGCTCTTGTCAGCTTGGGCGTATCGATACGCTTGAGGGTGTATCGATACGGGTTCACTTTTAAAAGGCTGTTGGGAAATAGCCGTTGGGGTGGTTGAAAGGGGATCGGTACGCTTACCTGGCGTATCGAAACGATCTCGATCCGTATCGAAACGGCCAAGCCTGTTTCGATACGGGTTTTGGCAGTGACCAAACTGAGGCAAAATGGTATCGGTACGGGTGCAACCGTATCGATACGGGTACGTTGAAAATACAAGTTTGGCTATTAAAAACATGAAAAATATTTTCCAAAAACCTCTTAAAATACCTCAAACATAATTCCAAGTTGTTTGGACTTACAACCAAGTTTTAAATTCTTTTCAAATTAGTCCAAAACATTTTTCAATTATTATATCAAAACATTAGTTCTACAATCTCCCCCTTTTTGATATAATAAAACTAACTTGAAAAATTGTTTGGGATTCTCCCCCTTTATCTTTAAAAATGTGAATTAGAGATTAAAGATATGAAATCAAATAAAACTCCCCCTTATTCATTTGAAAATTCAATTTTTCAAACAATTTCTCCCCCTTTTTGTTATATCAAAAAGAATTTAAAACATTAAGTTTCAAAATAACAATAGAGGTAAAGAAAAATTGACACACTTAAGATTTTGGTTTAAAGATGGCTCCCCCTTACTCAAAGCAGCATAAGAATGTTAGTTCAACATATATGATTAACTAGTTGACTTAAAAGAAAATTAATCAAATAAAAACAAAAGCAACTAGATTTTACCACACTTGAACTCAAGGGAGGATGTGAAGCCTTCCTTCTTCAAGTGTTCTTCCTATGTGTGCATGGAGCTCCCCCTAAAAGTTTGACTTGTTTATCACTCTCCATCACACCTAGCAAAAGACAATAAAGTAGTTTTTGGTATCCAAATTGTTTTGGATCCATAGACATTAGTGGCACAAAATTTAGTCCCCTTAGGAATCCATTTTTCAATTTCATCCTTTTTAGTTGAAGTGGTTAGTCCTTTTGGGACCGAAACACTTCTAAAACATTTTTCATTCACAAATCTAGGGGCACTAAATTGTCTTACATAAAAATTTGATTTTCTAAAATTATTTTTCTTTTCAAGTTCATTGGAAATCAAATCTTTTTTCTTTTTGAACTTTAAGAAGCAAATTTTTTAAATCAAGACATTTTTGTTCAAAATCTTTCAATTTTGCTTCAAGTTCAAGATTTGTTTTGGAAAGCAAATCATTTTCAATTTTTATTTTTGAAATCAACTTTTTGTTCTTGGAAAATGATGCCTTGAATTCTAAAAGCAATTCATCATAGGCATCTTGTAACTCATCAAATGTATAAGAATTTGAAATAGATGAGTTAGAAGTTATCTCCCCCTCATTGAGGGCCATCAAGCATAGGTGGGCTACTTCATCATCGGTGGAGTCTTCATCGCTCCATGTGGCCACATATGCTTGTTTTGAAGATGATCCCTTCTTTTTTGGATTTGTGGGAGTCATTCATCTTCTTCATCGATTCATGCTTGGATTTTTCAATTTTGCACTTCATGAACCGGGCAAATTTGTTGAAGAGATAGGCCATCTCTTCATCTTCACTTTCCTCCTCACTTGAATCTACATGATGGCATGTGGAGGATTTGAGAGCTACGCCACTAGCATTGATGCCTAGCTCCATGATCTTCTTCTTCCCCATCGCTCTAATCTCTTCCTTCTTCTTCTCCTCTTCTTTGTTTTTCTTCATTATTTGGTGAGTGAGAAGAGACCCCATGAGTTCATCAAGCTTCAAGGTTTTAAGATTCTTGGCTTCGATGATGGCGGTCTTCTTTGAGTCCCATGACTCGGGAAGGGAGTAGATGAGCTTTCGGACAAGCTTCTCTTCCGGAATGGCTTCTCCATAACCTTTAAGACCATTGGTGATAGTGGAGAACCTATCAAACATCTTCTCGATGTTCTCTTTTGGATCCATCTTGAAGTTCTCATACTCTAAGGTTAGGAGTCCAATCTTGGTCTCCTTGACTTCATTGGTTCCCTCGTATGTGACTTCAAGCTTGTCCCATACCTCTTTGGCACTCTCACAAGAAGACATCTTCTCATAGATGGTTGGGCCAAATGCACAAAAGAGCATGTGCAAGGCTTTGCAATTAAGCTCCATCTTCTTGCGATCGCCGACACTCCATTCCGCTTTGCTTCCTTGAGGCACGAACGAACCATCTTCAACTATGTCCCATAGCTTGTAATCTCTTGACTTCAAGAAGAATTTCATCTTTGTCTTCCAATAAGCATAGTGATTTTCGTCGAAGAAAGGCGGTTTGTTGATTGATTGTGCCATTGAGCCGGTTGGTGAAAAAGTGATCGAGCTTGCCGGATCTTCTCAATAGGATGTGAATCTCCTTCGATTGAGCCAAGCTCTGATACCAATTGTTGAGATTTTGGGGGCTCGATTCGTTCAACCGTTCTTGCTCGCCAAGTGTGGAGAAGTTGGATAATTGGGTGTTTTAGTGGGAGGTGAAAATTTGGCAATTTGACATAAGGATTTATAGTGGTTCAACCTTCTAACCAAGGTCTACATCCACTACCTTAGCTTCCCACTAAGGATTTCTAAACAAATTCACTAAGAATTTCGTCCCCTTTTTCTAGGATTAGGAGGAAACCGTTACAACCCTCAAAGCTTTCTACCCAAAGCTTGAGGGAACACTCTCTTTACAAAGAAAGACTTAGCAAACTAGAAATCCCTCTAAAAGGTGTTTGTTTGCAATTCTAAGCTCTCACCCAAAACCTAAACACTTGAGCAAATTTAACAATGTAAGCTCACAAGTGTTGTCTAAGCAAGAAATGAACAATTAAAGCTCTAGACAAATTTTGACATCATAATGTTGTAACAATTGAAGCATTAACCATTACAAGATGCTTGGAGGTCCCTTTTATACTCCCAATTGAGTTTGTAGCCGTTACTAGCCATTGGGGATGAATTGGAGTCGTTGAGGACTTTATTTCCCTTCATTAATGTTGTTCTGCAGTACTGTATCGGTACGGCCTTCATCAGAAACTAGCCGTTGGGCTCTTGTCAGCCTGGACGTATCGGTACGGGTTCACTTTTAAAAGGTCGTTGGGAAATAGTCGTTGGGGTGGTTGAAAGGGGATCGGTACGCTTACCTGGCATATCGAAACGATCCCAATCCGTATCGAAACGACCAAGCCTATTTCGATACGGGTTTTGGCAGTGACCAAACTTGGGCAAAATGGTATCGGTACGGGTGCAACCGTATCAATACGGGTACATTGAAAGTACAAGTTTGGCTATTAAAAACATGAAAAATCTTTGCCAAAAACCTCTTAAAATACCTCAAACATAATTCCAAGTTGTTTGGACTTACAACCAAGTTTTAAATTCTTTTCAAATTAGTCCAAAACATTTTTCAATTATTATATCAAAACATTAGTTCTACACTACGGCACTAGCATTGATGCTTAGCTCCATGATCTTCTTCTTCTTCCCCATCGCTCTAATCTCTTCCTTCTTCTTCTCCTCTTCTTTGTTTTTCTTCATTATTTGGTGAGTGAGAAGAGACCCCATGAGTTCATCAAGCTTCAAGGTTTTGAGATTCTTGGCTTCGATGATGGCGGTCCTCTTTGAGTCCCATGACTTGGGAAGGGAGTAGATGAGCTTTCGGACAAGCTTCTCTTCCGGGATGGCTTCTTCATAACCTTTAAGACCATTGGTGATAGTGGAGAACCTATCAAACATCTTCTCGATGTTCTCTTCCGGATCCATCTTGAAGTTCTCATACTCTAAGGTTAGGAGCCCAATCTTGGTCTCCATGACTTCATCCGTTCCCTCGTATGTGACTTCAAGCTTGTCCCATACGTCCTTGGCACTCTCACAAGAAGACATCTTCTCATAGATGGTTGGGCCAAAAGCACAAAAGAGCAAGTGCAAGGCTTTGCAATTAAGCTCCATCTTCTTGCGATCGTCGGCACTCCATTCCGCTTTGCTTCCTTGAGGCACGAACGAACCATCTTCAACTATGTCCCATAGCTTGTAATCTCTTGACTTCAAGAAGAATTTCATATTTATCTTCCAATGGGCATAGTGATTTCCGTCGAAGAAAGGCGGTTTGTCGATTGATTGTGCCATTGAGCCGGTTGGTGAAATATTGATCGAGCTTGCCGGATCTTCTCAATAGGATGTGAATCCCCTTCGATTGAGCCAAGCTCTGATACCAATTGTTGAGATTTTAGGGGCTCGATTCGATCAACCGTTCTTGCTTGCCAAGTATGGAGAAGTTGGATAATTTGATGTTTTAGTGGGAGGTGAAAATTTGGCAATTTGACACAAGGATTTATAGTGGTTCAACCTTCTAACCAAAACCTACATCCACTACCTTAGCTCCTCACTAAAGATTTCCAACAAATTCACTAATAATTTCGTCCTCTTTTCTAGGATTAGGAGGAAACCGTTACAACCCTCAAAGCTTTCTACCCAAAGCTTGAAGGAACACTCTCTTTACAAAGAAAGACTTAGCAAATTAAAAATCCCTCTAAAAGGTGTTTGTTTGCAATTCTAAGCTCTCACCCAAAACTTAAACACTTGAGCAAATTTAACAATGTAAGCTCACAAGTGTTGTCTAAGCAAGAAATGAACAATTAAAGCTCTAGACAAATTTTGACATCATAATATTGTAGCAATTGAAGCATTGATTATTACAAGATGTTTGGAGGTCCCTTTTATACTCCCAATTGAGTTTGTAGCCGTTACTAGCCGTTGGGGATGATTTGGAGCCATTGAGGACTTTATTTCCCTTCATAAATGCTGTTCTGCAGCCATCCGTATTGATACGTTTGGATCCGTATCGGAACGGCCTTCATTAGAAACTAGCTGTTGGGCTCTTGACAGCCTAGGCGTATCGATACGCTTGAGGGCGTATCGGTACGGTTTCACTTTTAAATGACCGTTGGGAAAATAGCCGTTGGGGTGGTTGAAAGGGGATCGGTACATTTACCAGGCGTATCGAAACGATCCCGATCCGTATCGAAACGGCCAAGCCTGTTTCGATATGGGTTTTGGCAGTGACCAAACTGAGGCAAAAAGGTATCGATACGGGTTGGACCGTATCGGTACGGGTACTTTGAAAACACAAGTTTGGCTATTAAAACATGAAAAATCTTGCCAAAAACCTCTTAAAATACCTCAAACATAATTCCAAGTTGTTTGGACTTAAAACCAAGTTTTAAATTCTTTTCAAATTAGTCCAAAACATTTTTCAATTATTATATCAAAACACTAGTTCTACATTTTTTATATGGAAAACAAATATTTGCAAGGTGTGTGAATCTTAGGAGACTCAAATTTGAGCAGCTTTTATCCATAAAATGTATGTACGTTATTAAAAGATTAAAGAAAATATGAACATATAGTATGTTGTGATTACCTTAAGACTATTAAAAATAGGGTAATTGTTCTATACACAAGCGCTTGTGGAAACTTTTTTACACAAGCGCCTTAGTTTTAGGGGTTAGGGACTTCGTTTAGGGTTTAAAATTCAGGGATATAAGTGTAGTAGTTTTGAATTTAGGGATTGTTGATAAAATTTTGGGTTTAGGGTTAAAATTTAGGGTTTATAGGTTAAAACCTAAATCCTCACCCATATTACCCTAAAACTAAACCCTAACCCTAAACCCTAAATTCTAACCCTAAATCCTAAATTCTAAACATGAACCCTAAATTCTAAACCTTTACACTAAAACCCCTAAACTATAAACCCTAAACACTAACCCTAAACCCTATAATTGAGGCGCTTGTGGAAATAAAAACTTTCCACCGCCAGTGTATAGGATATTAATCCTTAAAAATATTATTAGAATGCTAATAATTGTTTTGAACTAATTAATATAAAAAGGGTTTTATTTTGATGCACAAGCTGTGTAAATTTTTTTTACACAATCCTTTTATAAAATTTAAAATCTAAATCACAAACCCTAGCAACCTAAACCCTAAACCCTAAGCCCTAAACTCTAAACTCTAAATTCTAACCATAAACCTTAAATTATATACCCTACATACTAAACCCCTAAACCCTAACATAAAACCCTAAACCCTAAACCCTAAAATTAAAGGGCTTGTGTAAACTAAAGTTTACACAGCTTGTGCATCAAAGTATTTTCCATATAAAAATATATCATTCAAGTAAACAATCTCTAAAGCAAGTGGATAAAGCTCTCGGTTGACACCATCTCCTAAGTTGTGGGTTCAAAACCCATTAAGAGAAAACCTCACTTCTCTCCTCCTCAAAGTATAAATTGTTCCAAAAAACCATTCAGTACTCACATAATAAAACATTCGAAATCATTTTAAGTCACCCAAATCTCTATGATCCATTTCTAAACAAAACCAAAAACAAAATTTAAGGTTTTAAGAGAAAGGATACATCCCTAAAGTACAAAAAAGTGGTAGGAATTTGCTACTTATTTATTATCGCATGAATTCAATCGCTTTAGTTGGTTTGATTTCTATATATAATTAATAGAATAAATTGATTAAACCATCAAAATTAAATAGATTTTTTTTTGCTAATATCAAAATTAAATAGATTGAGTTATATTTATTCTCAAAATCGAATTAATCAAACCAAAGTTCTTCTTAATCAAAATGAAATGACTAAATAAGTCAAATTCATAGTTTTTATTTCTACTGTTTAAGGTTTATTTATAAAATAAAATATTAAAATTGTAAGGGTAATATCTATTCAACTTTCTTAGTCTTTTCAAAGACGGCACACACAACATGTGTTACTGGTGCTCAAACCCAGGTCCCAAGGGATGATGAACATCTACCTTTTCCACCAGGACACAAGAGGATGAGCATACAATTTGATATTTAGAGTAAGTTAATTGAACCAAATAAATTGTCAAAAACAAATAAGCTTACTGATAGACCATTTTATTTTTGGTTAGATCAGTTTGATTTGATCGGTTAATTCGGTTTAACCGAAAATTTTATTTATACAAAGTAATAAAAGTTGATGGACTTTTTCAATATTTTAGCCTTTAAAACTTAATACTAATATGATATATATGCTGAAAGTTTGGGGACCCGTTGTGATATTTTCTCGAAAAAAGTTTCTCTTCATAACTGCCAATTATTTAACACAAGGTCCTCGTTCACTTCCCTACTTTCTTTTCCCAGTTTTCCTTCGTTTTCCAATCATCCAAACACGAAGCAAAACAAGTACCTTTATTTGATTACATTTTCCCCTTTTCAATTCTCAACGTCCATATTATTCTAGGATTTTTAACCTTACAATTCATTGAAAAGGCTGGGCAGGAGTTTGTGCCCCTTTGTGAAAAATTATCGAAAGAAACGAGCCTTAGATCTCGTGGGCTTCGCGGAATTTGAAAGAGTTAGAACCGAATTTATGAGAGGTAACATTTTTGGTCAATTGGGTCTTTAAATTTGTAGTTTTTGGTGAAAGTGAACAACTTTATTTAATTCTTTAAGATATAGTGATTACCCGAGTTAAGAAAAAAGATAAGTTTTTTAGAGCTCAACGTGAGTTTAGATTGTGCTTAGTATGGCCTTTGCATTTAGCCTATTCTGCAATTTCAGTTTCCTGATGGCTTGGAGCCTAGATTATTTTGAATTATTGGTACATTTTATAGACTCAGAAATGTTATTTTGGTTGCTCAAAGAGCTAAAGGTGACTTGATATTAACTATCAAAGGAATCCCATGTCTTTGTATTTGTTTACTGTAGTAAAAAATGTGGCATTGAAATTTGAATTACCTCTGCTATAGTTATCTTCTTGTGACAAGGGGACTTCACCTTTACTAGAGTTTGTTCAAGTTTCTTTTACTTGTCAAAGATTTTGATGATTCTATGTCCAAATTCATCATATCATTGGTTAGGAAGGGAGAAAAAGTTTCAACCTTTGTTATATGAACTTTGTTATTAGAAGATATTTCTTACTTCTTATTTAGGGCTTCCTCTTATTTAAAGGGGATTTTAGTGAATTACAATTTACAAATCTTCTGAAGTTTAGTTACTATGTGGTCAATGGGCTTTGTTTGAATGGAATTACGTTAGTGAAGCCTTTTATGCTGTTTTAATTAGTTTGTGTTTTATATTTCTTTTACTTTTGTAATTAGGATTTTAATTAGGATTTCAAGTACTTTACCGAAAAGAGAGAGAATAATTTGAAGTATTAACAAATCTAGGTGAAGTTAGTATTTTGCATATTGCCTTTTATAATTTGTCACGCAGGAGACATTGGGGTGAGTCATGTTGGCTTCAGTTATAGGTTGTTTTGGGTTTATTAGACAATTGTAGAAATGTGATACATTTTTGTCCAATTTCTGCCGTAATGCTTCTTGTTTAATTTGCATAAGGGTTACATCTACAGGATCTTTGATAAAATCTTTATCTGATGAAATCTTAACCATGCAAGGAACCCATAATGAAAGCAAAAATGAATAACTGGGCTGGTAAACTAGGGTGTATAGTAATCAACAAATGATGCCTTGAATATCCATTAAGGAATAAGAAGAGGAAGATATTGTTTGTCAAAATCCTTTCTAAAATGAAAAAAAAAGGAAACTATGAATTTTTTTGGTTTCTGTTGGATCTCAAGTTTTTGTATTTTCCTCTTTCAGTTTCTTAAAAAAAAGAATTAAATAAGATTTTCTTTTTTTAAGTTTTATCAGATGATTAACCAACTTTCAATATTGATATGATAGGCTGTAAAAATCTTATAAACATCCTTGGCACAAGTAACATTGATAAATCTTATCTATAACTTCTTTTAATGCTTTTAGATAGAGGATCTACAGTTTCTATTCCTAATTAAAGATAAACTAAGGTGGTCCTACATCAGAGGGTAATATTCTCATAGAAGGCTTGCATGTTGACACCTCTTCACAAACATACACAAGGTTCCTCTTGTTATGGTGACCATGCGTAGCTCCTCCTCATGGCTTTAGGCATAAAGTTTATTTGGATCTGATTTATTGGTGTGTTCTCTTGAGCTAAGACAAGGAGCTTTCAATTATCAAGTTGCTAAACCTTAAAACCTTACAAAGTTCCTTTACGTTAGAATTGCTAAACCTTAAAACCTTACAAAGTTCCTTTACGTTAGAGTTGCTAAACCTTACAAAGTTCCTTTACGTTAGAGTTGCTAAACCTTACAAAGTTCCTTTACGTTAGAGTTGCTAAACCTTACAACCTTACAAAGTTCCTTTACGTTAGAGTTGCTAAATTAGTACTCTTTGTTCTTACTGATAATTGACTCTTTGTATCCATATCTAAGAAACATAGCAATTACTGCAAATCACTTTTTTAATTTCATTTTACATTTTCTTCACTTTTTTCTCCTTCATTCTGATAGGCATATTTCTTTTCCTTTCAATCTCCCTTCCCCTTCTCTGTTATAGAGGAAGAGGTTACTGTTAAATTTGGTTATCTTATAACTGTTCTTTTTCTATCACAGGTGCGTTATATCCTTTTGGGTACTAAATAAGTCGCTTTACTAGTTGACATCTTAAGAGGGGATTTTGCTGCCAATGTTTCTGTTCTATCGAGAAGAAAATTGTTTCCATTTCCATGTTGATTAATTATACTGGTTGGTATTCATATTTAAGTTTGATCCCCTGGTTTATTTTGTCTACCTCATTATCTCTCTATCCGTATATATATGTAATTTCATTTCTTTTTTGTCTCTACTGCAATATCTGTGCCTAACTATGAGTATATATGTGCTGTTTTTGAAGCTTTTCCTTGGAAGCATTTTTCTGTTCGGTTTGTTGCATGGAGGGAGCCCTTTGAATAACGTCAGACTGTTGCTTCTTTCATTTCATGTAGACATGGCTGATCATGCTTTAATGGTAGCTGATACTTCTCAACCCCTTGTAGATCTTTCATTAGTTATTGGACAGGAATTTCCTGATGTTGAAACCTGCAGAAGAACCTTGAAAGATATTGCTATAGCACTGCATTTTGATCTTAGGATAGTGAAATCGGATCGCAGCCGATTTATAGCCAAGTGCTCCAAAGAAGGCTGTCCATGGCGTGTCCATGCAGCAAAATGTCCTGGGGTTCCAACTTTCTCAATTAGAACTCTGCAACGGGAGCATACGTGCGAAGGGGTTCACGATCTCCATCATCAGCAAGCATCAGTGGGTTGGGTTGCAAGATCAGTAGAAGCACGCATTCGGGATAATCCACAGTACAAGCCAAAAGAAATCCTGCAAGACATCCGGGACCAGCATGGAGTTGCTGTTTCTTATATGCAAGCTTGGCGTGGAAAGGAGCGAAGTATGGCCGCACTTCATGGGACTTTTGAAGAAGGGTATCGCCTTCTTCCTGCATACTGTGAGCAAATAAGAAAAACCAACCCTGGAAGTGTTGCATCGGTTTTTGCTACCGGACAAGAAAATTGTTTCCAACGCCTCTTTATTTCTTACCGTGCTTCTATCTATGGGTTTATAACTGCTTGTAGACCACTTCTAGAACTTGATAAGGCAGAACTGAAAGGAAAATACTTGGGTGCATTACTTTGTGCTGCAGCTGTTGATGCCGATGATGCATTGTTTCCCTTGGCAATTGCTATCGTTGATGTGGAAAGTGATGAAAATTGGATGTGGTTCATGTCAGAGTTGAGGAAGCTTCTTGGTGTAAACACTGAAAACATGCCTAGACTTACCATACTATCTGAAAGACAGCGAGGCATCGTGGATGCAGTAGAAACCCATTTTCCGAGTGCGCTACATGGTTTTTGTCTACGTTATGTCAGTGAAAATTTCCGTGATACATTTAAAAGCACGAAGTTGGTTAATATCTTCTGGAATGCTGTTTACGCTCTCACTAATGTAGACTTCGAGAGCAAAATTGCTGAAATGATAGAAATCTCACAGGAGGTTATACAATGGTTTCAACTCTTCCCTCCGCAGCTTTGGGCAGTAGCACATTTTGAAGGAGTGCGATATGGCCACTTTACACTAGGTGTTACTGAGATGTTGTATAATTGGGCCCTCGAATGTCATGAGCTCCCCGTTGTGCAAATGATGGAGCATATCCGCAATCAACTAACTACTTGGTTTAACAATCGTCGAGAATTGGGAATGAGATGGACCTCAATTCTCGTCCCATCTGCTGAGAAGCGGATTTCGGAGGCAATTGCTGATGCTCATTGCTACCAAGTGCTTAGAGCAAATGAAGTTGAGTTTGAGATTGTCTCAACCGAGAGGACAAATATTGTGGATATTCGGAGTCGTGTGTGTTCCTGTCGCCATTGGCAGCTGTATGGCTTACCGTGTGCACATGCTGCAGCTGCCCTTATTTCTTGTGGGCAGAATGCTCATCTGTTTGCTGAACCTTGTTTCACAGTGGGAAGCTACCGTGAGACCTATTCGCAGATGATACATCCTATTCCGGATAAGAGTGTTTGGAAGGAGCTCGACGAAGGAGCCAATGGTGGAGCTTCCAAGCTTGATATCACAATACGCCCTCCCAAAATCCGCCGGCCACCTGGAAGACCGAAAAAGAAAGTTCTTCGTGTAGAGAACTTGAAGCGGCCGAAGAGAGTTGTTCAATGTGGGAGATGCCATTTATTAGGTCATTCTCAAAAGAAATGCACAATGCCAATTTGATCATGAGTTAGCATCTCTCTCTTCTTTTTTGCCCCTGTTTCTTTTACCCTTCAATATTTTGTTTTGAAATTCCAATAGAATGAGTTGTGTGTTTGTAATTTTATTGTATGGTTTTAACATTCCAGTCTTGGAATAAAGGATATCCACTGCTCCTTTCTTCATTTCTGCTTCCATATGCACATGTCCTGTCACGAGTTCTATTTTATCATTTTAATTTAGTTAGACTTATTTTCTAAAATTAAAAAAAAATCAAACTAAAACTTTATTGACGATATTATTAAATTCCAACTTAGAGCAAATAAATCTAAGATCCTGTGGATACTTCATAATTTAACATTTTTATAATCATATACATTTGGAAATTATATATACTGAATTTCGAAGATTTTTTGTTTTTTGTAATTTCTGTTGAGAGACATCAATTTGTTATTTAGTTTATTTAATTGCTATAAAATTGAACTTAACTCGAACAAAAAAAATCAAATAACTTGATTTGATTTCAACTCATCCCAACGCATCAAACAAGGTAACTTACATTAAGAAATACAAGCAAGGTAGCTTACATTAAAAAAAAATACTAACCTTAATTTTAGCTTGTTAATTATTTAAACACTTTATTTTCCCGAGAGTAAATGCAAAAAATACCCACTCATTGTTCAGCTCAGAGCTTCATTTTTCTTACTAATTCCAGTACAACCACAAAGCTCAGGAGCTATTTAGAAACCCAAATTATCATCCCTAAGGACTTTAGGACAAGATGAAAACTGAATTTCTTGACCAATAAAAATTTTTGATTTGCAAGAAAAATAATCAGCTAGTTGAAGGGAAGCATACCAAAATATTTACCAATTCTACTATGTCTTATAAATTTTACTTCCCCTTATATACATTGTTGGATGAAATGTAGCAAGCTATTCTACTTATGAACTTGAGAAACTTCACCTTTCTCTCCAAGTTGGGTCTCCGCTTCCGAGTTCCGGGGAGATGCTTCCATCTTCAATCCCTGCATGTTTATTTCAGGGATAATCGGAGGCTTTATTCTTCGCGTAACTGTCATCTGCAGACCCTGTGTTGTGTGGATAGTTGCTCCGGTAGTCATCTCAACCTGCATATGGATTTGATCGATCTCTTATAAGGTGTATGTGTGCTTCCCTTTTTGTATTACTAGAGGTTTATGGGACCACACAGGCATACTCAAAGCATGTTCGAATGATTACCGCACTCTCAAATGAAAAACGACTCGTACTTGGCTAGGTACTGTTATTTCAGCTTCAAACATAGCTGAGAATCTCTTTATACATAACTTATGCATGGGGTATTACATGTAGTTTCAAGATGCAAGTAGTCAACAGTTCTTATTCTATTAACGTGATATCGGTGATATTGAAAAGTAACTTTACGAGAGAGTTTCAGGTTCTTTGGATTCTTTGTCCATTATAAGCTTGGGATTTTGAAATGTAAGTTTGAGAGCTAGCTACTGATTTGTTGTTGCAAAGTTGCTGACATGAACATAATGCACAAGGCAGTTTACTTTTTTTTTGATAAGCACAAGGCAGTTTACTTACCGGAGGAGCTCCAAGAGCCATTTGGAAGTTAAATCGCCGGACAAGCATTGCAACTGCAACAACAGCCTGTCGATCAAAGTAACTCTTCTTCAGATTTTACAATAACAATCACTAGTGTCTAGAATTAAGTATGTTTCAACTAGAACAATTATGGAACCCAATACACAAAATTAACAACTTTCAAGTTTTGGTGAGTACTGACTGAATTTTTTTTCATACGTATCTTTCCATACAAAATACCTCAAAAGATGCAAACATGTCTCCTACACATTTCCGAGGTCCTCCACCAAAGGGCAAGTAACTGAGACAAGAATACCAGCATCATTGTTTTGTAATTGAAGGAAAAACTTAAAGTAACTGAAACAAAGGGCAAATAACAATGGAGACAACATATTAGTCTATAACTTAGCTTAACTATTTAGTTAATCTAGCATAGAAAATGTGACTTCTGGATACTTGAGACTTTTGATATACAAGAATCTTAGCCTTTAGTATATGCTAATTCTTAGAATTTAATAAACTATTTAGATTTTATATTAAGAAATTTCATTTCTACAATTCAGGAATTAGTCCTTGTACAGTGCCAATAAAACCGTCCAAGACTATAAACTACAATTACTAGAAATCAGAAAGAAAAAAAAAAACTCATTTCCATCTCATTTATAAAAATAATTGATGAAATAAAGAAATTTGTAATTATTTGATACCAGAAATTTTGGTTTGTTTCATTAGGATTCGGTCCATCTAAAGGCCATCTTTCGGGATTGAACTTCTCTGCATCTTGCCAGAGACTTGGACTACGATGCAGATTCCAAACAGAGATAAAAATATCTTCACCCCTAAATGTAAAATATATGAAAAAGTTAAGAATTAGGAAAAAGTACAAGTGGTAAAGTCAACATATCATAGCACTTTCATGTCAAGATGCTCAAGATTAAGCAACAATATGCAAATAAAAGATATCCATATACGTGAAGAACAGTTCTCACAACTTCCGCACCCCATATGCTTTCTAGAAAAAGCATGCAGATAGAAAACAAATACATGAGCAGAAGATGTTTCAAAATTCCAATATCATTCTGATAATCTTGCAACAAACTTATAGGTGTATAACGGTATAAGATGACATTTATTCATATGTCGAACTTTTTATACATAATCAGGTGATAAATATTGCTAGAATCCATTTGATGTGTGCTACAAGTTCCATATTTGTAGGTTTGCCAAACAACCATATTGTCTCCTACTAGTAAAAAAAGTGACCTAGAAAGTGATTTTAAATGGTGTACGCTAACTGTCAAATAAGATGGCAATGATATTGATTTTAGAGTTTGACCTTTTTATCGGGTACTCTCCAAGCACATCCTTTTCAAGAGAACGTCGAATTAAGACTGGTGGCTGTGGGTAGAGCCTCAAAGACTGCACAAAAATTAAATAGAATCATATCTATTTGACGTGCATTAAGGGAAATATATTTGAGGCAACATGAAATGGAAAGAGAACTACTCTTACTTCATTAATAACACGAGTTGTGTACTTGAGTTTTTTCATGTCGTCTATTGTTGGAAATCGATCTCCTATGACAGAGTCAACCTAGGAAGTTTGATATGATAATAAATAAGAAAATGAGACTATGAGAATAGGTTGCATAAAGTGAAAGTTTAGACTAGCCCTTTTATACCAGTATCACACAAAAAGTTTAAAATATACCTCGTCCTGGAGCTTGGCTACAACACTAGGTTCCTGCAACCATCAGAGAAAAGGAACTAATCAGAACTTAACATTAGTTGTCATTCAATCAACCATGATACTTGTTTCCAGTCTGAGAATAATAACTCAGTTGAGGGAGACCTCTTCTCCTCTGAAACAACCATCAATTTAGTCACACTCCGAAAGCATCCGGTAGGCATTAATATAATGAACCTAGCTATCTTGGAATAGGTTGGATGGTATTTGTTAAAAATGTATAACCAATCACAAGTCCAAGGGGTAGGAAGGGAAGATTAGTGCATAATCGGTTCTTATACTGTAGGAATATATATCCCTTACTTTAAGGGATTCTGGAAATTTATTTCCTTTGATTCTGTAAATATCTTTTATAATCTCTTATTCTAAGGGATTATATTTCCTAGGATTAGTTTCTTTCCTAAACTTAGAGTTTCCTAAGATAGAGATAAAGTTTGTGTATATATGTAATATAATCTGAAATGAATGTGTAGAGAAAATAACTCTGATTTCTACATGGTGTCAGAGCAGGTTTAGATCATCCTAAACCCTCATCGATGGCACAAACTTCCTCTTCTCTTTCGCCTACCGAAATTAGCTCTTCTTCAGAATATAGTTATGGTTCTGCTGATCTTTCTGATTCAATGAATATAGTTATTACCTGCCATCGTCTAAATGATACCAATTATCTCGAATGGTCTCAATCCGTAAAAATTTTCCTTGCGGGTCGAGAAAGATTGGGTTATATCACTGGGGAAATCGACAAACCTGCTGTTGGTACTGCTGGTTATACCAAATGGCTGAGGGAAAACAGTCAAGTAATGACTTGGCTTCTCAACTCGATGTCTCCAAGTGTGAGTCGTAACTTTCTTCTCTATCAAACTGCCGAGTCAATTTGGAGTGCAGTGCAGGAAACTTATTCTAGCAAGGATAATATCTCAGAATTGTATGGCATTGAAAGCCAGGCAGCAGCTCTTCATCAAGATGGGATGACAATCACCTTGTACTATAACACTCTAAATGCCCTATGGCAGCAACTTGATCTCTACGATCAGAATGAATGGGAGACTCCAGCAGATGCAGCACTTTTCGAGAAAATCAAGACTCAGAGGAGGATTTTCCAGTTTCTTCAAGGGCTTAATAAGGAGTTTGATGACGTACGTGGTAGAATCCTTGGGACTTCTCCTCTTCCATCGATTCGGGAAGTGTTCTCCATAGTCAAGAAGGAAGCCAGTCGAAGAATTGTTATGCTTCCTGAAGTCTCTTCTGTTGAAGAATCTGCCCTTATTACTCAAGTGTCCTCTAGTTCAATTAAAAAGGGACGGCCTTGGTGTGATCACTGCAAGAAACCAGGTCACTTTAAAGCAAAGTGCTGGAAACTTCATGGCAAACCTGTTGATTGGAAATCCAAGCCATCTCCAGACACTCAATCTACTTCATCTTCACCATCTACATTTTCTAGTTTTACTAAGGAACAAATTGCGGATCTGCAAAGGTTATTTAGCAAGTTCACTGGACCTCGAGAGGGTAATCTTGTCATAGCCGAACCAGAAGGTATACCCTTTCCTAAAGCCCTTCTTTCTCAACAGTTAAACCCTACTTGGGTTCTTGACTCCGGGGCCTCAGATCATATGACAGGAAACAGGAACTTGTTTCACAGTTTTTCAATTACATTTGGTAGGAATATTAAGACTGCAGATGGGTCTCTTTCACCAATTCAAGGACATGGTTCTGTCTTACTAAATTCGAATCTGGTTCTTAATGGTGTCCTTTTTGTTCCAAATCTTGCATGCAATCTTATATCTATCAGTAAACTTTCGAAAGATTTGAATTGTAATTTCACGTTTGATGGCACTGGTTGTACTTTGCAGGCACTGGACATGAAGAAGACGATTGGCAATGCTAGCTTGCACAATGGCCTCTATATCCTTAATGAACCTTCAACAACTCCAGACCAGCCATCTACTTCGTTTACTGTCTCTAATACTATTGATCCTATTATGTTATGGCATTTTAGACTAGGTCATCCTAGTTTTACTTATTTAGCAAAATTACATCCTTCTCTTTTCGTTAATAAAAAGCCACATTTGTTTAAATGTCATATTTGTTCTCTTGCAAAACAAACCAAGGCGTCATACAAACCCTCACAATATAAACCTTCTAGCCCTTTTTCTTTGATACATAGTGACATTTGGGGCCCATCAAGAGTGAAGAATGCTAATGGTTGTAAGTGGTTTATTACTTTCATAGATGATCATAGTAGGCTGACTTGGACATATTTGATGAAAGACAAATCCGAAACCTCTTCCATTTTTACCAGATTTTATACCATGGTTGAAACTCAATTCAATTCTAAAATCAAAATTTTTCATTCTGATAATGGGAGTGAATTCTTTGCTAATTCTTTGGGTGATTTTTTCAGAACCAAAGGAATTGTTCACATCAGTTCTTGTGTTAACACCCCACAACAAAACGGGATTGCCGAAAGAAAAAATCGCCATCTACTTGATGTTACTCGTTCCCTTTTATTCACTAATAATGTTCCTACATATTTATGGGGAGAGGCTTTGTTAACTGCCACTTACTTGATAAACAGAATGCCTAGTAAGGTTTTAAATTTTCATACTCCTCAATCCATTTTCTTAGAATCCTACCCCCACTTTAAGCCAATTTCTTCTATTTTACCTCTTAAAGTGTTTGGCTGCACTGTTTTTGTCCATAATTCTGCCCCTAATAGGTCCAAGTTAGACCCTAAATCACTTAAATGCGTCATGGTTGGGTATTCTTCACTCAAGAGGGGTTATAAATGTTATCATCCACCTACTAAGAGAATTTATGTTACTATGGATCTAACATTTTTTGAACAGGAATCTTATTTCACTAAAGATAATTTTCAGGGGGAGCCATGGGCTGATTCTCAACCTTATTCTTCTAATCCAATAATTTCTCCTGATTTTCCAGATTTTCTGCCAACAATTCCTACTGTTCATCTTCCTACTTCAAGTCCTACTACCAATCTTACACCACCAATTCCTTCCACTTTGAAACTACCAGAAACTATACCTCCCAATCCACTTCTGGTTTACCAAAGAAAAAAGAAACCTTTACCTGAGGCTATTCTGCAATCTAACACCTGCCGAAAGTTGGTTTTTAGTCCAGCTGTCATGATGGAAGAAGAAGGTGCTACATCTAGTAAGTTCAATTCTCAGTCTCTTAATGATTTTCCTATTGCAATTAGGAAAGGAATACGACAGTGCACTCAACATCCTATTCAGAAATTTGCTGGTTATAGTTCTTTGTCGCCATCTTTCCAAGCATTTACAGCCAGATTAGATGAAGCATATATTCCCTCCACTATAGATGAAGCTTTAAGGGATCCAAAATGGAGGAAAGCTGTTGAAGACGAACTTAGTGCACTTGAACAGAATGCTACATGGACCTTAACAGATCTTCCACAAGGTAAAAAACCTGTTGGTTGTAAATGGATCTTCGCTATTAAATATAACTCTAATGGCAGTGTACAACGATATAAAGCGAGACTCGTAGCTAAAGGGTACACTCAAACATATGGGGTCGATTTTAAAGAGACATTAGCACCTGTGGCCAAGCTCAATACTGTTAGGGTCCTACTCAGCCTTGCTGTCAACAATGACTAGAAATTGCATCAACTTGATGTGAAAAATGCCTTTCTCAATGGCAAACTTGATGAGGAGGTCTTTATGAAGGTTCCACCTGGTCTCAAATCTACTACAAACAGAAAAAAGGTTTGCAAACTCAACCGGTCTCTCTATGGTCTAAAACAGTCTCCTCGAGCATGGTTTGAAAGATTTACTACAGTTATCCTGCGTAATGGATATCAACAATCTCTTGCTGATCATACTTTATTCATAAAACAAACTTCCGGGAAGAAGAAAGCTATTCTCCTTGTATATGTGGATGATATCATCCTCACTGGCGATGATGATGAAGAAATCCAAAGTTTAAAAACACTTCTTAACAGGGAATTTGAAACTAAAGACCTCGGCAAGTTGAGATACTTCCTTGGCATGGAAGTTGCAAGATCCAAAGAAGGACTTGTGATCAATCAACGAAAATATGTCCTCGATTTACTAAATGAAGCTGGTTTTTTAGGATGTAAACCTACAGATACACCTATGGAAGCCAACCTCAAATTCACTAAGGCGGCAGCTACTTCATCGGTAGATAAAGAACAATATCAGAGGTTAGTTGGTAAGCTAATATACTTGTCTTTAACTAGACCGGATATAGCTTTTTCTGTTAATATAATTAGCCAACACATGGCTAATCCATCTGAAGAACACTTGGCAGCAGCTCATAGAATACTAAGGTACTTGAAGAAAACCCCTGGACATGGTTTACTGTTCAAAAAGTCTAGCGACAAATCTGTGAAAGTTTTTACAGACTCTAGCTGGGCAGGGGACTTAACAGAGAGGAGATCTACTAGTGGCTATTGCACATTTGTGTGGGGGAATCTTGTAACTTGGAGAAGTAAGAAACAATCAGTTGTTTCGCGTAGCAGTGCTGAAGCAGAATTTCGAGCATTGGCTCTAGGAATTTGTGAAGGTATATGGATAATGAAGCTGCTCAAAGATTTGTTTATGGACTACGAAGCATGTTTTGAAGTAATGTGTGATAATCAATCAGCAATTCAAATTGCCAAAAATCCAGTTCAACATGATCGCACTAAACATGTTGAAATTGATCAACATTTCATCTCCGAGAAAGTTCACAAAGGGATAGTTGCTCTCTCTTACATTCCTTCTACAAGTCAACTAGCAGACGTATTCACCAAGGCCTTATCTAAACATGTTTTTGATGATTTTGTATCCAAGCTGGGATTATACACCGTATATTCTCCAGCTTGAGGGGGAGTGTAGGAATATATATCCCTTACTTTAAGGGATTCTGGAAATTTATTTCCTTTGATTCTGTAAATATCTTTTATAAATCTCTTATTCTAAGGGATTATATTTCCTAGGATTAGTTTCTTTCCTAAACTTAGAGTTTCCTAAGATAGAGATAAAGTTTGTGTATATATGTAATATAATCTGAAATGAATGTGTAGAGAAAATAACTCTGATTTCTACATATACACATTAACATGAAGGAGAAAAGTATTAGAATTTAGAAAACACACAAGCATTATCAGATAGCATATTGTCATATGCTTTTCCTGCCTGTATTAGAAAAATTAGAGTACTTCAATATGATTCGTGTATTGGAACCAGGGTTCTCGATAGTGAATGTTGACTAGTAGATCAAACCATGTAATCCTTCTGTCTTATCAAAACATCACAAGAGAGTGAATCGGCTCCTTTTTCTCAAAGAAACAATCCTTGAATTACCTTTGATAAAAGATAGAAAGTCCATGTCAAAACAGCAGCTGTTGTTTCATGCCCAGCAATAAGCAATGTCATTAAATCGTCACGGAGTTGCTTGCTAGATACCTGCAAAAAGATTCAAGGAAATCTTATATCTCATGAGCCGACTATCCACACATTTGATAACCATTGTACATACATCATCCCCTGAAGCCAGCAAAAAGTGGAGAATACTTGGATCTTGTTCATTCATGTACTCGTCATAAAACTGTAGCTCTTCTTCTTCTACCATCCTCTGAATATTGAAGATTTTAAATTTAATGAAAAAAAAAACAGAAATATTTAATCAAGTCAGTGAAAAGATTTATAGCCATGAGATACAGATACCAATATGGAAAAATGGAAAACATACAAAAACCAAACAATTCAAATAATCCACACAAAGTTTGCACCTTACACCGATATATTAGAAATAAGCAGAGTACTGAATTAAAAAAGTTCCGGATCCCAGCACACATAAGTCAACTAAGAATGAGTTCCAAAAAAAAATTTGCACCAAATTTTACTCAGTTTAAACAAAGAATGCTAAAGAAGTGAATGCATATTCTTTCAAATTCGAAGACTAAAATTCCATTGAATAAGGGGCACAAGAAAATAAAGCTGGGATCGACATACAACTTCCCCACTAAAACTTTAAAATGATTTTATTTAACATCAATATACAACAATGCCAACAATGGCCCATTTAGAGATATTTTCAGTTCTGACAATCCTTCTGTATTTGAATATATGTCCCAATGATTGGAATAACTGCAAAAAGTTATGCACGCACCATATCTGGTGTTTGATACATCATACTACATGTTCCCACATGCACAGTGATTATAGAGGACATAAAGGTAGAGCATAATATTATCTGGGTACATTTACTTATAACTTTACCTTGCATGTCGCAATCAGATCATCTAGTACACCATTAATCAATTGGAGTGCTTCTGTAACCTTCCTTTGTCGTGGTGAAATGTCTTTCCAAATAGGGATTTCCCATGTTGGAATAGGGGAGACACTTCGATCTTCTGCTTCCCGCAAAACTGTGTACACAGCCTGTCCTAGCCAAAATACAGTCACATAATTTAGACGTTTTTAACAAAAGAAGTAAATGAAACTCAGACTCAGTGGCAACAGCATAACAGAAGTACCAGCCAAATGCGAAAAGAAAATACCTCAACTATACCGGTATCATTCGTTAATGAATCAAAATCGTAATTAAATACTGCCTTGCCAATAATGTCCAACGTCAACCTGGAGAAAAGTGATTCCATTTCTACATCTTCCCCATCAGTTGCAGCAACATCTAGTTTCTGGCAAAGCCTATCGGCAGCCATTCCAAATAAGCTAATCATAGCTGCTACATACTAAAAATTGAAAAATAAAAAGTAAAACAACAATTGCAGATTGAGTTAAAATAATATTTAAAAAGTAACTCCCATCTAATGATTTTGGGCATGTTTCAATCAAGTTCAATGAGTATTCTCTTAATTTATCACTCTTGTTTAGACTGCAGTTTGATGTTAGTAATTATGCACACTAATTTAATCAGTTATATGGTTTTATAAAACCCCTTCCTTCCGTCCACTCTTTTTCAGACTACACCAATCACTCTTAAGTCATTTATATAATTATGTGAAATCCCCTTTTTCAAGCTATGCTTCTAATCTCCAACAATTCTAAAATTTCCATACATAATTCAAGTGCATATCACAAACCACTAACATGCTTAGAAAAGAAATGGTATAGCATATAATCTCTCATTTGACATGAATCAAATATAATTGAATCAAAAGATTAATTGTGTTGTCTATGAAAACACGTAATATAAACAAGAAATCAAATAATCAATTCTTATTTTTAAAGCATTGGACCGGTAAATTAATTACAATACCTTTTGATGCAGTGCTGGGACTATAGCACGTCTTCTAACGCGCCATATCTCACCATCAGCAGGGATAAGTCCTTTTCCCATGACAAAATCCAAAATCTCAGCTAATATACCCTTCACATTAAAGAGAACAAGAGATGGGATAAACAACAAAGCAATATCAGCCCATCCAATGAAAACCAAGAAGTATACCATGGTTTACCTTTGAATAAGACTTTGAATTGTCCTTTAATATATGCTTAGCAATGGAGGGATCAGAAACAATCAAAAACGACTGCATCAACATCCCCATATGTATCAACAGGAAATCCATAATTATCTCAGAGAACGCTGTATAGTAGTAAAAAAATTAAGCCAAAAGGAAAAAGGACACACAAACCTTTGGTCCAAAGGTTAGCCTGAAAATCCCACCATAAGTGAGGTAAAGCTTATACAAAGGGATGAAGAAGGCCTCACTACGGATGGCCTTAATCGCCCCTTTCGCCTCGGGAATCTTGGGATAATCTTCAACATCATCAACCCATTTAAATAAGACTCCGAGAACCTCGCTAGGAACACCAAGTTTCGACAAGCCATTCCTCAATTGAGAGGGGAAACTTTTTCCAGGAAAAAAAAAGACATAAAAACTGCAAATTAGCAGGAATTATTATGAAATAAAGAAATACAAAATCAGAGAATAGACTAAGCATTCACCAACACAAATATAATTAAGCCAAGCCAAACATGACATGGAAGATAACAAAAGAATATAAAGATACCAAGTCCAATTTTAGTCTAACCAAAACTAATTGAAAAATTAAGAAAGGGAAATAAAAGTCAACAATCATCATCCCTTTTCCATTGATGAAAAAACAAAAGATACCCAAAAGTTAATTAAGCATCACCATAACAGTTAAAGGCAAACAAAACAAACCCAGATTTCTGAACAGTGAATTCTCCGGAAGCAATCCTGGCAGACAACTCAGCCCGACGTTTCTCTTCAAGTAAACGTTCCACGCTTTTGACACCACCGTCAACCGAGTCAGGCTCTCTCCCATTAGACGACGATCCACATTTTACTACTCCAAACTTAGATGTGCCTGAAAAATCAAATCAAACAAGCAAAAACGAAGCTTCAAAACAAATAACAAGAGAAAAAAGGGGGGAGGGGAAACCAACCATGAAATGGATAATTCTAAAGTTTTAAACATACCATAAGGTTTTAAACAAGAAGCAGAGGATTTGGGGTTGGTTAAACGAAGCTGAAGAAGAGGAAAAGCTGGAGTGGCAGCCATGCAAAGCAATGGGATTTTTGGAGAGATAAATATGGGAAATTTAAATGAGAAAATTAAAAGATAACGCAGTAGAACTAGAAGTGTGAAATGTGGCGGGACCTCCAACTCTCAAATTCTATTTTATTTTTTATATTTGTATTGTCGCCAAAAAGAACAAGATCGTGGGAAGGGGAATCTCTTCGCAACGGGAAGCAATGGATAACGTTAGATACCCTTTCATCGAGATCGAATCGCCATTTTACATCCCATCAATCTACTGTACTGTTGCGTTTGTAAGAAAAAAAATCTAATGTACTATTGCTTTTTAGATTGACTTAATTACAAAATGATTACTAAAATTATTTTTTTTTTGTAATATATATCTAAAGTATTTTTTAGATAAAATATGTACATAACTTTTTTTTATGGCTGAAATATGTGTATAAAGTTTTTTTATGGCTGAAATATGTGTCTAAAATATTTTTTAACTAATATAAGTGTTTAAACTTTTATTTTTGATTAAAATAGGTGCTTAAACTCAACCCTTTATTTTATTTTTGTCGTCGCTTCTGCTGTCGTCGGAAAGCCAAGAGATTGATTTAGTTTTTCAGTCGACCCCAAAAAAAACTTCAATACCCTACATTAATTACAAGAATAACTCAATAAATTTGTCCTATTTCAAAAACCTTATTGTAGTTGAAAATTTTTGCTTTGATTGTAGTCGAACCCCCAAGATTTTATCCATTGATACCGCCGTTAAGTAAAGTTTTAAGGGATTGATGTTTCGAGAGGGTAAAGAGTAAAGACCCATCTATTGTCGAGTCTTGATCGAATAGTATAAGCAACTGCGGCGGCGACCGAGGAATAGAAAAAAAAAAGGTTGGGTTTAAGGTTTTTGATGTTAAGGAGATTTGGGGCATGTTTGGTAAAGAGAGGTTTGGGCAAAAATTAAAGGTTTGATCAGTCAAATTCACTAATGTTGTTGTTTGGTAAATAGCGGATTGAAAGAGCGGATTGTGGTGAAACCGCTAATTTTAAAAAAGCTCATAATAAAAACTTTTTTGAATTAGAGGTTTGATATTAGAGTTGTAAAAACTCTTTTACCCTTACCAGTTACAAAAAATTTCATATTTATAACTTAATCTTATTTATTTTTTCTTTTTATTATCACATATTTATATGTGTATTTAAATTTATTAATTAATTAAATTATATTAAAATAATTATATAAATAATAAATTAATATATAAATCATTTGAATATGTCTAGAAAAGTTATATTAAAAATAATTTTATAGATCTAATTAATAATAATTAGATACAAAATATTGATAACTAATAAACTATTCAAACAAGTATTGAATATAAACATGTGCTTATATGTCATTTTACTTGTTTAAATAATCTATCAGCTATCAGTAAATTTTACCAAAAACTTTTATACAATCAGCTAGTACAATCCGCTAGTCAAATCAGCTAATGCAATCCGCTATCCGCTAATTGCCAAACAAGACCTTTGAGAAATTTGATTTTAATATATCAATTAAAAATACTATAAAAATATAAAGAGTTCATTAAATCTATTTTTTAATTTTTTTTAAATAATTTTAATTACGAGTTTAATCTTTAAAAGTTTTAGTTTTTATTAATCAATTTGATAGTGTTCAGCGTTAGTAATGTTCATCAGTGTGCGACAGCCATTGTAAAAATTTTCCTAATATTAATCCTCTTTCTCTCCTCCTCGACAACCTTCATCCATCGCAAAAACTCAAAATCACAACCATTCTTTGAAAAACTCACAAATGTGCTAAGAGATTGGAATCCACTCTTTGAAAAATTGATTATCAAGGGATTTTAAGAGAGATTGTAACTATGCAATTTAGTCCATTAAATCTCCAGTCATGGAATGGGTATTCTACAAATCCTTTGAAAATTACTTTGAATTCTTTTATACAAAATGATAAAATTTTGAGTTAAATTTTCATTTTCATGACTTTGATTTGAAAACAAGAAAATAAAAAATCATGAACAACATTTTGAATCTTGGGTAACAAGTAAAAGGAAAAACATTAGTTAATCATATTTTTTTCATCGAAGAAGAAAGAATGACTTGATAAGAGAATTACATAAAAAAGAGAAAAAATAGATAGTAGAAAAAAAACATAAAAAATAAATTAATAGAACTTAAAAGAAAATAAAAAGAAATTAAATTTATACCATATGTCAAGTAATTATTTGATAATGAATTTTTAACAGACATTAACAATTCAGGATTAGGTACCTAAAATGAAAAAGGTATAATTTATGCACATGTTTGTAGTTAAGCTTTTACGAAATGGGATGGGTCAATTTATTTATTTATTTTTTTGTTTACGATAAATTATACTAATAGTCACTAAACTTTTAAAGTGATTGTGATATGAACACCGGAATAATTTTTTTTAATTAAAGTTACTACCGGAACAACTCAATAAATTCATTTAAAATTTTAAATTTTAGGAACCAAACTAATATTTGTTCGATTGGTCTATACGTTTACTAATGGATTAATTGTTATAATTAAAACTAAATAAATTGTGAACAACCTCTATAACAAGTGGTTTAAAGCTCTCAGTTGACGCCTCCTCTCCTCTTAGGTTATGGGTTATAAACTCAGTAGGCCTCTTAGGTTGTAAGTTCCAGACTCAGTAAGAGCATATTTCTCCTCTTCCTCTCCCAAAATAGTAATTGTTAAAAAAAAATAAAGCTAAAAAAATTATTATTTATAATATATTTTAATTTATGATTAATTTGTATTATCGTTTAGATCGATAAATTATTTAAAAAAAACAAGAATATTTGGGGCCGCCAAGAGTTAAACCTGAACATAAATTCTTGTTTCTTTTTGTTACTCTTCTCTATGCCTTCACATTAAAAAATTAGATTTAAGAAAAACGCTTAGCACATTGGCAAGAGCGTTGCTTTCTCAACCTAAGAACTCGGGTTCGATTCCCCTTGGGGTCAATTTCCATCATTTCATTTTTAAAAAGTTTCTCTCGATGGAAAACCCTGGAAACTCTGGAAACCCTACTTCCGAAGCCGCTGTCCCTGTAAACCCTAGAAAACACCGCCGTATTGACGACGACCCACCGGACGGTGGTGGCAAACCACAGCAACAACCACACGCCGCTGCTTTCTCTTACAAGGACTCCTTGTTATCTGCTCAAACGACCAACCCTAGTATGACGGAGGAATTCTTTGAGGATGAAGATATCGAAATCTTAGAGGGAGACGTTGTTCGCTCGTCCGAAGATGGAATACCATCCATAGATTTCTCCGATCGGATTCAACTATTAGCGGAACGAAGCCTAGATCAAACCCTAATTGTGAAACTACTTGGCCGACGTATTGGCTATAATACCTTGCATACGAAGATATACGAGCTCTGGAAACCTAAACAAGCAATAAGGTTGATGGACATAGAGAACGATTACTTCTTGGTAACGTTTCGCCTGAAATCGGATTATCTAAAAGCTCTTACGGATGGCCCCTGGACTGTTTTCGGACACTACTTAACGGTACAGCAATGGTCGCCTGATTTTTCAACCGCTACTCCGTTCCCGACACAGGTAGCCGCATGGGTCCGCCTTCCTGGTCTGCCGGTACCTTTGTATAAGAAAAGCTTGATTGAGGAGATAGGTGAGTGCATTGGTCCAGTGTTGAAGCTTGATTATCAGACAGAATTGGGGCGTCGAGGCCGCTTTGCGCGGATGGCTGTCACCGTTGACCTCTCGCAACCGCTCGTCTCCAAGGTAATCGTTAACGGAAATATACAGTTGGTCGAGTATGAATCTCTACCAGTTATTTGCTTTACTTGCGGACTATATGGTCACGGCAAGGACCATTGCCCCACAGCTAAAGAGACTGCCCAGCAAGTCCACCCTGAATCATCTGAGATGGTCGAAGGTCTAACCGTCCCTGATCACGCAAACCAGGCTGCTGCGGATAACGCCACAGATGCTGCGTCCTTTGGACCTTGGATGGTCGCGGAGCGACGACCAAGACGTAGTAACAAACCGCACAAAGCTCCACAGCTTGCGACAACCAATGCCCCAAGTGGATCCCGTTTCAGCCCCCTCACTGTCGAGGATGCAGGAACGAAGTCGACCTTTAACCCGTCTGTTTCTTTTACCGCTCTTATGCCCCAACAGCAGCCCCGGAAGACAGTACAACCGTCCGCTTCTAAGTCACGTAACAAGGGCAAGTTGCCCGCTGTTTCCCATGGAATTAAAATAGGTACACAGCGTAAGCCACTCACTGTTAACCTTGGGGATTTTCCAGTCCTAGCGAAGTTCGCGGCAAAATCAGCACAGCATCAAGCTTCCTCGAGTGAGAGTCTCATCCTCAATAAGTCCAATCATGTTGCTACTATAATGGCTGAGAATGCTGACCCGAATGTGATGAGTTTGGACCCGATAGTTCCGTCCCATGGAAGCCCGAGTGATGTTGCCCCCTTGGATAAGCCCCCTGATCGAAATCAACTTTCAAATGCTTCAGTACACGGTGCTTCACCAAAGCCTCAAGAGTTGGCTCCCCCTGGTATTCCGGATGGTAATATTGCGCATGGTTCGATTGAGGACCATCATACGACTATGATAGAGTGATATACTATCCTTTCTTTTTCTTCCCATTATTTATGGATTTAAAGATCTTCTGTTGGAATGTTCAAGGCTGCGCTGATAGGAAATTCATTCAGGCAGCTAAACAAATCTTACGTGACAACAAGCCGGATATCGTGGTTTTTGTGGAACCACGCATAAGCGGGCGTCGAGCTGAATCAGTTATTGCTGAGTTAGGTTTCCCACACTCTCATAGAGTTGAAGCAGCAGGTTTCTCGGGTGGTATTTGGGTGGCATGGTATGATCGTGTTTCGGTTACTATCGCTATTACTCACTTTCAATTTATTCATTTCCGGGTCACGCATAAGTCAAGTCAATCCTCGCTTCTAGCTACCGCTGTTTATGCCTCTCCGTCGGCGGCAGGACGGAAACTTTTATGGCGTCATCTTCATCATCTTGCGGAAACAATTCGCAGTCCGTGGATTATTTTTGGTGACTTTAATGCCACGCTCTCATGGGAAGACCGTAAAAGGTGTGCTCTTTCTGCTCGACCGAGCAAAGATTTCCAGCATCTCACCCTAGATCACTGCTTGCGTGACATGGGTTACAGTGGTCCAGATTATACATGGACTAGAGGGCTTGCTTCAGTCCGTCTTGATCGTTTCCTCTGCAACAGCTATTTTGATGAGTTATTTCCTGAAGCTTCGGTACAGCATTTGCTCCGGTTACGGTCCGATCATCGACCCATTATGCTACAAATTGGAGCAGTGAATCACAGGGCCCCATCAAAATTTTTTCGTTACTTCTCAGGGTGGCAATCGCATGATAACTTCTCTCGTATGGTCAGGGATAATTGGTTGCCGAGTGATACTATAGTTGAAACTATCCATACCTTCACTCATGCGGCGGATACTTGGAATCATACGGTTTTTGGATATGTGGGCACTAAGAAACGCATCATCATGAGCCGCCTTCGTGGTATCCAGCGGGTATTGTGCACTAGACCATCCAGTTTCCTAAAAAATTTGGAAGACAATCTTCTAATCGAGCTTGAGCACCTTCTTGACGAGGAGGAACTTCTTTGGAGGCAAAAATCCCGGTCTGATTGGATCTCTCATGGCGACCGAAATACACGCTATTTTCATAGACGTGCTATGGCTCGCCGCCAGCGTTGCTGCATTAAAACATTGCAAGTATCCGATGGTACATGGTGTGATGATGACTCGCAATTACAAGAGGAAGCCGTGAGCTTCTTCGGTAACCTGTTCAAAACCGACGTTACTCCTATGGGTACTTTTCCCATATCCGGCTGCTTTCTGCGCATTAACAGTGAGCTCATGAAAGCTCTCGATCAGGTTCCTTCTCCGGAGGAAATCCATGCAGCCTTGATGGACATGGCGCCTCTTAAATCACCTGGATGGGACGGGCTTCACGCCGAGTTTTATCAGAGACAGTGGTCAATAGTAGGCCCTTCGATCGTCTCCATGATTCAAGACATCTTCCGAGGTAATCACATTGATGTGGATCTTAATCGTACCATAATTGTATTGCTCCCCAAGTGCAATAGTCCTTCGTCGTTTGCAGACTTTAGGCCTATCAGCCTCTGCACCGTACTATACAAGCTCCTATCAAAAGTCATCGTACGTCGGCTCAAACCAATTTTCCCACTGTTAATTGGGCAGAACCAAATAAGCTTCGTATCCGGGCGGAATATTACTGAAAATATAATCATCAATCAAGAGGTGATTCACTCCATGAGATTATCGAAAGGTTTAAGCAAGTGGATGGCTATTAAAATCGACTTAACCAAAGCTTTTGATAGAGTTAAATGGGATTTCATATCTGATTCCCTGATAGATGCGGGGTTTCCGGCCACAATCCGACGGATTGTTATGAGCTCTATATCTTCGGCAAGTTTTTAGATCCAGTGGAACGGGTCTTTGACTCGCCCATTTTTACCGGAGTGGGGTATTCGACAAGGCGATCCACTTTCGCCGTATATCTTTGTGTTGGTTATGGAGAGACTTGGACACCTTATACATCGCTCGGTCACAACTTCGGAATGGAAACCGTTCCGTTTCATTCGCGATGGTATTCCGGTTTCACATCTTTTCTTTGCTGATAACTTAATTCTTTATGCTGCTGCTGATTCCTCTCAGGCCTCTCTAATACAATCAATTCTAGCCACGTTTGGTGCTTTCTCAGGTCATTGTGTTAACAGGGCGAAGACTCAGATTTATTTCTCGCCTAATACCCCTACTCCGCTGCAAGATGATATCAGTCATTTTCTGGGCTACCAGCGCGTTGATTGCCTTGGGAAGTATTTAGGTGTGCCTGTACTTCATGCACGCATGAGGTGTTCGGACTACAATTTTATTATCGACAAGATCAAGGAAAAGCTTAGTGTGTGGGCTAGTCGTACTCTTTCGCTAGCTGGCCGGATTACACTAGCTAAGTCTGTGTTATCAGCTATCCCTGTGTATTTTATGCAAACCTCTTTATTACCGAAGAAGATTTGCGCCGAGATTGAAAAGCTCATCCGCAAGTTCATTTGGGGTTCGACCGAAAATGCCTCCAAAATATCTCTTGTGAGCTGGGAATCAATTTGCCAACCGTTGATTCATGGTGGCCTCGGATTTCGACGTATTCATGACTTCAACATTGCCTTTGTCTTAAAGATCTGTTACGCTCTAGTGTCCGATACGCAAGCTTTTTAGATCAGCCTCCTCCGACAAAAATATCAACTCCGTAGCCTTTGTCCGACTTCGGTTATGCGTTCTCCATGCACACCCTTATGGAGGGCCATTTCCGTAGCATGGCCGGACTTGCTGGATAGTATCGCCTGGGCAATTGGAAATGGCCAATTAGTGAATTCTTTGGACGACATATGGGTGCCTACCCTCGGACCCTTGCGGCAGTATCTTCAGCCGTGTGCTGCCAATCTCGCCTTTTTAAGTGTATGGGATCTCATGGATGAACATGGAATCTGGGATTGTGAGCGACTCAAGACACTCTTTAATCCGGCCATTATTCCCCACATTATGAGCATTCGTTGTCCCGATGATCTTGATGTATCTGACAGGCCCACCTGGAGGCATAACGCCTCTCTTAGTTTCACGGTTGCCTCCGCGTATGAATCCAAATGTCGGCAGCTTTGGGACGGACGTGAGTCATGTTGGACATTGCTATGGTCACTCCGTGTCCCTCAACGCGTCCGGATGTTTATTTGGTTGTGTTTCAAGCAGAGGTTAATGACCAACGGTGAGCGTTTCCGCCGCTCGCTCGCGCCATCGCCCCGCTGCCCATGCTGCAACATGGAAGACGAGACAATGCTGCATATTCTTCGGGACTGCAATGTCGCAAAGCAGGTATGACTTCTCTTGTCTCCTTCGAAGCTACCTACGAATTTTTTTACTACAACTATCCAGGAGTGGCTGCTGCAAAACCTGGGTCAACAAAGGGCTTCGCAACAGTCACATATGCCTTGGGGACTACTGTTCGCCTCTCTCCTATGGTTTATTTGGAAAGGTAGGAATGATTGGGTATTCAATGAGAATCCATCTTCACCGGAGCTGATTCTCTCGCGCGGATACGTGTGGACAAATTATCTTTTGGAAGCCTACGATCGAAACACCCCTCCTAGTTGTACCCAAACTAGGCCGCAAGTTTGGTGTAGACCGGAGATAGGGTGGATCTCTATGACAACGGATGGTGCGGTTTCGCCGGTGACAAGCCTCGGTGCAGTAGGTGGTGCTTTCCGACGAGCGGATGGCTCTTGGATGACGGGTTTTAATAAAGGCCTGGGGGTAACTAACCCTTTGCAGGCTGAATTATGGGGGGTCTTGCATGGTCTTCGGCTTGCGCGGCGGAAAGGGTTTGATCGCATCCTTATCCAGGTTGATAATAAAACGGTTGTTGAGAGGTTAAATAGCCCGGTTGCATCTTCAGACGTTGATCCCATTGTCCGAGATATTGCCAAGCTCCGGGATCAAGGTTGGGAGACAATTGTTCGATGGCTTCCCCGCGATGGAAACAGGCTTGCCGATGCACTCGCGGCAATGGCTTCCCCTATGGACTACAACTTGGTGATCTTTGATGTTCCTCCTCCTTCTCTTGTGCCTATTATGGCGTCGGACATTTTATGATTCGCACTAGCTATCTAAGCTATCTCTTTCAATTCAAAAAAAAAAATTAGATTTAGTGTTTAGATTAAGGTTATAGTTTAAGAAGTAGGGTGTGTTTTAGGATTTAAGGTTTTATATTTTATAATTTAAAATTATAATTTAGCATTTAATTGTTAGTGTTAGAGTATAAAAAAGCATTAAAAAAAATAAGATTTTTGTCCGTTAAACCTAGACGCAATCATGGTTATCCCTTCCCGAAACAAGCTTCTCATTAACCAAATCTTTCTTGTTTGTCAAGAAAGGAGAATATTGAAACCTGAACTTAGCGCTCTCTCTCTCTCTCTATATGTGTGTGATTGAAACCCTAATTTCGATTTGTAATCACCTTCAACCAACAATGGTCTCACAAAAAAGTGATGCTTGTTCCGAAAAAAATCCTGGTAAGCAAATAGAAGGAAATTCAGGGTATGATGTTCCCAAGCATTTGTATCTATGGCAGAGGTTTGCGTTTGAATGCACTCGTTATTTAGTTTCACCGGATACGTTTAGCTCTGAATCGTTCTATATTTCGTTAGATTCTGATGATTTGGATGTTGCATCACTTGTTGCTGCAGTCGAGCTCGAAAGAAAAGTTGCAACACAAGCTCGGGTACTCAAAATCCGAATTCGACGGACGTGGTGGTGATTTCGGACGATGAAGTTTCAGAACCATCCGGGAAAGTTATGCCAGCCACGGCCCGCGGTTGTCTGAGATTTAGTTCAACATGTACTGCCGGATGCTTCAGAACCAATAGAAAAAGGAGTTTCTGGTTTACGCCATAAGTTACCTAATGCAGAAGATCCATTAGAAGCACAAAGCGATTCAGGAGAAAGTTATCGTAAGAAAAATTTAAAAAAATACGGAAACTAATCACTCCGATGCAACAATTAATTTCTTAAAAAAGGTCTGTATAGTACAAAGAAGTTGATAGAGACAACGCCGAGCTCCCAAAGAGTAAAAGGAAAAGAATCTTGAAATCGAACACAACTAAAAAACGAACAAAAAAAGCAAGTATTGGTTAAGTTTCATGTTTGATTTTGATTTGATGCAAAAAACTGTCATTGATCTTTGCATGTAAGTGTTGTGTGTGAGAGTAACCATTATATGAAGTAAACTAGTTTTCTTTGGCTGAAAATTTATCTGTCAAGTTATCTTCTATGAATGTTTTTTCTGTTATATTATATTGTGATTAATTAAATTTGCTTGCTAATTACATATGAACAAAAAATTTCTTCCCCTAGGTATACCTCTTTCTATACGGAACACTACAAAATATTAAAAAAATTAATTTCTAAACCCTAACCATAATTTTCACATCCTAAACCCTACACCTACAAAATACATCCTACTTCTAATTCTCTAAACCCTAACCATAAACTTTAATTTTAAACCCATTTTTTTAAAGTGGGCACTAAAAAGGCATAGTTAAGGGGCAGACAATTACCATCCTGTATTTGATATTTTTCTAATTTGCAAAGTCCGGATTGATGAACAAAAATCCTCTGCTCATTTTTATGTCCTACACTAAAAAACACTAAAAGTTTAAATTTTAAACCCTAACCCTAAATTCCACACCCTAAACATTAAAATCTACCCTTACATCTAATTTTTTAAACCCTAATTTTAAGCCCTAAACTTATTTTTTAAAATGATACACCAAAAGAGACATGATTAAGGGTTAAACGATTGTTATCCCTGAATTGATAGCCTTTAATTAAGTTGATTGAGTCCATTGTCTGTTCGTAATAAAGTTGAATTAAGATAAAAACAAATTATGATAAATTTAATAATGTATACACAAATGCACATAAATTGTTTGAAATAACAACGTTTCGGTAGTTGCTATTTTATATGTTTTGCTACTGTGTTCGGTATGCAAAAGGAAATAAAAAAAAGATTGCTCAATCAATCCAGGTCGGAAGTCCGGACCATTATTTTGTCAGCCCGCGACTCAACCGACCCAGTCCAACCCACACGTGCGGCTAAGGAAACACGTGTGAAGATAAACATGGAGTTTGTCTTGAGAAAGACGATACAGAAATTGTGTAAACACAGGGGACGGAGAGATCAGATCTATCGCCTTCAAAACTGCAAAATCGGATCAAGCAGTTGGACCAGTTCTTCTTTATGTTCATATACTATTTGTAATTACATATAGTTATAGATCCAAGAATATCATTTTTTAATATTGTTTTAGAAATTAATATAAGTTAATTAGAATGAAATTAGTAATTGAATGAATGAGAACCCCGCCTTGTTTGCTATCTCTAACTATAGATTCTGCTGTCCTTAACCTTTCCAATATCACTGATCTCTACCCTCTTCCCGATCACATTCTCATCGAGCTCTTCCTGGTAAAAACTTTCTTTCTCTTTTTCCTTTTTCAGTTTTCTTGCCTTTTGTATATATGGGCACTTTCAATTGCTTGATTGCTTTCTGGGTTTTTTCTTTTTATGTGAATCTATGAATCCTATTGTCTTATCATTTCCTTGGATAGATGGGCAGTTTTAATTCCTTTGTCTTTTGATGCTTGATATGGATTTCTGTCAATATTTACAATCCAATTCAATCATAATGTATGGGAAGTGTCACTGCTCTGTTTTCCTTATTTTAATTTCCTTATCAATTTCTAATTGGGTAGGATAATCAGCTTTGGATTTTGATGAACTGATGTTGAATTTAGAGTTTTGACAAATGAAGTTGTGGTATTGATAATTTGATCGTACATTCTTGTTTCCAGTGTATGTAGAAATTAACTAATATGCTGATGGAAATTAGCCAAGCAACAAGTTAGGTTTAAATTTTCTTGCTGAAAACGTTGAGGCCGGAGAAGGTGGTGCTTGCGCCGTGTCTTAACTGTTATTGATGGGATCCAAAGTTTTCTTTCTACCTCCCTCCCTTTTCTTGAGAGCTTGATTTGAACAAATTGTCTGGTGGTTTAAGTGGCATTGAAGGGACATTAGGGAGAGTTAAAGTTTTGGTGATTTTGGTTCAATATCAGGAGTTTTAGATTTGCATGCATGTTAAAACTTTGGTTCTTTAGACTAAAACAGCAAACCATGCTATCTTTTAAACTTAAGTCAGCGGCTCAGGAGTTTTTCCTCTTTGTTGTGCTTGAATGGGTAGCTTCTTTTGCTCTTTTGGATCACTTGTGTTGAACGATTTGCTTTTGGTGCCGCTTGTTTACTAATTTTCTCTGCTATGATCAATTTTTTTTAGTTTTCCCTTTTTCTTAAATTTAATACAATGCAGAATTTACCTCATTTACTTTTCTGAATTCTTTTCCATTTTCCCTTTCAAATCCTTTGAACCTGCCTGAGAATAACTGAAAAACAATTCAGCTTGTTATGATTATTTTTTTCTCTTTCTGACTAGCATGTATTTAGGTTCATGAGTCTATCTTAGCTCTATAACCTTATATTTGCCGTCTCAACTTTTCTTGCTTCTAGTTCCATTCATTTAGTATGACAGATTTTCATGATTCTGGCAGAGAACATTGAGAGCTGGAAAGCTAACTGAGAGGGTTCTTAAGCTGTTTATAGCTACTGGCAAGGACGAGGTCTTCTCACTTATCAAGGCACTCAACATTCAAGTCACCGTTACCCCTGTCCTTCCTACCAGTAAGTTCCTTTCGGAATTTCAACTTTCTTTCTTTTCATTTTCTCGTCCAAATGAGTTCTGAGCTGATTTCCCAAATGAACTTTTGTTCTCTCCATAGGATGTTCTGAGAAATTCTGAGATCGGTTTAATTAGTGGAATACACAGTAGTTTGGTCTAAAGAGTAACGATCAGCTGATTTAAGAAGCCTGACTATTCCGAATTCTATTGCTGTTTGTATTTGGCAAGATGTCTCTACCAATTAAGGATGATGAGATTGATATTGTGATAGGAGCACTCCATTCTGACCTGACATCTTTCATGAATGCGTGGAGGCCTATATTCTCTCGATTTCATCTGATAATTGTCAAAGACCCTGATTTGAAAGAGGAACTCAAAATTCCAGAGGGCTTTAACCTTGATATATATAAAAAGCTCGACATAGATCGCATGGTGGGTACTTCTACTTCCATCATCTTCTCTGGCTATTCATGCAGGTATTTTGGCTATCTTGTTTCTCGGAAGAAGTACATTATCTCCGTGGACGATGACTGTCTTCCAGCCAAGGACAATAAAGGCTTTTTGGTGGATGCTGTTGCCCAGCATATTACTAACCTTACAACCCCAGCCACACCGTTCTTTTTTAATACTCTGTATGACCCTTTCACTGAAGGTGCGGATTTTGTCCGTGGCTACCCATTCAGTCTTCGAAGTGGGGTAACATGTGCTTTGTCATGTGGACTATGGCATAATTTGGCTGACTATGATGCACCTACTCAAGCCCTCAAACCAGAAGAAAGGAACTCCCGATATGTTGACGCAGTTCTGACTGTTCCAGCTAGAACCCTGATGCCTATTAGCGGAATCAACATTGCTTTTAATAGGGATGTGGTTGGACCTGCCTTACTTCCATGTTTGAGGTTGGCTGGGGAAGGCAAGTTTAGGTGGGAAACAATGGAAGACATCTGGAGTGGGATGTGTGTTAAGGTCATATGCGATCACCTCGGACTTGGTGTGAAAACTGGGCTGCCGTATGTGTGGAGAAACGATAGAGGCGACGCTATAGCAAGCTTGAGAAAAGAATGGGAGGGTGTGAAGATGATGGAGGAAGTCGTACCTTTCTTCCAGTCGTTGAGGTTGCCACAGGAAGCTAAGACAGCAGAGGACTGTGTAGTCGAGGTGGCGAATGCTGTTAAAGAGAAACTGGGATCGAAAGATCCCATGTTTGCTCGTACCGCTAATGCGATGCTTGATTGGGTAAAGCTCTGGAAATCAGTTGGAGGTAGCTCATCCTCACCGGGGGTATAGGAATCAATCAGCTTGAGGGTTATGCTTTGTTTCATTTTAGTTTATGTTTATAGCTTATAAATTATGCTGCAATGTAACTGTGTTTATCCATACAAGTTGAAACTACTTTGTGTTTTAGACTACGAAAATTCTTCATAATTACTTTTCCATCACCGATTTCTTAAATGTTGGACCGAGATAAAACTTGGATACGATAATTTTAATCTTGAATTGGACCGATTTCTTAAATCAATTATAATTATATATATTTTTTATTAATTTATATAATGTATGAACAATAAACTGAAGACTTAAGGGACTAAATAAATCGAATTAATTAAGCTTTTTGACCAACATTAATTCTTAAATTTAATAATATTCAGAACGGTGGGTAGTCAATTGATAATTTTAACTTTTTTTGTTAATCGTACTAATTTGAAAATTGATTTGGAATAAAAGTTGAAATATTTAAATATAAATTTAATTTTTAACAAAAAATGTTGGATTATATTAAAGTGAGAGAATTTATAAAAAATACAACCAAACATTGAATATTGTAAATAACATAAAACAATAAATTTTAAAGAGTATGAAAGACTAAAAAAGGAAGATAATTTTATACTTAATTTTAAATTTGATTGGTTTGTGTAATTTAATTCGATTTTTTTAATACTAATTAAAAATAAAATAGATTGGAAGTTGAAAACCGGGGAAGTTAGCTAAGGAAAATCAGGTCGGAATCCAATATGTATACACGTTTGACACGCTTTTAGAATAATTTATGTCATAAAAGGAAAGAAACTTCTAGAGACTGGAGAGAGAAAGAGCTGGGTCTCGTCCAAATTCAACAAAAAAATAAAAAAATTAAAATGTACAAAATTCCCAAATCTAATTTCTGAATGGAAACCCTAATCCTCACCCGAATCCCTCTGTTCGGATCCCTCGGTTTCTCCCACTTTCGGATCCTCCGTTTCTCCCTCTTCTTCGCCGGCGGCTGAACCCCCTTACGCTACATCTTCAATTTAAGTTATATTGCTTTCCCTTTCCCTTTCCCTTTCATTTCATTTTTGTTTTGTTTTATAGATATAGATGGGAAATCCGTTAATTGTACGGAAAATGGAGAAATAGAGACTAGATAGGGAAAGAGATTTTAGAGAGAAAGAGATGGAGAGTGGGGCAGGCTTGGATGGAGGATGCGTCGGGTCGATCGTGTGGGTACGCAGGAGGAACGGATCGTGGTGGCCGGGGAAGATACTGGGAGTGGAAGAGTTGCCGGCATCACACCTTGCGTCGCCAAGGACTGGAACTCCGGTCAAACTTCTTGGCAGAGAGGATGCCAGCGTGTAAGTCTTATTTTGTTTTTCTTTTCTTAATTTGTAAGTGTTGTTGGCTTAATTTTTTAGCATTGCCTTAAGAAATCTCACAAGTACTTTTAATGCGAAAAAAAATATAAGTTTAGTCTTGATGTTTATAAACCTGAGTACTGGGCATTACAGATATGATTGAACTACTGGAAGAAAAGAGAATAATGTGATTTAACGTCAAGTTAGGAGAGTTTAGAACAAATGAAGTCAGGATGTTTAGAGTGTTATGAACTCAAACTGTGGCCATTTAAGGTATAGGTGAGCTTTAAATGAAAGGTGAGACTGAGAATGACTAGAAATGTAAGATGTGATGGACAGATGAAGTATTTTGATTATGCGCTATCACATGGAACCCCGTTTTTATTTGTTATTGGTTTACTTAGAAAGTTGTGACTCATTGATGGTTTACTCCAGAGGGAAGTTGTGAATGATTGATGGTTTACTCCTTTTTACTCCGCAAAAAATGTTTTTGTGAAGATCTAAAATATAGATAGTTCTAGGATCATCTTGCATGGTTCCAGGGTTTGAATGACGTATATCTGTATTTCCATATGATTCCCAATTATAATGAGGGAGAAATACAGAAAACCATTGGTAAAACAGAGCACACAAATGCAGTTTTTGTTTTCTTTCTCGACAGCGCATTATCTGTCATCTTGCTCAATGTAAGCTAATGCAATGCTCTGAAATCATTAATGTCCTTAGAATAATATTTAGACTGTTATTTTTGAGAAGCTGGAAAGGAGATAAGTGTATTCCTTGTGTAATACTTGTTGCATTTTGATTGCTCTATGACCTTTTTCCCCCTTATTCTGAACAGTGTAGCCTAAAAGTATGTGTTGTTTTGTTGCCTCTTTTCTATTCATGTTAGAGTAAGAGATGCCACATTGATGTATTCTACATTTCCATTAAAGATTCATGTCAAATTTGATTTTTATTTAAAGCCTTTGTACACAACAATAAGTTAGAGACTGTTTTCATTAATTTCTGCTTGTAAGATAATTTTCCTTTTTTGTCTTTTCAGTGATTGGTACAATTTAGAAAAGTCTAAGCGTGTGAAGGCATTTCGATGTGGGGAGTTTGATGATTGCATCGAAAGGGCAGAATCCTCACAAGGTATGCCACCCAAGAAAAGAGAGAAATATGCTCGACGGGAAGATGCTATCCTCCATGCACTTGAACTCGAGAAGGAATTATTGAGAAAACAAGGAAAATTGGACAAACCTTCTAATGCAAGATGTAAATCATCTGGTTCTGCTAAAAAGGATTCTTGTGGTTCAGATATTAGTAATGGAAAACCTGGTAACACAAAATCAAATCAATCCAGGAGTCAAGAAACTTCCATCAAGGGCGAGACAGTGAGCAGCCCAGTACACTTGCAAAAAGATAAAGCCGGAAATCAGCCAACTTCAGAAAATGATCACGCTGAAACCATACCTCGGATGAGAGGATTGCAGGATTTGGGGCTCAAGCCTGCATATGCGAAACAAAAGGTTACATCTTTGGGTGCTTTGGATGTTGATGATACTCCATCTCCTTCAACAAGGGTTTCCCGCATGGGAAGACCCACTCACATCAATGGTAAAATCTTCTTTAGATTACATGAGGATTTATAGAAGGATTTTTGGTCAAGAGATATGATTGGAGGCACCCTTTTGTTCAAGTATAGCAGAGTAGTGCAAAATTAGAAGTCCCTCATTTTCTACAACTTGACTTCAGTTCTGTTTCTTCTACTTCTATTTCAGGAGGAGAGCGACTGAGAGGTATTCTCCGAGCAAAGAGAAGCAGATGCATGTACTTGCCATCTGAGTCATTTGATGCTTTGAATTACAAAGAAATTCCTCAAAATCAGATTGATATGTCACCTTCCCATTTTCTGGAATGCGATTCTTATCCTTTTCATAGGCTTTTGAATGAAGATGATGCTAGTGAGTTTTTGGAAGATGTTGAATCTGGCTCCTCTGAATCAACTTCCTCTGAATCTGAGTCTGAGTCTGATTCTTCTGAGACTGAACCAGATATGGATGAGGATATCAATTCACAATCAGGTCAAATTATCTTATTCTTAATTCCACTGCATGCATTATTTTAGGAATATTATCTTACACCCCCTGTAAATGTTCTACATTTAACATTGTGCATATTCTGCAGTTATGCGTTCCTGCCTTTTGCTGTTCCTTGATTTATCTTGAAAACCTTATGTTTCACATACTGTTCTCTGTACATTTGTGGTATATTAAAAATACTAATCAGGACAGAGATATCCTTCACAAATGATTGATTCTGGTACCATTTTGATTCTGTTTGCTGTATACCAACTTATGTTCTTTGACTCCTAAGCTTGCTTAGTAGATGTGGATTTATATGTTGTCAAACAACCAGGATAAAAAGCTGCGCTATGGTTCTCTTTTCTGGTCTATCATGTTAAGGCATATACGTTCATATTTCCTTGTGACTGAGGGGATGGGAATTTATATGTTGCCAAAGAACAACCTGGATTAAAGATGCACTGTGGTTTTGTTTGCTGGTCTATTACTTTAAGGTGTATATGGTTTCATGTTTCCTTATGACCTGCTTATTTTATCTGCTGATATAACTTTGAAATTGGTTGACTGATTTTGGAAAGGTTCTCCTAGACTAGTGCCTCATATTATTATAAATATGTTGCTGAATAAGTTAATGAAAGCAAAGCAATAAAGGTTAAAATAATTAGATGGTTAGTGAGGAAGGGAAAAAAAGAAAAAGAGAGATAATGGAGAGAATCATTGGTTAAGTAATATTTGAAATTCTTTATATATAAAAAGTTTACACACGGTGTAAATTGTAGTTTAAAAATTATAAGGATTATGGAGTGAAGTGGTCAAGTTTCATGGTTGGAAACTAATGTTGACTTGGTAGATTTGGAATTAAAAATTCTCGTTGATTCTTGAGTACTGTATTGCAATGGCAGAGCTAAGTTACATTAAAGTGGGAGGCTAATATAAATCGCTTAATGTGATATTAACAAATTTGGGGGCCCCATATAGATAAATCGGTTTGACCTAATTTGCAATGGTGTAGTGTAGGGATTGGAGGACTTTTGGGAGCCCCCCTAAATGGTCTCCTGTAGTCCTAACTACATGCCACCTCGACCACTTTGATTATGTAGTTTGATTATAGTCAGGAAGGCATGGCGCCTAACTGTTGATGGTTTCCATTTATCATTATCTTATTTTTTTTCTCTATTCAGGTGCTACTGTAAGTATGGATCCCCGATTGGGTGCCTTTCAAAGACTTGACACTCTAGGAGGTGGAAACATGGGCCAGGGGGAGTCTGATGAGTCATCTCTTTCTGGTGAGGTCTCTCACTTTTATCCTCGTGATCCTCTTTCCATGAATGAAGCAGTGTCCAAATGGCAGCTTAAAGGGAAAAGGAATGTACGGAATCTGGCAAAAAGATCCATAGATGCACCAGAGATACGAGGTTATGATGGATCTGCTCATGGGTTATATCCTGAAGAAAGGGTAACATCCAGAAAAAGGCTGTTAGGTCAGAGTTATCATAGAAATCATGTCTATGACGATGACGTTGATGTGGCTGGTTTGAGTGCAAGTGATTTCGGAGCCCAAATGTTTGGTTTTGATGGTACAGGATCTTTATACATGCCGAGGGATTTGTCCAGAAGAAGAAATAGTTTCAACCGTAGCATCCGTGATTGGGAAGGCTTGCCCTGGGAAAACCATGCTGCTGTGAAAAGAGAGTGGGAGAACAAAGTGTGTCATTTTGATCCGAAATTTTATGCCTACAGTCATTTTGGTGGAAAAAGAAGATCCATGTTGATAGATGTGGATTTGAAAGTTCAAGCAAGCTATCAGAAAGAACCTGTACCCATAGTTTCGTTGATGAGCAAGTTGGATGGGAAGGCAATAATAGGGCATCCCATTCAAATTGAAGCTCTAGACGACAATTCAACTGAGACTCTTCTCTCCACTAATGGTTATTTTGGTAATGGACTAATGAACCATGGACACACTTCTCTTCCGCCAGCATGGAGGACTGCCAAGAGGACAAATTTTAGGGTCCCACGTCCTCACCGACCATTTACATTGGGTAGTTATGAAGTTGCTGAATATCATTCCTTGGATCATGAACGGAAACCACCTTTTAAGAAGTACAATGTAGGAAGTTCCAATTATAACGCAGGCCTGGTAAGAACGAGCATTTCTCATCATGTTCCGGGGTCTCCTACAGACAGGCAGTTACAAAGAAAGTTGCCAAAGAAAGTAAGCTTATTTTCTAGCCAGAAAACAAGAACATTGTCATCGATCGGTATAGATCATAATTGTAGTTCTAAGCCTACACATGATAGCAGTAACTGTCAAATGGATGGGTTAATCAAACCAGAGTCATCTGGACCCACAACAGTGGCCTGCATTCCTGTCAAACTAGTATTCAGTAGGTTACTTGAAAAGATCAATAGGCCACCATCAAGAGCAGCCAGTAAGTGATTCTCTCCACCGGTGATGCAGTAAGTGATTCATCGTCGATCTCATTGTACATTGATACAACAAAGCATTAAATACTGTCAGCCAAATAAGCATTGCTAATTTCCTCTTTTCTGTCAAAAAGCATTCCCACTATCATTTCCTTGTCAGCATCGTCGAGGTGAGGTGCTTGTTTTCTTTCTAATAATTAGATCAACCGGCTAACGGGCATAGAAACTTAGCTTTATATGGGCGAGTAATATTGATTTGGTTGTAGTGTTTTTAGGCTTTGAACTTCTGTTTCTGAGGAATCAATGGAAGAGAAGTGTTGTCGGGTAGCAAACAGGTATAATTGGAAATTATAGTATACAAGTTGGTCTTTTGGAATTTCTTGGGCCAACCTATTCTATCTTTTTTAAATACCATTGTAAAGTTCTTGATTTTGTGTTCTTTTGTATCGAACTGTAAGGGAGTAGACTTAATCACTATCTGTGCCCTTTTTTAGTCCATGATCTGAGATGATTTGGTAATGCTAAATATTGATCGCTTAAACGTGTTTGATCTCACGTCTATCCTTGTATTATACCGATGGTAATGTCAATCTAACTATACTTAATTGGTAATCGGATAATGTCAATTGAACTAAGTTTAACTGGTAATTAGATATGATTTGAATCTTAATTCGGTCGCAAACACTAATTCCACTCATACGTAATAATGCAACACAACAATTTGTCTCATATGCGGTATGCAAATGTTCCCTCTCAATGGCGGTTGGGTCGATATAGAGTATGTCGAATTAGCTACGTCGAGATAGAGTGCCGGAAAATAGTTGAAGAAGATGACCAGAGCGGCAAGATGAGAAGAAGGAAAAGATGAAACCCTAGAAAACAATATAAGTAAATTGGACTACTTTTATTAGATTGTAAAGAAATGTATCAGAATACGAAAATCGGGTTATTTTTGGGCCTTAACCCACTTAACCTATTTATAATAAAGATTCTAACAAAATTTCTAACAACTTTGGTGGGTCAGATGTGATGACTAGAAGCTTCTGAGCTTCATTTGCATGCTCTAATATTCATCATATTTTTCTTCTTGCAAGCTGAAAAGAGAAACAATATTCAGCTTTTTTTTTTAACTCTTCAAAGTAGTGAGACGTCAGTGGCTTGGTCAACACATCAAGGCAGTTGGTACATAACTAATCTGCATCATATGCCCCCATAACTCTATCTCGAACAAAATAAAAGTCTAAATTGAAGTGTTTCATTTTGACATGCATCACTGAGTTTGCAGCCATGGCAATAGTGCTGGTGTTATCACACCACACCTTAGGTAAGTCATATGATTGCACTCCCATGTCTTGCAAGAGATTACGAACCCATATTATTTTAGAAGTTGTATCAACTAAACTTTTATATTCAGCTTCGGTTGTAGACCGAAAGATAGAGCGTTATTTTTTTGAACTCTAAGAAAGTAAGTGGTCACCATAATAGACGCAATGCTCAAAAATAGACCTCCTATCATCCTTGTCATTGTCACTGCCTTAATTCGCATCAAAAAAAGCAACAAGATTAAAAAGATTATTTGATTAAGTAGAAAATCACAGTGCAAACTCAAGTGTCCCCTTAAGATATCGTAAGATTCGTTTAACTGCACACCAATGTATGACAGTTGGGCATTGCATATATTGTGCAACCTTATTCACGACATACGATATATCCAGACGGGTATGACATATATACAACAAAGCTCCATCTACACTATGAAACTTAGTAACTTGAGTAAAATTTTTACCATTGTACTTATTAAGTTTTGGCGAGATAACCATGGGTGTGTCAACTGGTTTAGGATCACTCATTTGTGTCCGTTAAAGCAAGTTTGCAATGTACTTCTTCTGTGTAAGGAATATTTCACCACTTTGAGTCAAGACTTAAATGCCGAGAAAATAGTCAATTGCGCTAAGATCTTTCAACAAAAATTGATCATGGAGCTGTTGCTTAACCTGCAATGTAAGCTTCAGAATTACCAGAAATTAAAATATCGTCAACGTAAACAATGACGTAAGTAATCACATATGCAACTTTGTACTTAAATAGAGATGTATCAGCTGATGAACACTGAAACTGTAATGTCAAAAGAAAGCTTTTGAGTTTGAAGAACCAGCTCCTCGAGGCTTGTCGTAAACCATACAATGCCTTCACAAGCTTGCGTACAAGAGAAGTCCTAGCTGGGCTTTTTTGTTCGAAGTCAGGAGGTTGCTGCATAAACACTTCTTTATGCAGGTCGCCCTTTAAAAAAGCGTTGTTGACGTTAACTTGATGCACGACCCACTTATTTGAGACAACCAAAGAAATCAACACATTAATAGTAAGAGATTTAACCACCGGACTAAATGTATCAGTGAAATGAACTTAAGAGTATCCCTTCGCTACCAACCGAGCCTTGTAGCAATTTACCAAACCATCTGCATTTCTTTTAATCTTGAAGAGCCACTTGCAGCCGATAGCTTTGCGGTCTGCTGAAGCTTCAACTAACTCCCATGTGCCATTGGCCAACAATGCTGAGTACTCTGCCAGGACTGCATTCCTCAATTCAACATGCTCCATGGCTTCATGTATATTCTGCGGCACATCATCACAATTCGTCAAGTAAACCTTAAGTTTAAAAATCCCACATTTACTACGAGTTAGAATGGAATGCTTGTTTCCCAGAAAAATTTACATTTTCAGTTGTAGCTGATACACCACTGTGACCCTCATTTGTATGCAGAATAGTAATTGCTTCTTCATGACGTAAGGAGGATGTTGCTTCTAAAGCAGTAATGTCTTCAACCATGGAATGTGCATTTGCGTTCATTGATTGTTCAACAAAAGTTTCTAACTCATGAGAAGCAAGACCACTTACAAACTCTCGAACAAGTAACAACTGATGCTGAAGAATGTTACACTGGTTCTACAGAAACATACTGATCTGCAGTTGGAAATGCATCGTGAAGGGTCGCCCCTGGATTCTCAGAAGCAGGTTGAGTGGCTACTGGATTTGCACCTGACGAGGACCAGATTCATCTTGAGAGTTTACCCCGGGTTCCTCAATAACAGATTCATTTGGACTTGTAAAATGTACTTTAGAATCTGGAACAACTGGCACTGGTTCAGACTCAAAATCAGTTGTACGATGCACTGGTTTGAGAGAAGAACCTGCTGTAAATGGAAAAAAATGCTCATCAAATTTGACAGGTCGTGTAACATAAATTCTACCTCGAGTGTCAAGGCACTGATAACCCCTATGCTTGGGAAAGTAGCCAAAAAATGTACACTCACGAGACCGAAAATTCAGCTTATGTTTATTATATGGACGAAGATACGGTTAACAAACACATCCGAACATGCGAAAGAAATTATAGTATGGTTTTCTCCCAGTAAGTTTCTCATAAGGAGATATGTTGCAAATAGCACGTGGCGACAAACAATTGATGATATAAGTTGCACTCAAAACTACATAAGACCAAAACTTTAGAGGATACAAAGCCCGGGCAAGAAGACATAAAGAAGTTTTAATAATCTGCCGGTGTTTTCGCTCCACGACACCATTTTGTTATGACGTGTGTGGACATGTAACACGATGTTGAATTCCTAGTGCACTCATCTTAGTTACAAGAGCTTGAAATTTGCCCCCACCATCAGTTTGAACAACTTTAATAGTGGAAGAAAATTGTGTCTTTACTAAAGCAAGAAATGCATCAAACACATCAGAGACTTCTCTCTTGTTTCTAAGCAAATACATCCAACAACTCCTAGTACACATGTCTAAAAAAGATATGTAATAACGAAAACCTGCAGATGTAATTGGAGCAGGCCCCCAAACGTCCATCTCAACAAGATCAAATGGTGTTGCATATGTAGTGTTGGAAGGCTGAAAAGAGTGCATGGGCTTTCCCCATCTGACAGGCTGCACACATTGTCATCTTGTCAAGAGAGATGTCTTTATTCAACACTGAACGGAGAACTTCGGGTGACAGATGCCCGAGCCTCTTGTGCCAAAGCCAATAAGTCGAGGTATCTTTATTAATTGTTGTACTATGAACCGAAAGAGACTGAACTACTGGTCGAATAGGAAAATAGTATAAACCTTCATCTTGAACTCCCTACAACAACATTGCCCCTGTTCTTTCATCCTTCACATAGCATTTAGTAGGGTGAAATTCAAAAAACACGTGATTATCAGTAGCAAACTTATCAACAATTACGTGATATTTAAGGCACATGCAATAACTTATCAACAATTAATTTCCGATCATATGCAAATATATTAGAATGAGTAATGTGATCTATTTGAATAATAATATCATCACCCAAGTGTACCTTACCTTGACCGTTGTAACTTGCGGCTGAGGTCATGGCAGATTTACTGTTGGTGACACGGTGCGTTACATCGGAATCAGGATACCACTACACTGAACTAATGCCTGCAACAGTGGCTGTCAAAGAGTTGCTTGAGCTGATTCTCCTTGCTGTTGATTCTCTACTGCAACTGTTGTCTCTGTAGAAGAGTCAACAAATGGCTCGTAAAACTGCTCAAGCGTCTTAGTTTTCCAGTGACAAGTATTGGCCTGAGGAGCATTAGCCTGCCTGGCCTGTTAGGAGGTAACACCTTTGAAGGTTTCACCGAACCTATACCAGCAAGTGTCCACCATGTGTCCAACCTTTCCACAAAGTTGGCACTGAGGCCTCCTAGAGGATCTACCACGAAATCGACCATCACAATAAGGGCCTGACCTTGAGCCCCTGCCTCGATCTTGACCACCAACAGAACACACATACTCAGCTCCTCCAGAGGGCTCATTACGCTGATATTGTGACAGATTAATACCAATAGGTGTGTCAAATGTGTCCACGAGCCTGGAGTCAACATCGACCAGAATAGAGACTACACCATTAAGAGAGTATGGCACCTGGCTTGCCGCGATGACCGCAACAAATGGTGCAAAATCTAGTGGCAAGTTGTTCAAAATGGTGGCAATATGCTCAACCTCAGATACCTTGTGACCAGGTAAAGCCAACAAGTCACAAATCTCATTTATCTTAATAGTTGTTGATGCTCCAAAAGTACTGTTTTTCATGCCTATTTCACATACTTTTTCTTGTCCTTTAAGTACATTTAGTTACATTTAGGTCACAAAACCATGCATTTGCATAAAGAGTTAGGAACTAGTACTATGCTAGAGTGAAGGGATGTTTTAATGATATTTTTGCAGATTTGGCATAGTATTTGGCACAAAAATGAACAGAGCAGAGCAGACCAACGTAGTCAGCCCTAGCCTGATCAGCTTATCACCTTATCAGCCTATCACTTCAAATCTGGATGAAGGTGATCACAAGCCTTATCCCTTGAGCGTTCAAATTTCAAATGCAAAGGCTTATCTAGCCTCCTTTACACGCCTATTTAAAGATCGATTGTGAATAACAAAGTGGGGATTTTACGAGAGGATTGATCACAACCGGCTGCACCAAGGAGAGGTGGTTCGACCAGCTTGACCAAGAGCCTGGACCGTGAAGGGCTGCATCGAGAGACCTCCTTCTCGCAATTCTCTTTGGTTTAGTTGTTTTATTTAGTTTTAATGATGATGGATTTTAAAAAATGATTATGGTTTGTTGGTTGTTAACCCCACCATGAACTGATTTTATAGTTGGTGAGGGGTGTTTGCGTTGATCTCTATATTTTATGTTTAGTTTTTAATAAATCGAAACTGTCTCGGTAGTGTTTTTTCTTGTAACCCCCTTAGCCCGGCCTAGACGCTAGACCCAAACTACGAAGATTACACGGGAAAACCGAAGTCAACCCGAAAGTCAACCTTGATTAACGACCCTTTTTTATTTTAATCTTGTCTAGATGCACATTATTAACCTAGATGGTTAACAAACAGAACAACGGAAACGGCGCAGCAAACGGAAGTCAACTAGGGACCCAATTGCAAGAATTACACTTTTAGGGACCAAAATGTAATTTTTAGATGATATAAGGACTTAATGGATTTTAAGCTTACAAATATTTAATTAATCATATTACATGCCCATTTGCCAATTTTCAGCTTTAAAGGACCTACCAAGCTCAAGGAATTGCATCCACAAAATTTGGGACTGAAACGTAAAGCATGCAAACATAAAACAGTTCAAACAACATCCAACGATCATCTGTATCGGAACACCTACCCATCGCACCGAAACGCCCGTATCGAAACGGTGTTGACCGTTTCGGTACACGGGTATGTTCCGAGACTAGTATCGGAACAGGTCACTCCAGTGGCCAAACTGTTTCGAAACAACCTCAACCCGTTTCGAAACGTTATGGCCATTACAGGCCCCCGTTTCGAAACTGTTGCAGGCGTTCTGATAAACCCTGCCCAGTGACACCAACATTTGCTGGTTTTTCATACTTTTCCATACATAAATCAACCCCGAGACATGCCATATCATGCATACATCCAAGATACACATAAACCATCATCATATTGAAGCTATAGCCTAAACACAACAACAAATACATAGGCAAGGGCACTAAAGGCATGCTTCCTAATTAGCAAAAACCATAGCAAGCCAAAACTCCAAATAAACCAAAACCCAACCTCCAAAGGCCATTTACAAATCAAGTATAATCAAACCAACATACTCAAAGTAAAAGAAACATTCACAACCACTCCAAACTATAAATTCCCACCCATTGCCTCTTTTTACACTAAGGGTGAACCACATACATTTCTTTAGCAAAAACCTTAGATTTATCTTGCTCGTGAGCTACCTCCAAATGTTCAATTTTCTGCATTGATAAAACAAACGAGCGTAAGCAATAAGCTTAGTGAGGATCGCTAAACACATCATCAATGCATGACTCAAATTTACAGAATCATCACTTTACAACACATGCCCTTTATAAAACAAGCCTTCACAAGACTTCAATGCACTTTTGAAACCTCATACATATATGTGACACGCGTCGTAACGTGTCAAGAATAATTTCCTTCTTCTGAATAATAAAATAAATAAAGGAATTAAATTAAGTGTAGATAGGGAAGTAGGATTCGAACCCACAAGGACTTAGAACTTTCCTTGTTGCGCTTTGTAGTTTTTGAACCAAGAGTTATCGATGGAGCTATGTTGAGGTGATTTAGGTGGGGGGTTTGTTGTAATGAAATGTAATTGTTTAAGAAAGTAAAAGAAAGCTTTTAAAAAAAAGAGTTTAAAGTAAATATGAGATTATCAGCCTCGGGCTTCCGCGTTGACTTGTTCTACTCTGTTCCTTGGTAAAGATTTTTATTTCGAGAAACTTGTTGGCAATATTACTTCAAGGTCAATCCTTGAGTTTTTGTTTGTAAACTGAATTTCCAAAATCAATTTTTGGTTTCAGTTTTGATAATTTGTCTAAACCAACTCAATATTTGAGAAAACAAATTACTTAAGCTCGTAACCAACTCGAAAAGTCATTTCTATAAAAACGATTCGATCTCAATTTCACTTAGTAATCTATTTACTAAGTGTGTTCCTTCGAAGTCAGATTTGTTTCAATAACCGATCCTTCCTCCCACTTGATAGATCAAAACAATTGTTTTTCTCCAAAGTCAATCTTTGGGTTTTAAAAATCATTTTGATTTAGAAAATAAAGTTTGAAGAAATTGAGAAAAAGTTTTCGAAATGTTTGAAGCATAGTTTCAAACCTCGCCTTGAGAACGCGTCATTGCAAAAGCCTTCGGCTTAAAAAGATCTAGCCGAGCATGTTTATTAAATTAATCATGCTCGACATTTAAGAAATAATTAAAAGAAGAATTAGAAGAAAAGAACTAAAGTAAAACTAAGAAGAGAAGAATTTCCATGAGAAGAAGAAATGATGTTCAATTGCTAATTGAATGATGACAATACTTACCCCAAAGAGGGGTATTTATAGTGTTTCAAAATAACCTAGGTAAAACCTAAAAGATAATTAAAATTAAACAAAATAATTATCCAAAGTTTAAAATTTAAAATTTAAAAATCCGGAGATAAGCTATCTGATAAGCGGCCTGATAAGCTATCACTGCTGCTGACGTCATCTTCTAGAAGACGCTGACGTGGCGCCCAATCAGCATTCATGCCTTGGTTCATGCCCATGAATCTGCCCATGACTTCAGCCTTTTCTGCAGAATTCCAGCTTATTTCCAGCATCACGTCTCCTGCATGAAAACATCATAAAACAGCCCAATTAAGTCCCTTAAACTTATATTTAATCGAAATAAGGACCAAAAACATAACCAAATTAAATACTCATCAATATGCATCAACATTCAACAGCAAATAAACCTTTGTTCATGCTTTAACAAGCATCACATGCATCCTTGCATCATACACATATTTTCTCATGCACTCTTGCATCATTTACAAGCATCTCATGCTTCAGTTAGATCATTTACATTATATTGGCTTTTAATTGATAGTTCACAAATCATTTCAATACAAGACATAATCGGATACGCAGATTACAAGCGTTGTCCCTCACGCTTCATACAAACTACCGGACTACACAAGGTGGAGACAAATGGCACAATCACAACCCCTCGACACCCGTGATGGAGACTAATGGCACAATCACAACCCCTCAACATCACTCATCGGTAGTTGTATAATTCCACTAACGAGAGTATGGGACATATACACAATACTCACACACGGGACTAACCATTCACCGTTGTGATCTTAACCTCAATCGTTAGGGTACTTGGATGGAGATTACGACACAATCACAACCCCTCAACATCCAAGGCGACTTTGTTCACGGTGCACCCAATCCTATAGCCGGCTAACTATATCCGATTAAAGTAACCAAACACCAATTTCATCACTTGCCAATATAATTATTCATCCACATTAATCCACTATTTTTAGCATCACTACAATGTCATTTACACAAGCACACATGCTTAACATCATATGCATTTTTCCATATGAAAACCAAGGATCACTTACCTAGTGCATCCTTAACATAATGACATTAAATTCCAGCATTAAAACATGCCTAAATATGCTTAAAAACAGTAATTAAAAACACAATCATCACAAGTGCATTTAAAACCAAACATTGCACTATCCAATAGAGAAATTCAATTCACTTACTCTTGAGCTTAGCTAAGTGTTTCAAACTTACACTAAGCTCCCAAAACCTCGTTCAAAACGTTTCAAAGCTGGAAAACTCTTTTCCACTCACCGATTACGTTTCGCCTTGCTCGTCGAAACACTAACTAAGCTTCCGGCACTTCCGGATCAACACCAAATGTGTACAAAGATGTCTCCCCTATTTATAACATATAAGAGCAGAGGATTAATGCATCATCATGCATTAAAATCATCAACTACACATCTAATCTCGCTGCTCTACTCAAAATCCATATTTCAACTACCAAACACAACCGAAATCATCTCCAAACTCTCACAAATCAAAGACCAGCCAAAATCTATCACTTCTAATAATTTCTAAACATCAATTAACACCAAAAACCATCACAAACTCGTCCTTATACCTCCAGCAATGATAGAACACTAAAATCACCTCAAAAACCATCATTCTAGCATACAAAACTTAGGAATCCAAGCCTATTCGAGATTTGATTGATAAAACCTCACTTGTAACATCAAATAACATCCAAAATACATTAAAAAACCATCTCAAAACAGAGCCAAATCATCCACCACGAAAATCTTCAAGATCTCTTCCAAAATCTTGAGTTTTAATACAATTTATTGTTTCTAACATTAAAACCACTCAAAAATCATTAACAAAGGATTGATAACTTGGGAATTTCAGTAAAGAACTGATCATTAGAGGAGAAGGACGAAGCTTACCTCTAATGGATGAATTCTCCTTGATTTGGGCAATTTTCTTGAAAATTCAATGTGGAAATTGAGAGGATTTGATGAGGAATTGATTAAGGGTCAAAAGAATATTGTAATCTCATCATTTGGAATGAAAATCAAAGAATATTTGCTGGAGGAAATGTGTTTAGCTAAAAAGAATTTGAGAGAAAATGAAATGAGAGGGAATTTGTGAAAAGTAGTTATAAAAAGTCAAAGTAGTTTCCCATTTAATTAACCTTCACTTTCTTTAATCAAAGCATTATTAAAATCACCCAAATTAAGGAAAAATCTGATAAAAACATTTAGGTAAAATTAGCTCCTTAAAGATTCAAAGTTTCAATCCTTTACAAAACAGTCACTATTCCACTTTTGCAAAAACTACGATTTGGTCACTACACTGAAATGTAGTATTTCCAAACCTTATTTTGTAAAATTGATTTCACCATAATCATTCATATATTAAATGAGGATTTTTAGATATTTTTCCATATTTTTAAAGCACCCTAAACTAGGTGTTCCCTAAATCTCCCCTCAAGATTCGAACCGTTCTCAACCGGTCCGGTTCGAACTCTAAAACATCTAGTCCCAAAATCGGGGCGTTACATTTCTATCTGGCATGATTACTGTTTTTAAGAGTACTGCCAAGCGACATATGGCACTCCCTTTTTAAAATACTATGCCAATTTACGGCTGGCATGGTTAGCCTATTACAACTCAATATCATAACTAACTTGGGTGGCAACGACCAGATGCTAGATACTGATGTGAAATTCTTCGAGAGAAGATGTTCAAGTAGATGAACTTACTTCGAGAGTGAAATCTACCCCTCAGGAGTAAAGATTGATACTTAATCGAATTGATTTATGAAAAAAAAACATTCACTATAGACATATAAAGGTTTTTCCAAAATTAATTTAGGGCAATGCTATCTACAGAAGCATTGCTACCTTTGAACCTTCTCGGTAAACAATGCCAAGACATGATTTATTAAAGGCTAGCATGTCATGAATAGCGTGGAAACTAGGCACTTCTTGCCAACGCTCATCATTTGCTAAGGCACTCTCCTTGCCAACGTTTTAAACTTTCCTTTTCATTTCTTTTCAATTTTCAAAACCACTTCCAATCAAACAAATCTTTTTCTCAAGACAAGTAATCAAACAAGGAAATCGAACTCCAACGCAATCTTTGTAGGATCGATACTCAGCTTAACTGTTGTATTACTTGCAGACCATGTATACTTGCACGCAATAGATTTTCTTGGCACTGTGTTAACACTTTTCCAATATCTTTTATGCCCTATTGCCAGAAAATAGTCATTCACGTCGAGAGTCTACAACGGTGTACTCCCTTATACGCATTGCACCTTTCTTTATGGATATGAGTTTGCAGTGTAGATGCATCACTTTCGTCGTCGACAATTTGGAGAAAATACCTATAATAACAGCCCAAATTTTGGCTGAGGTGTCAGCTCCAACCAATTGAAGAAGGATGTCAGAGCTTACTGTGGATTGCAGCCATGATGCTAAGGAACTATCATGTTTGACAAACTGTGTGTACGCCGGATTCACGATCCGTTCACCAGTTGCTCGTTGAATGAACTTCACTAGTTTAGAGGCTTCTGGATCGACGAATTCCTCCAAGGCTGCGAATAGTAAGGATTTCTTGATGCTTCCACAATAAGAATTTAGAATCATCCAAACAGGCATTGATTCTCTTATTAAAGAACATCTAAGATGTGAAATCGTCGTTGCCATGAACCGCCTGTGAATCGCCGCCAGTGGAATCAACTGGAGTCACCGTGCTTGCGTGTAGAGAGCCGCAACACAGATCTGAAGAGAAAAAAAATAACGCCGGAAGAAAGAACAACAACCTAGAATAAATCTGAAAATAGAAGATCACGGATCTGAAACCGATCTAGAGAAGATAAAATAGATGCTTGCCGTAATCAAAACCACCAAAACAACGATTGAAACAACCACGTAGCTCTGATACCATGTCGAACTAGCTCTGTCGAGACAAAGTATCGGAAAATGGTTGAAGAAGATGACCTGAGCGGCAAGACAAGAAGAAGGAAAAATATGAAACCCTAGAATACAATATAGAGAAATTGGGCTACTTCTTTTATTAGACTGTAAAAAATGTATCAGAATACAAGAATTGGGTTATCTTTGGGCCTTAACCCACTTAACCTATTTATAATAAAGATTCTAATAAAATTCCTAACAACCTTGGTGGGCCATATGTGATGACTAGAAGCTTCTAGGCTTCATTTGTATGCTCTAACAGAGTAATCATTAAAATGTTTTTTTTTCAATTGTCCTCCTGATTTTTCAAGACTTTGTTTTAACTGATTCGGATCAACATGCATCGTATATCTAGTTTTGGTGGGTGTGTCTCGTAACATGATTTTTTTGCATGCATAGACTTGTTTAAGCAATACTAAATATTTAGTGTTTTTAGATGGTTTTCTTTTTAGTGTTTTTCTATATAATTTCCAAATGTTTCTTAATAAAGAATTATATGTTATAGAAAAAATAATCTTGTATCATGGTAAGTATAAATTCAATTCTGGTAGGGTGGAAATCTTATGCATCTAATATATATATATATATATATATATATATATATATATATATATATATATATATATATATATATATATATATATATATAAGATTCGGTTGCACAGTGTAAAAGTTTTTAAATTTTATCGTATAATTAGACGTGCTTGGATATTATTGTACAAGTATATAAAAATATAATTATCATTTTAGTAATTACAATAAATTTTAGTTTTTTAGTTATGTTTAATTTTATATGTCATATTAATAGTAGAAATTGTAATTATTATACATAAGTTTAAATTTAAAAACAACTGATAAAACATAGAAAATTGTTGTAATTCAGAGTTTATATTGAAGTTGAATTGGGTGGGGTGTTAGATAGTTGAAGATTTGTTGATGTTCCTGTTGTACATTTTTTTTTGAAAAATATGCTGATTAAATAAATGGTCGGTTACAAGGGGTTCACTAAAGATAAGGTAAAAAAACCTGCGAAAAAGGAAATGAACGAACAAGTCTAGAAAAACAAAAGAAAAAGCTGAAATCTAAAACGTCAAAACCCCAGGAGCAAAAATGACCATCGGAGAATCAGCTTCACCATCTGAGCTCAGACTCTGGGTTCCAGAGCAAGATATAACCATCGCATGCAGATGTGTGAGGAGCGCCGGAGAAGAATTTGAAAGCTCCGGAAACAAGCAAAACGAACCTATGGCACCACACCGGCTCGGATTCTGTCCTCACGAGCCGCCGCCTCAACAGGGTTTGGGGCTTCTTCGATCCAGATACGAGTTGAGTCGAAACGCCTCCCTTCTTTGGCCATCAGATGCGCCGTCATGTTGGTGGTCCGATGACTGTATCAGAAAGATAAGTCTCTAAACCCCCTTTTAATCCTCTTGATATCCCTGATTATCGGTCCCGTTAAAGATCTATCACAAGATTTAACCGACAATTTTTTGGTAACATTCAGGGGGTCCCCTTCGATTTGGGCGCGGTGAAACCCTAACTCCATCGCCAGTGTCATTGCATGCCGACAAGCCAAAGCTTCGGCCACCTCAGGGTTGGGAACAAAGGAATTTGGGTAAGATCCGGCAGCCATTATTAAACCCTGTGTATTCCTTATAATCACACCAGAAAAAGACTTCTTCTCTATTGATTGAAAGCTGGCATCATAATTTACCTTAACGTAGTCCGTAGGTGGAGGGATCTATCCTTCCGATTGTGTGGTTGCCTTTTTACTGCTATGTGTTCTTGATGCATCGATCTCACATAAGTATTGTTGTATGAAATGTGCCACTTCCCTTGGTCTTTGGTTACAATTGTCGTGCATCCGTTTGTTTCGATAAGTCCATACTGCCCATATCGTCATAAAAAACATTCTAATTGCTTCAGTAGATAGTTTCTCAAACAAGTGTGATAGCCATTGAAGCCACTGCTGCTCCATAGGGACTATAGAAATATCAATATGTAGCTCAGATAAAACCTGTAGGAAAAAAGGGCATTGAAGGATATGCTTGACAGATTCAGGTGAACTGCTACACAGCAGGCAATCTGTCGAGACAGGCAATCTTCGATAATGCAGGTTCTCTTTTGTTGGTATGTAGTGTTTAATGAAACGCCAACACATAACTTGTACTTTAGAGGGGACAGAACTTGACCAAAGCTTGCCAAAAACCTTCTTAGATTGTGATTGAGCCTCTGTAATATTATCTCTAGGGAAGTTTGCCTCACCCATCAGGAGCTTATACCCACTCTTAACAGTGTAATTGCCCGACGACTCAAAACGCCATCTATATTCATCAGGAGCAGTCACATTAGGGAGCTTAATGCTAAGAATCAGATTAGCTTGATCATCAGGAAAAATCCTCCGAATCACATCTTCTTTCCAAGAACGATCAGTTGAGTTGTTATCCTCAATTAAATCCAACACCCAGCTATACTGTAGAGGAATGGAATCAACTGATACTCGGCCATCTTCTAGCCCAGGAACCCAAATATTGTTCCAGATATTAATACTCTTACCATCCCCCACCATCCAGCCAACTCCTTTCTCCAGTAGCCCACGACAGGCCCAAATACTTTTCTAAGTGTAGGAGGGGTTAGTACCCAAGTTTGAGTCCATAAAAGATCCATTTGGAAAATATCTACCCTTGAGGACCCTTGCTAAGAGCCCATTAGGCCTGGTTAAAATATGCCACCCCTGTTTAGCCAAGATAGCAATATTAAACTTCGCGAGATTACGAAAGCCCATGCCACCCATATCCTTAGACGCGCATAGATCCAACCATCTCGACCAGTGGATGCCTTTTCCAGAACTATTATTACGCCACCAAAATCTATTATAAATGGATTCCAAAGCACTACACAGGGATAGTGGAAAGAGAAAGCACTGCATTGCGTACACTGGTATAGCTTGCAAAACGGATTTCAGAAACACCTCTTTCCCTCCCATTGACAGAAATTTAACACTCCATCCCTCTACTTTCTTATTTGTTCTATCCCGCAACCCTGCAAACGCTTCCTGCTTATTTCTACCAACCATTTTCGGGAGGCCCAAATACTTCTCCGGGTTGTTTGAGATTCGGACACCCAATAAGGCCCCTATATCTTCTTTAATTTTCTGATTCAAGTTATTACTAAAATAAATCAGAGATTTTTCAAAATTCACTTTCTGACCTGAGGCTCTCTCGTAACAAAGGAGTAGGTCTCTCATAACTGTTGCCCCATTGATAGACGCATCTCCAAACAGGATGCAATCATCTGCAAAAAATAAATGTGTAAGCGTAATACCCTGTCGGCCCACCTTGACTCCTTTCAACGTGTTATTAGCCTTGGCGGAGTGTAGTAAAGCTGAAATTCCTTGTGCACAGAACAAGAACAGATATGGGCTCAGGGGGTCCCCTTGCCTCAGCCCCCGAGTCGGCCGAAATCCCTCACTAGCTTTACCATTAAACAAGACTTTGTACGAAACCGACTCCACACAGCGCATAACCAGAGAAACCCATCTATCATCGAACCCCAACTTGGACATGATACTCGTGATAAAGGGCCACTCCACCCTATCATATGCCTTACTCATGTCCAACTTCAAAGCAAAAGAACCGTTCCTTCCTCCTCTTCTCATTTTTAAGGCGTGAAGAACTTCATAGGCAATCAAAATATTGTCTGTTATATGCCGACTAGCCACAAAAGCTCCTTGCGTGTCATCAATACAACGATCCAACAAAGGACTTAGTCTATTAACAATAGCCTTCGCAATGATTTTATAAAGCACATTGCATAAGCTTATTGGGCGGAATTGAGTCATATTTGCTGGATTTTCCACTTTCGGGATTAAGACAATACTTGCATCATTGATACACGAAATATCCCCGCTATTATTCAGAATACTTAGGCAAAAACTCGACACCTCCTCCCCTACGATATGCCAATATCTCTGATAGAAGAGCGCAGGATATCCATCCGAACCGGATGCCTTTAAGGGAGCCATGTCCTGAAGAGCCGCAAAAATTTCATCCTTCCGAAAAGGTAAAAGTAGCATTCTGTTCATATCATCATCAACAACAGTTCTAATGCCATTTAAAATAGAGTCCTCCCTGATCGAACCCGCACTAGTGAACAAGTTTGCATAGAAATCAGTCACCATGGATTCCATCGCATCTTCATCTGTGACCCACATTCCAGACTCATCTTGCAGCTTAGTAATTGTGTTCTTCTTCTTTCGATACGAGGCCCATTTGTGGAAGAAGGTAGTATTCCGGTCTCCATGTCTAAGCCAATTAACCCTTGCCCTTTGCTCCCAATACAACTCCTCCTTATCCGCCTCCAAATTAAGTGCAAGCTTTACATCCAAAATTTCTGCTAGTACGTCATCATCGGGATCTTTATGTGCCAGAGACGAGAATTTTGCTTTTAGAATCCGGGATTGATTGCCGTAAATGTGTTTATTTTCCTTTTGCCATTGAATAAGCTTAGTTCCAAGCATCTCCAATTTTGAAGGGAGAACAAGATTATTCCCCGTCCAAAATTCTTTGATGAGAGGTTCACATGTCTCATCTAAAATCCAGTTCGCATTGAATTTGAAAGCGTGCTCGTTTAAACAACCAGAAGGAGAGTCATGTTGCCAATGAGTGAGCAAAACCGGGCAATGATCTGACATCGAATGCGAAAGATGTTGAACAGAAAAGTCTGGAAAAGAATCCCACCATGATGAATTAGCAACTCCTCTATCAAGTCTTTCCCGGATAACATTAGTGGATAATCGTCCTTTCTCCCACGTGTACCAATGACCCGTAAATCCCAAGTCCATTAAGCCACAATCATCTAGTGCCGATCGGAACGGCTCCATGTTCCTATTGGGTCTTAATCGCCCGCCCTCCTTTTCTGAAGAGAGAAGGATCTCATTAAAATCTCCCATCACCAACAATGGTAGATTCTGATTTTCACTCAACGACCGTAGTAGATTCCAATTGTCCTATCGTAAACTTTCTACCAATTTGCCATAAAATCCCGTGAAACGCCACGTTGAGGGGGGCGAATCAACAGAGATATCGGCATCAATATGGAATATAGAAAAACTCCGAATAGAAATTGAGACATCACGGGTCCAGCCTATAGATAAGCCACCACATGAACCATTTGCACTCACATCAAAACCTTGCGAATAACCAAGTTGTCGGCGAACCCGAGCCATCCGAACGTCTGACAACTTTGTTTCCATAAAAAAACACTACATTGGGGCGAACTTCCCTCAGTTTATTCTTGAGGCGACGAACTGCCCGCAGCTTCCCCAGGCCGCAGACGTTCCAACTTAAGGTTTTCATTGTGACCGGCCGGCCTGCGAAAAGAGGCCTGCCGATGAAGTCGACGAAACACCATTCAAATCCGTGGCAACAGAAAATCCTGGTGGTGGAGTTTGAACACGTGGGCGTTTAGTTCCCTCAATTGGATCTAGAGCCTGATCCTCATTAGCAGTAGACATGTGCGTGTCCATGATAGGCCCATAAGCAGCAGCTGGCCCATAAATCTGTCCTCCCATAATTTGGTTAGTCAACCCAGTCTGCCTTCCAGATATTGGATAAGGGGATTGAATCCCTAAATTTCCGCCCTGAGATGTAATCTTATCCTGATCAGGATTGATTCCACTAATCCCGCTAGGAACACCAGTCCTGGAAAAATAGGCAACATTAATGGGCTCCTCCCTGAGCCATGGACTAGACGCCGGAGTTGCCCTTCTTGACGGCACTCGGAGCGACATGTCCCAACCAAAGACGATCTCCTCATCCCCCTTCACCACCCTCATCGGACAAAAGCTCTCACCATGTCCCAGTAATCCACAAATAAAACAAAACAGTGATAATTTCTCGTATTCGAAGTGAACATAGTGATCTTTGCCCCCTCAAAGTATTAGCTTCTTCTTTCGCTTTAGGGGTGCTCGACAATCCAAAAGAACACGGATTCTCATTATGCGTTTGTAGCCCAACGCCACTGCTGTAGAATCATATTCCATAAAGCTGCCAATGAAGGTTCCTAAAGATTTGGCCACTTTCTCCGAAATAAAGCCAGGTGGCACATCATGTATTAAGACCCAAAAAGAGATAAGAAATAAAGGCACCTGTAGTGTATCTTCACCATCCACCAGTCGATGCAGAATAAGCAAATGATTGTTAAAATACCAGGGGCCTCCCTTCTCAATACGATTCGCATCCACATTATTAAAGAATCTAAAAAGGAACCGATTATCAGCAATATCAGAAATAGCAATTCCACCCACCGGCTTCCAGACATTCGCCAAGGTTGTTTTCATTGCTGGGGCATGGATTACGCTATTAGTGAGAAAACGTCCGGCAAAACAATACTCGTAGGTGATCGGAGCAACCACCTCTTCAACCTCAATCTGGAGACCATCATCTTCTCCCTCAGTAATAGAAAGGGTAGCCATATCCGCTGTCACCGTCGCCATATCAAAGGAAAGCAAAGCACCAAAAAAAAAAGACTAAACAGGAATGAAAAGAGAATCAGATCTGAGAAATACGGAAACGTGCCACAAGAACAGAGGAGAGCGTGCTACAAGAGCAGAAGATTTTAGGACACCAATTTAGTGCAGTGGTGATCTATGTCGGAAGAAGATTTTAGGATACGAATTTAGTTCTATTTGAATTTATAATAACTTTAATAAAATAACATAAATACGTCACAAACAAAATATAATGAACTGGAGAAATATTTTATAAATTAAATTTAGATATAATCTCCAAGATAGAGAGCAATTCAATTCAAACTCCTCCACCGAATCGTTTTCTCTCCCTGTTCTCACGAGACTTTTATGGCGTTGATTATTGAGTAGAATTTCATTATTTTTTTGTTTTTATTTATATTTTAATATTAAAAAGTTGTTTAGAGTTTAGAGTAAGATTTAAGGTTAGAATATAAGATTTAATAATTTAAAAGGAAATTTTGCGACGCTCGACGAGCACCACTGAGTACTACTAACGATGAGCACCATTAATTCAATTTATAAAAATTTAAAATTTAAAAGGCTCGTCGTATAATTATAAATTATTTAAATACAAAAAGATAAATTAATTAAAAATAATATATTTTAATTAATATATTTCAAAAGAAAATTAAAAAATAAAATAATATATTTTAATTAAAAATACCTTTTAATTTTTAAATAATTTATAATTATACGGTGGGTCCTTTATATTTTTAATCTTTATAAATTGAATTAATAGTGCTCATATGTGCTCGTCGTTAGTGGTGTTCATCGATACTTCTCGTGCGTGACAAACTCATCCTAATCTAAAATATAATTAAATGAAACACTTACGATCATTTGAAGGTCGCATGTAATTTTTTTAAATAATACATTCATACTTAAAAATAAAATTAAAATAATATAATATATTTTAATTAATTTACCTTTTGATTTTTAAATAATTTATAATTATACGACGAGTTGTTTATATTTTTAATCTTTATAAATTGAATTAATAGTGCTCATCGGTAGGGATGTAAAAACAAATCAGAACTTGAAAACTTGCCTGAAACCTGCTCGAGTTAGAACCTGATTTGACCCGAGGATTTGATGACCTGAACCCGATCTGTAACCGACTGTTGTTGACCCGAACCCGAATTTGACTTGTTATTGTAGTAACCGAACCCGATTTGCGTCCGACTGAAAACGACCCGAACCCGAATTGGACCTGTTACTATGGACCTAAAACCCGATCTGCGTCCGACTGAAACAAACCCGAAGCCGACCTGGCAAATAACCGAATTTACACGACTGAATTGACCCGATATTTGATTTTACCCGACTTGAAATGAACCCGACCTGAAATGGACCCGACCTGTTTTGAACCCGACCTGCTTTAAACCCGACCTATTGTTGACCTGAAATATTTCTTACAGATTAATTTTACTTAAGTAATAACAAATTCAAGAATGGAGACGAAGTTATGTAATATTTTTGTACAATAATATTTTAGGTCTATTTTAATTTAAATATTAGTTAAATAAGATTATCGTTCATCTAACTTTTCAAATTTAAAAGTTTTAATAAATTCTTATCCCTAGAAATATTTGTTCCTAACTTTATCATTGTAAGAGAATAAAATTGTCGATCATGTAGTCATCTCAATGTTTTGGTACTATTTTCTAATAGATTTCATCTTTTCTTACAAAAATGTTGATTTTTTTTACACTTGTATGTACATGTTATCGGTTTTTGTAGTATACTTCCTCTTTTGAAGGTTAATTTTATTTTTCAATTAGTGTTTATTTGGTTAACGGTTTTTGTAGTATACTTCCTCTTTTGAAGGTTGATTTTATTTTTCAATTAGTGTTTATTTGATTATTTTGTTCATCTACATATGATTTGGACTATCGAATTGGTTATCGAAGTGGTGTTCATCGATGCTTCTCGTGCGTGACAAACTCATCCTAATCTAAAATATAATTAAATGAAACAATTACGATCATTTGAAGGTCGCATGTAATTTTTTTAAATAATACATTCATACTTAAAAATAAAATTAAAATAATATAATATATTTTAATTAATTTACCTTTTGATTTTTAAATAATTTATAATTATACGGCGAGTTGTTTATATTTTTAATCTTTATAAATTGAATTAATAGTGCTCATCGGTAGGGATGTAAAAACAAATCAGAACCTGAAAACTTGCCTGAAACCTGCTCGAGTTAGAACCTGATTTGACCCGAGGATTTGATGACCTGAACCCGATCTGTAACTGACTGTTGTTGACCCGAACCCGAATTTGACTTGTTACTGTAGTAACCGAACCCGATTTGCGTCCGACTGAAAACGACCCGAACCCGAATTGGACCTGTTACTATGGACCTGAAACCCGATCTGCATTCGACTGAAACAAACCCGAAGCCGACCTGGCAAATAACCGAATTTACACAACTGAATTAACCCGATATTCGATTTTACCCGACTTGAAATGAACCCGACCTGAAATGGACCCGACCTGTTTTGAACCCGACCTGCTTTAAACCCGACCTGTTGTTGACCTGAAATATTTCTTACAGATTAATTTTAGTTAAGTAATAACAGATTCAAGAATGGAGACGAAGTTATGTAATATTTTTGTACAATAATATTTTAGGTCTATTTTAATTTAAATATTAGTTAAATAAGATTATCGTTCATCTAACTTTTCAAATTTAAAAGTTTTAATAAATTCTTATCCCTAGAAATATTTGTTCCTAACTTTATCATTGTAAGAGAATAAAATTGTCGATCATGTAGTCATCTCAATGTTTTGGTACTATTTTCTAATAGATTTCATCTTTTCTTACAAAAATGTTGATTTTTCTTACACTTGTATGTACATGTTATCGGTTTTTGTAGTATACTTCCTCTTTTGAAGGTTAATTTTATTTTTCAATTAGTGTTTATTTGGTTAACGGTTTTTGTAGTATACTTCCTCTTTTGAAGGTTGATTTTATTTTTCAATTAGTGTTTATTTGATTATTTTGTTCATCTACATATGATTTGGACTATCGAATTGGTTATCTAATATTAAGTTATAAACTAAATGATTTTACTTAAGTTACAACGTTATAACAGACTCATTTCTAAACTTAAGTTATAAGTTATAAAGGATTCAATAATTGTTTATTTAACTTAAGTTATAAACTAAATGATTTTACTTAAGTTATAACGTTATACCATATTCATTTCTAAACATAAGTTATAAAATAGATTGATATTACTTAAGTTATAGAATAGATTGCTTATTATTATCTAACTTTTAGTAATTTAAACAAAATAAGAATATTAACTGTTTTAACATAAAAAAATTTAGAATTCAAGAATATTAATAGTTATAACTTAAATAAATGAACAAAATATAAGAATATTTGATAACTTAAAAAAGATCAATACAGAATATCAAAACAATACAAATTAGTATTCTTTACACTTAAAATTCTACAAACTGAAACTTATAAAATACAAGTATGTAATAAAGTTAGCTCTCGGATCTTATAGCAAAGACAAAAGCTAAAAACACTTTAATACCAGATATTTCTTCATCGAGCTATCTGATACAAATGCTACCATCAAGGTTAATTATGCGTAACTTGCTTAGGTAAAAAACCAACATAATTAAAACCAGAGCAACACTTAGATAAGACTTAAGAGAGAAAAACAGCAAGCTACCAGCAGCAACACCAAGCCATAAACACCAGCAGCATTCAGCAACACCAACTCACAAACAACAACATCATTTAGCAAAACCAAGTCAAACAACAACAACAACACTAAATCATAAATAGAAGAAGCAACAATAAGTAATAAACAAAAGCAGCTACACTAAGTAAAAACAGAAGCAGAAATCATAAGTAATAAACAAAAGGAGCAACATTAAAAAAAATAGAAACACTAACAGAATACTAGATTTTACATTAGAATTCACAACTAAGTTGACCCCTTGAGCACTAATGTGCTTTCTTGCTTGCCAAGTCATAAACAGAAGCAACATTCAGCAAAACTAAGTCAAACAATAATAGTAACAACAACACTAAGTCATAAATAGAAGCAACAACAATAAGTAAAAACAAAACCATCATATTCAAATAATAAACACAAGCCTACAAAACTAGAATTCAAATAATAAACATAATACCTGACTTAACATCAGAATTCACAACTTAGTTGACCCCTAGAGCACTAAAGAGCTCTCTTGCTTGTTGTGAAAGAACCCTACAAAAGAAAATAAAATCAGAAATCATATTGAAAAACAAAATAAGAATTAAAAAAAACAGTAATAGGATATACCTTAATCAAGAAATGGATCTTTAACAGAAACATCAGAGATTGAAGCATCTTTCCTAACAGCAAGAAATTCTTCATCCCTTTCTTCGGGCTCAAAACCATACAACCAATTACGGGTTGTTACAGATATCTCTACATTTTTAGACAAAATCCTAGCCCTCAACTTGTTCAAAATTCGACCCCCCATGCTAAATGAGGATTCAGAAGCAACTGAAGTGATTGGAATGGCTAAAACATCTCTAGCCATGAGTGAAAGTATTGGAAAAGACAAAGATTGTGATTTCCAATACTCTAAGATATCAAACTCATCATCTTCAGTGCGAGGGAGAAGGGGCAAAGAAATGTAAGAGTCAACATCGGATTTACCACTCCTAGAAGCTGCTAAATTGGCATCAAAGTTTTGTCATTAAAATAAAAAAAGAGTTAGTAAACTGTAATTGAAAAAATAATTAAATATACAAACATAAGCATAAATAATCACTAACCTGAAAGAGATTTTATTTTTTGAATGTCCGAGGGTGACCAGAACTTGACTGACTTGTACTTTAAGAAGAGTTACTTTGGACAGAAGAATTAGAAGAAGAAGAACGTGCATATCTTGAATAATATATATACATACTAACAAACTCATTATAAACAACACTTACCCTCCTTTCAACCTCATCCTCAACATAGAGGACACCATACAACTCCTTCAGAAGTTGTAACTTATACCGAGGATCAAGCAAAACAGAAAAAGACAGAATAATTGAGTGATCAGACCCATATTTCTCATACAATTCAAGCATAGGCCCTGCCATTGCAGAGATGCTCTCACATGGATCATTGTGAGCATCACACAACAGCTTCTCAATGGCAACAACATTAGCCAAGTATAAGTTAGTAGTGGGATACTTGGATCCTGAGAACATAATAGAAATTTCAAAGAAGGGGTCAAGGAAATCATAGATTAATTGAGCAGTTTCCCACTCATCCTCAGTAATTATATCCAAACCATTTTCCCTATTAACAAACAAGTTAATAGCAAGTTTAGCTTCAATTTCCCTACGAAGCATCAGATAAGTGGAGTTCCATCGAGTAGGAAAATCCAATACCAACTTACCAGAAAAATCAGAACCACAATCATTAACAGTAGAACCAAAACTACAAAGTTTAGCATCAGAAGAATCAATAAACTTAACTATCTCATGCAATTTAATAACAGAAGAGTCGATTACCTTCAAACCCTTTTGAACTATCAAGTTTAGGATATAGGCAGCACACCTTATATGAAAAAACTTTCCATTGTATGGCAGGGGAGAAATTGCATGCAAATCATCTTTGAGACGCCACATTGTTCTTTCATTTGTAGAAGCATTATCAAGAGTAATGGTAAAAGCTTTCTTCTCAAGACCCCACTCAGTTAACATATTTTTAACAAATTTATAAAAATACTCACCATCATGGGGTGGGGGGAAACGACGAAAATTCAAAACTTTAGACTGAAATTTTTAGTTATTATCAACATAATGTGCAGTCAGAAAAAAATAGGAACGTGAAGTGCAAACAGACCATTCATCATATGTAAAACAGATACGACTCAAAACAAAATGCATTGAATCAAGTAGCAATTTTTTATGCTTCTCATGCTTCAACATGCAAGCCTTAGTAATAGAATACCTTGAAATATCTTTCACATTAAGATTTAGATAATGATGCAAAACCCTAAGTTTATCATGCTCAACCACACTCAAAACATAACCATGACACAGAATAGCTTCAGCAAATAACTCACAGTATCTTTTCTGATTAAAAGAAGTTTCTAAACTTCTACTAGGATTAGTAGCAAGAAACTCTTTATAAGATTCACATTTTTTAGTATGCCTTTTAGGGTTAAAAGTACCAATATAAGAATCAGCTTTATACCTTTTTGTTTTGCAGTACTTACATTCAGCAAAAAGACCTTCTGAAAGCTTGATGAAGGTATAATGATCCCAAACAGGAGATGTTCTTCTCCCAATGTCCCCTCCAGTTGAAGCTGTAGACTTCATCTTAGAGGTACGAACTGTCTCAGACAGTTGATCATTTACATTCCCTTCAAGCATTCAAATAAACATGAATAAAAAATAAACAAAATTAAAAAAATCATAATAAAAAGAAGGAAAAAACCACCTTGAGACAGTATTAGTTGGTCATCTTGACCTCTTTCATCAGAAAAATCCAACTCATAAGAAAGATCATCCATAGCTGTAAAAAATGAAGGTAATTACTAAAAAGGGCAATAAAAAGTAAAACAGAAACAATATATACAAAACCATACATACATGCATATATATACAAACAACTAAAAATATAATTAAAGAATTCATGTCAAAGAATCTAGAAACCAGAGAAATAAATATACAACTAATGACACAAAGTAAAACAATAAACCAGTCAATCTAAGTGGTTTCAGTTTAATCCTTGTACGTGGCGTTGTTACACCTATCCCCGGGGTCCTTTAGAAACCCCATTTGGCACCAGTAGCCCCGCAAGACGGGTAGTCCAGCCTAAACACTCGAATTAAAACAAAAAAACCCTAGACCTAAACGACTAAACACTCAGTTGTAAAGCATGCAAAATATACCAAATCAGAATCAAAGAACATTAAACATATTAACATATTTCAAATCAGAGAACCTTAAACATATTTCAAATCAGAAACCACAGAAACTAACAGAAATCATAAAAACAAAACCAAACATACATGCATATATACAACTAATGACAGAAACCATATATACAAACTGACATAAAGCAAATATACAAGAAACCATATATACAAAACCAAACATACATGCATATATACAACTAATGACCCGAAGTGAAACAATAAACCAGACAATCTAAGTGGTTTCAGTTTAATCCTTGTATGTGGCGTTGTTACACATGTCCACATGGTCCTTTAGAAACCCCCTTTGGCACCAGTAGCCCCGCAGGACGAGTAGTCCAGCCTAAACACTCGAATTAAGCCAAAAAAACCCTAGACCTAAACAACTAAACACTCAACTGTAAAGCATGCAAAATATACCAAATTAGAATCAAAGAACATTAAACATCTTAACATATTTCAAATCAGAGAACCTTAAACATATTTCAAATCAGAAACCACAGAAATAACAGAAATCATAAAAACAAAACCATACATATACATATATTGTAACATACATACAAACTGACAGAAACCATGAATACATACAGAAACCATACATATACATACATGCATAAATACAACCTTCCTGAGAATCAAAAGAAACGTACATGCATAAATACAAACTGACAGAAAGAAACAATAAATGCAAATGGAAAGAAATAATACATGCAAACAGAAATATACATGCAACAAAAAACAATAAGGGTAAACTACACAGATGACCACTGAACTATGAGTTTGGTGTCAAAATGACCACTATATTATTTGTTGCCGCAAATGCACCACAACTATTTAAATGGTTCCATTTTAGCCACACGCCGTTAAAAAAAACGAAAAAGTTAACGCAACTGTTAAAAATTGGTATAATTACACATTTGGTTCTCTATATTTATACAATATATCAATTTAGTCATAATTTTAGTCACCACCTGATTGGAGTAGGAAAAATGAAAACTAAAGAACTGCCCTTGGTAGGAATTGAACCTAGGACCTTAGGTGTGTAGCGCGCGCGAATTTGCCACTGAGCCAAGCATATAATTGTAATATGTAATACTAATAATAATATATGTGATATACATATGGAGAAAGAAAAAACAAACAGAAATATAATTCTGAGATCCAAACGTATGCATCAAACTTGGAAGGACGTTGAATATATACCACAGTATATCACAATAAACCTGAATTTGATTTGACCTAAAAATTTAATGACCCGAACCCGATCTGTAACCGACTGTTGTTGACCCGAACCTGAATTCGACCTGTTACTGTGTATATATATATATATATATATATATATATATGTAGTTATAAATTTTATTCATTTTTAATATGGTGATATTTTTATTCAATTTATTCCTTAAAATTTTATTTTTCACATAAAGTTACCCTTATTATTTTTTAATTTTTGTAATTTACTCCAATATTTTAGATATAAATCATTTGATGATATTTTTGTTCATTATAGTGCCTAATATTGAGACTAAAATGTATGTATGTACCTATCAATGTATGAACCCTAAACCCTTAATGAATTTTCTCTTAACCTGAAACCATAAACCCTAAAAATCATAAACCATAAGCATTAAACCCTAATATATGTAAGTATGTATGTATGTACTTATTTTTGTATGAACCTTAAACCCTTGATGAATTTCCCTAAACCCTACACCATAAACCCTAAACCCTAATGTATGCAAGTATGTATGTATCTATCAATATATGAACCCTAAACCATTAATAAAATTTCCCTAAAACCTAAACCCTTTAAACCCTAAACTCTAAATAGTCCAATGTTTTGTAATTTTAATTTGATATTTCTGTTCATTATAGCCCTTATAACTTCATTTATATTCCAAATTGACCCCTACTAATTGTTTTTTAATTAGTCCAATAATATATAATTTTACTTTGACATTTTGTTCATTTTAGTCCTTAAAGTGTATTTGTATTCCAAATTGACCATTTTATATTTTTTTAATTAGTCCGATATTTTATAATTTTAATTTGATATTTTGTTCATTTTGGTCTCTTAACTTTATTTTAATTACTCCGATGTTTTATAATTTTAATTTGATATTTTGTTCATTCTAGTCCCCTAAACTTTAGTTTAATTCCAAATTGACCCTTATTTATTGTTTTTTTTATTTCGTCCGATGTTTTATAATTTTAATTTGTACTTTGTTCATTCTAGTCCTTTTAACTTTATTTCAATTCCAAATTGACCCCTATTAATTGTTTTTTTAATTCGTCCAATGTTTTATAATTTTAATTTGATATTTTCATCTTCTAGACCCTAAAACTTTATTTTTATTTCAAATTGACCCAAATTAACTCCAAATTAATGACATTGACGAAGGCCAACCTAAAGTCTATCGACTACTTATACGGTTGTACCGAACTCAAACTCAATACGAATTTCAATCCTAAAAATACCCCGACCTGAATTACCCGACCTGAGACTACCCGACCTAAAATTACCCGACCTGAAATGCACCCGACCTGAAATGCAACCGACCTGAAATGCAACCGACCTGAAATGAACCCGACCTGAAATGGACCCGACCTGAAATGGACCCGACCTGAAATGGACCCGACGTAAAATGGACCCGACCTGAAGTGTATCCGAACCCGAATTAACCTGTCAATTATCTGCTTCGGACCCGACCCGTTTTGACCCGACCTGAAATGAACCCGACCTGAAATGGACCTGACCTGAAATGGACCCGATCTGAAATGGACCCGACCTGAAATGGACCCGACCTGAAATGGACCCGACCTGAAATGGACCCGCACCCGACCCGAGTCGAGTCAAAATAGAAAAATGACCTGAAATGACCTGTACCCGATTTTACCCGACCTGAAACTCATCCGATTACCTGTTTTTACATCCCTAGTAATGAGTATGGTATGGGGCATTTTTTGTCTTTAACTTGGTATAGTATTGGCTTTCTAAAAAGGTCCAAATTCTCTATTTCATGATCATGTCTAGGGATGTAAAAAGTTGACCCGACCTGAAAACCCGACTGAAACCTGCTCGAGTCAGAACTTGATTTGACTTGAAAATTTAATGATCCGAACCCGATCTGTAACCGACTGTTGTTGACTCGAACCTAAATTCGACATGTTACTGTAGTGACTGAACCCGACCTGCGTCCGACTGAAAATGACCCGAACCCGAATTTGACCTATTATTGTGGACTTGAAACCCGACCTGCGCCCGACTGAAATGAACCTGAACCCGAAGTCGACCTGGCAGATAACCGATTTTACCCGACTGAATTGACCCGAGATCCAATTTTGCCCGACCTGTTTTGAACCCGATCTGTTTTGAACCCGATCTGTTTTGGACCCGACCTGTTTTGGACCCGACCTGTTTTAAACCCGACCTGTTTTGAATCCAACCTATTTTAAACCCGACCTGTTAAGTGACCCGACTTGTTGTTGACCCGAACTGATATTGACCCAAAATCTATGACTTGATGAATTAAAAACTTTCATAAGTTGATATACATATATGATATATATACATATACACCTACATATATTGATATACATATATGATGTATATGCGCGCGCGCGCGCACACACACACACATATATATATATATATATATTAAGTACTAAAATTGAAAAAAAATATGAACAAATACTACTCTCTCCGTCCCACTAAAACTGTCACATGTTGACTTTTTCTGGTCAAAAATTTTCAACTTTGACTATAATTTATTTAAAAATTTTAATTAATTAAAATTTATAAAAAATATATTTAAAAAAATACTTGATTCAAGGTTTTTAAAATATATTTTTTAATATTTTTATCAATAATAAATTTTAAATTATAAGAGGCCAAAGTTGAAAAAATTTGACCAAAAATTATCAACATGTGACAGTTTTAGTGGGACAAAGGGAGTATATCTTAATCACTTTAAAACTATTAAAAAAATGTTTAAACATAACATCAATATATTATTATTTTAAATATTTCCATTTTCTAAAAATATTATGTAACCTTTGCCTGTCTCCTTTCGATCCGTCAATGAGATAAGCATCGAGGAAAACAACACTGTTGCCAGCTATAACGCATTTGCTTCACTCTTTTTAAATTTATTTCTATGAATTTCCTTTTACATCAATGAGTTTCTCGAAAAAGACAACATCTCTTAGTTTTTCAGTGTTATATGTTTCGGGATTCGTTAAGGGGGGAATGATCCCATGATTCCCGCTATTCTAAGCCGTATGCACCCTCATACTATTTCCTCCCTCTTTAAACATAATATCAATGTATGAACCTTAAACCCTTAATGAATTTTTACTAAACCCTAAAACTTAAGCACTTAAATTCTACACTTAAAACCCTACACCATAAACTCTAAACCTTAATATATGTAAATATGTACCTATTAATGTATAAACCCTAAATTTTCCTTTAACTCTAAACCTTAAACCCTTAAACCTAACCCTAAACACTAAGCACTTAAATCCTAAACCTAAACCCTACACCATAAACCATAAACCCTAATGTATGTAAATAAGTATGTATGTACTTATCAATGTATGAACCCTAAACTATTGATGAATTTTCCCTTAACCCTAAACCTTAAACCCTTAAACACTAAATCTAACCCCCATAAACCCTAAGCTCTAATGTATATAAGTATATATGTATGTACCTATCAGTGTTGGAACCTTAAACCCTTAATAAATTTTCCCTAAAGTCTAAATCATAAACCCTAAACCCTAAACCTTTAGATCATTAACATAAACCCCAAAACCCTAAAATCTAAACTATAACCCCTAATGTATGTATGTAAGTATGTATGTATGTATGTATGTATGTATGTATGTATCTATCAATGTATGAACCCTAGACCCTTGATGAATTTTCCCTAAACCCTAAACCCTTTAAATTCTAAATCCTAAACACTAAACCATAAACCCTAAACCCTAACCCTAATATATGTAAGTATACATGTATGTACCTATCAATGTATCAACCCTAAACTCTTAATGAATTTTCCATAAAGTCTAAACCCTAAACACTTAAACCTTAAAAACATAACCCTTAAACACTAAACACTTAAACCCTAAACATTACCCCTTAAACCCTAAACCCTAAACATAACCCTTAAACCCTAAACCCTAAACCCTAATATATATAAATATATATATGTACATATCAATGTTTGAACCCTAAATACTTAATTCCCTAAACCCTAAACCCTTAAATCCTCATCCTAAACCATAAAACCTAAACCCCAAGGTATGTATATATGTATGTATCTATCATTCTAGTCCCCTAAACTATAGTTTAATTCCAAATTAACCCCTATTTATTATTTTTTTAATTCGTTCGTTGTTTTATAATTTTAATTTGGTACTTTGTTCATTCTAGTCCTTTAACTTTATTTCAATTTCAAATTGACCCCTATTCATTATTTTTTAATTCGTTCAATGTTTTATAATTTTAATTTGATATTTTTATCATTCTATACCCTAAAACTTTATTTTTATTCCAAACTGACCCACATTTATTTTTTTAATTTGTCCAATGTTTTATTATTTTAATTTGATATTTTCCTCATTCTAGTCTCTTAACTTTATTTTAATTCCATATTGACCCATATATATTTTAATTCATCATGTTTTATAATTTGAATTTGAATTTTTTTTATTCTAGACCCTAAAACTTTATTTTTATTCTAAATTGACCTCTACTTATTGTTTTTTTAATTACTCTAATTTTTATACTTTTAATTTGATATTTTTGTTCATTATAGTCCCCAAAACTTTATTTTTATTCCAAATTGACCCCTTTTCATTGTTTTCTTTTAAATTTGTCTAATGTTTTATAATTTTAATTTGATATTTTTGTTCATTATAATCCGTGAAACTTTATTTTTAATCCAAATTGACCTTTTTTCAATCCAAATTGACCCCCATTTCATTATATTTTAATTACTCCAATGTTTTATAATTTTAATTTGATATGACTTTAAATAATTAACTCCAAATCAATGACGATTGACGAAGGCCAACCTAAAGTCTATCGACTACTTATACGGTTGTACCTAACTCAAACTCAATACGAATTCCAATCCCGAAAATACCCCGACCTGAATTACCCGACCTGAAACTACCAGACCTGAAATTACTCGACCTGAAATGCACCCGACCTGAAATGCAATCGACCTGAAATGAACCCGACCTGAAATGAACTCGACCTGAAATGAACCCGACCTGAAATGGACCCGACCTGAAATGGACCCGACTTGAAACGGACCCGACCTGAAATGGACCTGACCTGAAATGAACCCGACCTGAAGTGTATCTGAACCCGAATTAACCTGTCAATTATCTGCTTCGGACCCGACCTGTTTTGACCCGACCTAAAATGGACCCGACCTGAAATAGACCCGACCTGAAATGGACCCGCACCCGACCCGAGTCGAGTCAAAACAAAAAAAATGACCTGAAATGACATGTACTCGATTTTACCCGACCTGACAGTACCCGACCTGAAACCCATCCGATTACCTGTTTTTACATCCCTAATCATGTCCAACAATTTGCTTAAGCTCAACTTTTGGATTTTTCTCCCTTTGTATGCATGTATATTAGGGAAGGTTATAACAGTAGTGGGGATTCTTCTGTCAGTGTCTTGTGTTGGACTTTTGCTGACGTTTCTCATGAACTGGTCCCATGGTACTTTCAGACAATATTCTAGAATAACCCATCCTTTCATTCTATCCCATAAATATCACTTCAATTCTCAGTAAATACCAAGAAATTACCATCCAAATCTTACCTCAGAATCATACTGGAAATAAAGAAAAACAGTACAAATTTTGAGAATCGAGCAAATCCTTTACTGTGATATACTATTGAAGTTCATCATATATATTCAATTTCTTGTGATATGCATACGTTTGGATCTCAGAATTATATATCTATTTGTTTTTCTTTCTCTATATGTATAACACATATATTATTATTAGTATTGCATAGCACAATTATAAGCTTGGCTCAGTGGCAAACTCGCGCGTGCTACACCCCCAAGGTCCAGGTTCAATTCCTACCAAGGGTAGTTCCTTGGTTTTTATTTTTCCTACTCCAATAAGGTGGTGACACATGTCACCATCTTATTGAATAATTAATTTATTTTATTAGATTAAAATTATGACTAAATTGATATATTCTATAAATATAGAGGACCAAATGTGTAATTATACCAATTTTTTTAACAGTTCCGTTAACTTTTTCATTTTTTAACGGCGTGTGGCTAAAATGGAACCATTTAAATAGTTGTGTGGTGCATTTGCGGCAAAAAAAATAATATAGTGGTCATTTTGACACCAAACCCATAGTTTAGTGGTCATCTGTGTAGTTTACCCAAACAATAAAGGCAAACAGAAAGAAACATGCAACCAAATGAAAAGACAAACAGAAATATACATGCAACCTTCATGAGAAACAAACCCACGCGGAAGATGAACAGACTGACAAAAGCTAGAAACCTTCCTGAGATACAAAGGTTAATAGTTAGTAAAAATACTAATCGAACAAAAAAATTAAATAAAAAAAAGAGAGAATAGAAGATCAAACTTACCGAAACTGAAAACGCAGAGAAGACCAGCTCCCAGAAATGAAAAGGCAGAGAATCTGAAGAGGTAAGATGAGAATACGAAAGGATTTTGGGATTAAGGATTGGGGTTTGGAGATTAGATGTTAGGGTTTTGGGATCAGGGTTCATGGTTTATGGATTAATGGTTAGGGCCTGGGGTTTAGGGTTTAGGGTTTAGAGATTTTAGGGTTTATGAATCAAAGGTTTAGATATTAGAGTTTAGGGATTAAGAGTTAAGCTAAGAATGAATATGGTTTAGGGTAAAATAGAACTGAAGTTGGGTTTAGGGTTTTGAAGGATTGAAGAGAGGAATTCTCATGAACACGAGGCTGTTCTTGAGAAAAGTTGGGGTTTTGATCGAAGAAAAACAAGTTTGAGGAGGATTTTTGTGTTTGTAGAGGATCTGGGAAGATATTTTGGAAGAACAAGGATGAACTTGGTTTAAAACCAAGATTTTGATCGAAAAATGGAAGAAAATCTGGGAATTTCGTGTTTGTGGATGAGAGAGAAATTGAGAGGATATTTCGGCAGAGTAATAGTAGGGAGAAACTGAGCAAATTTGGCTGAGGGGTGAGGCTCTATTTATAGGCCTCAAGCCGAGTTAAAAGATCCGCGTTATTTGAAACGGGTATCGGTTAATATTCGGGTCTTGCTCCGCAATCACTCCTACATTGATTTCTTTCAATTTCGTCCTTTTATTTTGTGAAATTGAGCTTAAAGCTTTGTTTTATTTTCAATTCGTCCTTAATCCAGTTTTAGTGTTTAGGGTTGGGGTTTTAATTTAAGGTTTGGAGTTTTAATTAAGGGTTTAGTGATTTGTTTAGGGTTAATATATTTTATTTAGTGATTTGTTTAGGGTTAATATGTTTTAGGGTTTAGGGTTTTATTATATTGTTTAATAGGGTTTAGGGTTTATGACTTTGAATTATGGGGTTGTTTTAAAGGTTTAGGGTTAAAGCATTTTAAGGTTTAATATCTAATTTAGGGTTTGAATTAAGGGTTTAGTGATTTGTTTAGGGTCAATATATTTTATTTAGTGATTTGTTTATGGGTAATATGTTTTAGGGTTTATGGTTTTATTTTATTATTTAATATGGTTTAGGGTTTATGACTTTGAATTAAGGATTTGTTTTAAAGGTTTAAGGTTAAAGGATTGTATGGTTTAGTATATAATTTAGGGTTTGAATTAAGGGTTTATTGATTTGTTTAGGGTTAATATATTTTATTTAGTTATCTGTTTAGGGTTAACATGTTTTAGGGTTTATGGTTTTCATTTATTGTTTAACATGGTTTAGGGTTTTATGACTTTGAAATAGGGTTTTGTTTTAAAGGTTTAGGGTTAAAGGATTTTAGGGTTTAGTATTTAATTTTTAGGTTTTATAGTTGTAGGGTTTTGATTTAAGGTTTATGGTTTAATGAACTAAGGTTAGTTCGAGAGTTTAGTTTGTAAGATTTATGGTTTAGTGTTAGGGTTTAGGGTATAGTGCATTGAGTTTAATGATATGATAACATATGATTTAGGGTTTTGATTTTATGGGTTTCAATTTAGGGTTTAAGTTTAGGGATTTAGGAGTTTTGTTTCACTTTAGGTTTTTTGAATTAGTGTTTGGGGTTTACGGTTCATTTTTTGGTTTAGGGTTTAGGGTTATCATTAGGGTTTGTTGTTTTTTTATTTTAGAATATATATTAGCATATATGTATATATAAAAGTATATACCCTAAACTCTAAAACCAAATATCCTAAACTCTAAATCATTAGATCCTAATCCTAAACCCTAATGTATGAAAGAATGTATGAATGTACATATTAATGCATGAACCCTAAATCCTTAATGAAATTTTCCATAAACTATAAACCCTAATTTATATAAGTATGTATGCATGTAGCTATCAATGTATGAGCCCTAAACCCATAATGAATTTCTCCATAAATCCTAAACCCTAAACCCTAAACCATAAAGTATGTAAGTATGTATGCATGTAGCTATAATGTATGAGCCCTAAACCCTTAATGAATTTCTCCCTAAACCCTAAACCCTAAACCCTAAACCATAAAGTATGTGAATATGTATAGATATACCTATCAATATATGAACCCTAAACCTTAATGAAGTTCCCCATAAACCCTAAACCCAAAACAATATAACCGAAACCCTAAACCCTAATACATGTAAGTGTGTATATATGTAACTATCAATGTATGATCCCTAAACCTTAATGAATTTTTTCATAAGCCCTAAACCCTAATATATGTAAGTATGTATGTAGCTATCAATGTATGATCCCTAAACATTAATAATTTTTTCCATAAACCCTAAACCATATTCCATAAACCTTAATATATATATATATATAGCTATTCATGTATGAACCTTAAATCCTTAATGAATTTCTTCCTAAACCATAAACCCTAATCCATAATCCTTAAACCCTAATATATGTAAGTATATATGTATGTAGCTATCAATGTATAAACCCTAAACCTTTAATGAATTTTTCACTAAACCATAAACCCTAAACCCTAAACTCTAAACCCTAAACCCTAATATATGTAAATATATATGTATGGGCCCTAAACCCTTAATGAATTTCTCCCTAAACCCTAAACCCTAAACCCTAATATATATAAGTATGCATGTATGTATAATGTACCTATAAATTGACCTATAAATGTATGAACCCTAAACCCATATTCATTGTTTTTTAATCCGTCCAATGTTTTATAATTTTAATTTGATATTTTCATCATTCTAGACCTTAAAACTTTATTTTTAATCCAAATTGACCCAATTTTTTTTTTAAATTTGTCCAATGTTTTATTATTTTAATTTAATATTTTCTTCATTCTAGTCCTTTAACTTTATTTTAATTCTATATTGACCCTTATATATATTTTAATTCGTCATGTTTTATAATTTTAATTTGAAATTTTGTTCATTCTAGACCATAAAACTTTATTTTTATTCTAAATTGACCTCTACTAATTGTTTTTTAATTACTCTAATTTTTATACTTTTAATTTGATATTTTTGTTCATTATAGTCCCTAAAACTTTATTTTTATTCTAAAATGACCCCTTTTCCTTGTTTTCTTTTAAATTTTTCTAATGTTTTATAATTATAATTTGATATTTTTGTTCATTATAATCCGTGAAATTTTATTTTTAATCCAAATTGACTCATTTTCATTATTTTTTTAATTACTCAAATATTTTATAATTTAAATTTGATATGACTTTAAATAATTAACTCAAAATCAATGACGATTGACGAAGGTCAACCTAAAGTCTATCAATTACTTATACGGTTGTACCGAACTCAAACTCAATACGAATTCCAATCCCGAAAATACCCCGACCTAAATTACCCGACCTGAAACTACCCGACCTGAAATGCACCCGACCTGAAATGCAACTGACCTAAAATGAACCCGACCTGAAATGAACCCGACCTGAAACGGACCCGACCTGAAACGGACCCGACCTGAAATGGACACGACATGAAACAAACCCGACCTGAAATGGACCCGAACTGAAATGGACCCGACCTGAAGTGTATTCGAACCCGAATTAACCTGCCAATTATCTGCTTCGGACCCGACCCGTTTTAACCCGACATGAAATGGACCCGACTTGAAATGGACCCGCACCCGACCCGAGTCGAGTCAAAACAGAAAAATGACCTGTATCCGATTTTACCCGACCTGACAGTACCCGACCTGAAACCCGTCCGATTACTTATTTTTACATCCTTACTCATCGGTGCTGTCGTTAGTGGTGTTTATCGATGCTCGTCGAGCGTGACACATTGGTCCTAATCTAAAATATAATTAAATGAAACACTTACGATGATTTGAAGGTCGCATGTAATTTTTCTTTTTTATAATTCATACTTATGAAGTTATGATTAAGTTTGTATTCGATGATAATGAATGAAAAATACTGGATGAAAACTTGACATTCTATTTTTGTAGTTTTATATTGTATAATAATAATTTAGACTTCAATATTTATATTTTTTTATCTATTTAATTTTTATTATTTAAAATAAATTTAACCTACTTTACTCAAATTATCATATTTTTAATGGAAATAATGGTTAAATTGTTAATTTTTCATGACAAACTATATGATAATCTATATGAATATTTTTATGACATAACACAATTTTATTGACATCACTTAATTTGTTACGTAAATTTTTATGTTTGTGCATAAAAAATTTATTAACTTAAATATAATTTCCATTAATATTTAATATCAACACAATTTAGCTAAAAAATGGATGCTTGAATTTAACTAGAAAGATGTAAAATCAAATTGACAAAAGATATAATATTGAAGACTAAGATTATCATTATATCTTTGCGTCACCTTTGAATTTAGGCTTTCAATGTAGTTAAATATCCAACATTTGAATAAATAATTTAACCAATCTGGAAATAAAGAAACAAAAAATGAAAGTATGCACCCCTCTATCATTTCTAGTTTATTCAAAAGGATAGTTAAAAGGGAAAATTTCCAATAGAGGCTGCATTCTTCCATCTTTTTTTATATAAACCCCTAAAAACATGGGAATTGATTCAAAGCTTCAAACATTTCATTCTTCACCTACAATGGAGCTTCCATTTCCCTCCCTTTTCATCTTATTTGCTACTTCTCTCCTTCTGTCACTAGTATTCAAAATAGTAAAGAAAACAAGAAGCACAGATTCAAACAGGAAGTTGCCACCTGGGCCATGGAAATTGCCCATCATCGGCAACCTCCACCAGCTGGTGAGATTCGGGTCACAACCTCACCAAATTCTGCGAGATTTGGCCAATAAACATGGACCCTTAATGCACCTACAGCTCGGGGAACTTCCCACCATCGTGGTTTCATCGGCAGAGATCGCCAAAGATGTCATGATAACACACGGTCTGGCCTTCGCTGACAGACCGTACGTGGCTGCTCTAGACATCCTAACTTACGGCTCCAGGGACGTTGCCATGGCGCCATACGGTAATTATTGGAGACAGGTACGAAAAATCTGTACGGTCGAGCTTTTAACAGCCAAAAGAGTGCAGTCGTTTGAATCAATCCGACAAGAGCAAGTCTCAGGTCTCATGGAATCTATATCTTTAAACCAAGGCTCGCCGATCAATCTTACCAAGAAGGTTTTTTCCTTGACATATAGGACCGTGTCAAGAGTGGCATTCGGCAACATATGCAAAGACCATGAATCATACTCGTTGGTTGTGGAGGAATTGGTAAAGTTGGGGTCTGGTTTTCGACTTGCAGACATGTACCCGTCTTTTAGAATGCTTGAACTTATCAGTGGACTGCGACAGAAAGCCGAGGCTCTGCTTCAAAAGAGCGATCGGATACTTCAAGGCATCATTGATGAACACAGAGCTAGTTTGAAGGGAGGGATAATAAGTGAAGGAGAAGCCAAGGAAGACTTGGTTACTGTCCTTTTGAAGATTCAGCAACAAGGTGGTCTCGAATTTCCCTTGGCTGACAAGGATATCAAAGGCATCATTTGGGTTAGTATATGTACTATGTAGGTATTTTGTAGCTAATATGCATGTTTTAAAGCCTGGACTGATGTTGGTTCAGGATATCTTCGGCGGAGGGGGCGAGACATCATCGACAACCGTCGACTGGGCGATGTCGGAAATGGTGAGGAATCCAAGGGTGCTAAAAAAGGCACAGAATGAAATAAGACAGATCTGTCATGGAAAAGGAGATATGTCTGAAGCAAGTCTTAAAGAATTGAAATACTTGGGATTAATTATTAAAGAAACCTTGAGGCTACACCCTCCATTTCCTCTGTTACTTCCAAGAGAAAGCCGAGAGGATTGCGAAATCAATGGCTACCATGTTCCCTACAAGGCTAAAGTCATAATCAATGCATGGGCTATAGGAAGAGATCCCAAGTACTGGAATGAGCCTGAGAAATTTTACCCAGAAAGGTTCCTCAACAGTTCCATAGATTTCAGAGGAACAGATATGGAGTACATCCCATTCGGTGCAGGAAGAAGGATGTGTCCGGGCATATCATTTGCACTTCCCAACGTTGAGCTGCCATTGGCAAAATTGCTTTACCATTTTGATTGGGAGCTTTCCGGTGGAATGAAGCATCAAAATTTGGACATGACTGAACTCTTTGGTGTGACTATGAGAAGAAAAGATGATCTGATCTTAATCCCAACCCCATATGTCTGCTAAGTAACGCTTTTCTTTATATTGTTATATGATAAAAGTGTTTTTTTTAGTACAATAATTGTGCATTCAGGTTTTAGCCTGAAAAGCACTTAGAAAGTGAGAATAAGATTTCCAGAAAGAACATGGTTTATATTGCAGAAGTTCTTTGTTTTGTTCTGAGTTCTAACTCAATTACTTGTCTGTCTATTATATTTCTTTGAATGGAATCGTCAGTATAAGCTAATAAGCTATGTATAGTGTATAGGGTGAATATTCGATCGAGTCAAGTAAAAATAATTTTCGAGCTAGTTGAGTTGAAGAGTTTTGTTTTGTAGTAACTCAAACTTTATTTGAATTTTTTTCGAGTTGTTTGAGTTTCTGTTCAAATTTAATTGTAAATACCTATAATATTATGGTACTAATTGGTTCCAATTTAAATGATTTTCTATAATTATATATTTCTTCCTATGTGATATACATATATTAAACATAGTTGATGGACTTGACTCGACTTTAAAAATCTATCTATTAATTACAAAAATTTCGAGTTATTCGAGTCTCATTTTATAACTCAAATTTCATTTAAAATTCTTTGAGCCGAACTAAATTTATGAAATTATGATTCAAAACAAGTCGAATCGAAAAGCCAAACGTTTTAGAGTCGAGACGAATCTTGTTCCCTTCTAGTCATGTATATATGGGTAAGCCATGTCATGCATATATCAATGCATGAGCATTGCCAAATCATGTTTTTGTGGACATGAAAGTTAAATTTTTGAGCTCCCACTAATTAATGGTGAAATATTTTGAAAGACTGTGAGTGATGAATGAAACTTTAATAAAATGTGATGAATTACGAGTGAATTTTACATCAGTTTATTAAAAAAATATGTGAAAAGATACTATGCACTGATGGTGAGAATAAATTTTTTTATAAGTGTCTTAGTTTTAGGATTTAGGAATTCAGTTTATGGTTTAAGAGTTTAAGTGTATGAGTTTAGAATTTAGGGTTTATAGTTAGAATTTAGAGTTTAGAGGTTAGGATTTAGGTTTATAGTAACATGAATAGGGAGTTTAAAGTTTAACCCTCAAAATTTAAATTTTAACTGTACTCTTAAATTTAAAAATCACGCACTTAAGTTTATAAATACTAGACCCTAAAATTAAGGCTCTTAGCCGCTTAGGGATGTTTTCATAATTCCACACTTTTTGTGCATAAAATAAATACCTAAAAATATTAATTTAAAGATAAATTAACTAAAATGATAACGGATGAAAATGTAACAGAAAAAATGTGATTATAAAGTGATAATTTGTAGTATTTCATAAACCGAATAGTTATAGACGTTCCTAACCCATTTACTTACTTTTTTTTTGAAGAGAAAAATTCACAAAAATCTAGAAAAGGAAGTTATGCAGCTAGCACTAGCATGAATTGGTCCCATTACTTTCTTGTCTTTTATTCATAAGAAGAAAAACAAATTTTATTCGTACTTGTTTTCAAAAATTCTAGTCAATTCTTTGATTATTGAATCCACTTGATGCGCGTAAAGATAATCTAAAAAATTCTAGTCATAAATCACTACTTTCCACACACAACAATTCAACCAAAAGTTAAAGATTCATATTTATACGCTGACGGTAAAAATTAAAAGTTTTTACAAAATACTTTAATTTTAGAGTTTAAAGTCTTAATTTAAAGTGTAGAGTTTAAGAGTTTAGGTGTAGGGATTTAAAATTTAAGAATATTGATTAAAATTTAGAGTTTAGGTTTAGAATTTAGGGTCTATGGTTGAGGGTAATATGGTTAGGATTTAGGGTTTAACTTATAAACCCTAAATTCTCACCATTATCCTTAAATTTTAAACTCTTACATCAAAATCCTACATCCTAAACTAAGACCTTAAACTCTAAAACTAAAGCGTTTGTGAAAACTTTCAGTTTTTATCGCCGGTGTACATGATATAAATCCTAAAATTAATTACCAGGCGGGTATGTTGTCAATTTGCTACGTAAAGTTATTCTTGTATTCTAAGTATCGTGTGTATAGAAAAGAGTAAAATAAAAAGGGTAAACTATAAGGGTAGTCACCGAACTTTTAAGGAATTTTTATTATGATCACTCAATGTTTTAAATTTTCATTGTAACTACTCAATTTTAAAATCACTTTCAGTATGGTCACTGAAATCACCTACCGCTAACGGAAGCTGATGTGGCATGTCCATCTGTATTTTTGGTCAATAAAATAATGACAACTTTTATTTACACTTCCACGTGATTTAAAAAATGCCCAATCAAATAAAACATTGTCATATTGAAAACTCTAAGCCTAAAAGAAGAAGAAAAATCTATGTTTAATTGTTTTATCGATCAGATTCAAAAAAAGAAAAATTTTAATATACACAAAAAATTTGGAGAACAAACACTTCACATTGGGGATTGGTTGCCATTTAGTGGTTATCTTTTTGAAGAAATTTGGTATTAGCAATGGACGATAACTTCTTTTTCTTACTTGTTGATTTCTTTGAAGTGTGAAAATTCATATCACTTTGTGTATTTTGAAGGCCTGATAAATTTAAATTGATTTTTTTGAAGTGTAAAACCCTTAAAGAAAAATAAATTTTTGTTCAGTATCGTTTTGTTCTTCATAATCCTTCAATGTTTTCTAAACTGATTTTTGTACTTCCATGCTTTCCAAATTGATTTTGTGCCTCAATGCTTTTTCAAACTGATTTTGTGTTTTTTGTTTTTGCATGTGTAACCCAACTGATATTCTGCAAAAAGCATTTTAGGATTGCACTGGGTTCTTCCATTGTAGCTAAGGATGACGAGGAGACAAAAAGAAGAAGTTAAATGAGATGATTCTAGGTTTCATTTCATTTCATAACAAATCAATAAAGGATTAATTTTTTATTTTATTTTTTAAATCACGTGGAAATGTAAATAAAGACTGCCATTATTTTATTGACAAAAACTATCAAAAGAAAAGCAAAATTATTAGAAAAATGCAGTAAAATAACTCGTATCAAATAAAACAAACTCAAAGATTTAGAGACAAATAACAACAGCTGCCAGCCCATTTCTTTATGTCAAATTAAAAGAAAAAATCATTTTATTCTATACAATTTTTTAATAATCTTAATTATTATAAGGTAATATATGTTTATATTATAAATTTTTAAAAAATATAATCTTAAAATATAAAAATATATCGAAGTCGGTAGTACTCGGAGACTAATTCTCTCGCCACTAGGCATGTAAACGAACCAAACGAACACGAACGAGGTATGTTCATGTTCGTTCATTTAATTTTAACCGAATAAATGAACGAACATGAACAACTAAACGAACATAATTTCTTGTTCGTGATCGTTTGTTAAGGAATATAGCTTGTTCGTGTTCGTTCATTTAAATGATAAACGAACACAAACAAACGAACATAAAAGAACATATGTGAATAAATTTAAACAAGCATAAACGAACGAACATATGTGAATAAATTTTATTTTTTTAAAATTGTAATAGATTTTTTCATGAAAAATAATAAATATAAATAAATATATGTGAATAAATTTAAACAAACATAAATGAACGAATTACCGAACGTTCACGAACGTAAATGAACGAACGAGGTCTTTGTTTGTGTTCATTCATTTAATTAAACGAACAAAAACTCTTGTTTATGTCCGTTTGTTTAATAAATAAATTAACTTCCTGCCGAACAGTTCGCTGAAAGTTTAGTTCGTTTACAGGTCTACTCGTCACTATAGAAATTACATTATTTCTTTAAATAAATTCAGAGCTGCACTATTTTTCTATTTTTAAAAACAGATTTTTTACCAAATCAAATCAGAATAATATCTTATAAATAAGATTTAAAAAAATTAAAAATAAATAAAATGACAACATTAAGCATCAAACTCCAACCTGTAAGATTCCATAGTATTACTATCGTTAACTGCATTGATATGATATTTTAATCCTTAATGTATATTTTAATTTCATAAATCTAGAAGAAAAATCATTTAATATATTATCGATTGCATCAAATACATTATAGCAACATTAGTTTTTTTTTTCTTTCTTTTTTATACTTTAATTGCGATACCGGTTTTAATGTTGATCGTCGACCGCTAAAATTTATTGTTTCGTTTGTTTTATTTTTTGTTTTCAATAAATAATTATACTCTTGTAACACGATTTATATTTACCTTTTGGTACGTTTTTATTTTATTTTTTGGCACACCTTTTCTTTTTTATCGGTCGTTTGGCCGTTTTTTCCATTTAATTTTTATCAGGGTTAGATCTAACGTTGCCACGACTGATCAAGATGACGCTCTTTTCATTATCCTGTGGGTCTCTCTGTCTTGAACACTCGAACTGAATTTGAGTTTTTACCTTTTCCTTATATGGTCCTCTTATGATCTCGAGACACTAGTTGTGAACTTTTATTGTAATTTCAGATATATCTTCGCTCAATAAAACTAGCGGATATCAATTCAAAAAAAAATCTCTAAGTATTTTAATAACTATTCTTTTTCAGAAGTTAGGTAGAAGTGAAAATTTACAAATTGCAGCTGCAATTAATCTTCATTTTTCTATATAAATCCATGAAATAGAGGAACTGATTCACGCCTTCAAACCATGGAGCTTCCATTTCCCTCCTTTGTGATCTTGCTTGCTTCTTTTCTCTTCTTGCTTGTAGTCATCAAAATAGTAAAGAAAATGACAAGCACGGATCCAAACATGAAGCTGCCACCAGGGCCATGGAAACTGCCCATTATAGGCAACCTCCATCAGCTGCTGAAATTCGGGTCATTCCCTCATCAAATTCTTAGAGATTTGGCCAATCAACATGGACCCTTAATGCACCTACAGCTCGGTGAACTTTCCACCGTCGTTGTTTCATCAGCAGAGATCGCCAAAGATGTCATGATAACACACGGTATCGTCTTTGCCGGAAGACCTTATGTGGCTGCTCTAGACATTGTGACTTACGGTTCCAGGGACATTGCCATGGCACCCTACGGCAATTATTGGAGACAAGCACGAAAAATCTGTACTGTGGAGCTTTTAACAGCCAAAAGAGTGCAGTCGTTTGAATCAATCAGACAAGAGGAAGTTTCAGCACTGGTGAAACTTATAGCTTCAAACCAAGGCTCGCCGATCAATCTCAGTAAGCAGATTTTCTCCTTCACTTATAGGATCACATCTAGAGCAGCATTCGGTAAGACGTGCAAGGAACACGAATCGTTTTTAAGAGTGGTGGATGAAATAACAAAGCTAAGTTCTGGATTTAGACTTGCAGACATGTACCCATCTCTTAGAGTGCTTGAGCTTATTAGTGGATTGAAGCAGAAAGCAAGGGCTCTGCTTCACAAGTGTGATGGGATACTTGAAGGCATCATAAATGAACATAGAAGCAGACTGGAGAGTGGAAGAACCGGTGAAGAAGAAGCCAAGGAAGACTTGGTCACTGTTCTTTTAAAGATTCAACAACATGGTCTTGAATTCCCCCTGGCTGACGAGGAAATCAAAGCAATCATTTTTGTTAGTTCCATCTCTCTTTTGAATACTTAATAGAGTATATAAATTGGTCCCTCAACTAATGTTGGTTCATAATTTGTCAGGATATCTTCAGTGCAGGGGGTGAAACATCATCAACAACCGTAGAATGGGCAATGTCTGAAATGGTGAGAAATCCAAGGGTGCTAAAAAAGGCACAGAATGAAATAAGACAGATCTGTCATGGAAAAGGAGATGTGTCTGAAGCAAGTCTTAAAGAAATGAAATACTTAGGATTAGTCATCAAAGAAACCTTGAGGCTACACACTCCATTTCCTCTGTTACTTCCAAGAGAAAGCCGAGAGGAATGCGAAATCAATGGCTACCGAGTTCCCAACAAGACTAAAGCCATAATCAACGCATGGGCCATTGGAAGAGACCCCAAGTACTGGAATGAGCCTGAGAAATTTTACCCAGAAAGGTTCCTCAACAGTTCCATAGATTTCAAAGGAACAGATTTGGAGTACATTCCATTCGGTGCAGGAAGAAGGATGTGTCCAGGCATATCATTTGCAGTTCCCAACGTTGAGCTGCCATTGGCAAAACTGCTTTTCCATTTTGATTGGGAGCTTCCTAATGGAATGAGGAATGAAGATTTGGATATGAGTGAAGCCTTTGGTGTGACTATGAGTAGGAAGAATGGTTTAACCTTAATTGCGACCGCTCCTAGTTAATTATCATCCGAATAATATTTTTATTTCAACCCCATGACATGTTTTTGTTTAGTTTCAATAATGTCTGCATTCAGGCTTTGATCTTGAAAGCACTTGGGAAAATAAGAACAAGATTCCAGGAAGAATATGTTTTAGATTTGTTGTGCACACTTGATACTTGTGAGGTGGGACTCTTAGGAGAAGTTGTCAAGTAAAACTAAGTTATTTTGGGATTATTATAATAGAGTAAAATTTGTGCTCGTAAGATCATGTTTACTTTGATATTATATTGCGTAATTATTGCAATCTCTATTGAAAATAACAGTGAATAATGATCTAGTTATTCTTTCAAAAACTTACCTAGCGCCGCAGGATTTCTTTTGATTTTTTTGGCTGATGACATATTAATTTTATTATTGGTTGTTGACCGTCGGTATTCATTACTTTCTTACATTTTTATATCATGTTTAATGAGAATTTCTTTTCTTGTGGCGCGTTTTTTGTCTTTGTAGCACGCTTTGTTTTGTTTTTTTTATGTTTTTTATTGTTTGACACGATTTTCTATACTTTAGTGGCCGTTTGGTATTTTTTTTAGATATTCACAACGCTTGTTTTCTGATTTGAGTTTGTCGTTGATCATAGAAAGTTTGATTCTATTTGGCGGTTGTTTGCCAATAAAATTAGAATTGTGTAGCGGAGCAATTTGCTTGATAGTCTAATTCGCACATTACTCATGTTTTCACATCGTAAAGTGTCTCGTTTGAATAGAAACGAGAACATTATAAAGGTTTCTGTGTTATTTAACGATGTACGCCAATCTCATGGAACGAATTTGTTTTTTATTGTTTTTTTTAGTTTCATGTTTTATTTTTGTATGAGTTTTTAGGTGGACATAATACTTATTTTTTTAGTGTTTTATTAAAAAAAATCAGATATCATATTTTATTCGTACATATTCGATCATTCATTGAATAAATCTTTATTCCGATTCTATAATGATATATGAACAAACATGCTAAGAAGAAAGAAAATTGTTTTTGTTAGTACAATAATTGTGCATACCGGTTTTGGCCTGAAAAGCACTCAGAACGTGAGATTGCAGAAGTTCTTTGTTCTATTCTGAGTTCTAACTCAATTACTTGTCTGTCAATCACTATATTTCTTGAACATTGACAAGTTATTCTTTTATGGACATGGAAGCTTTTTTTTGGGGGTGGGGGCTTCTAATTAATATATTGAGAAAAAATGTTAGATTTTTAATTAAAGCTAAGAGTTTGAATTCTGATATTGTAAATAAAACGAATTGAGAAATAAAAAATTGATGGTCAGAGGCGGAGCACAGAGGGACTTGTGGGTCCATAACCCCAAAATTTGAAAAATGAAAGTCTAGTCCCTTCTGTGGTGCCATGACCCCCAAAAAATTTGAAAAATAAAAGTCTAGTCTCTTCAAATTTTTAAAAATTTTAACTTGTCCCACAAAAATTTTAGAAATTCATATCAAGCTTCAATTTTTTTAAATATTCTTAATTAAATCTTTCCTATAATTTTTAAAAGTTCACATTAAGCCTATTAAAATTTTTAAAAATTTAGTTAGAACTCAATTTTATGAAAAAAATATAAATTGAACCATTCAAAATTTTTGAAAAAATTAGTTTAAACCTCTATAATTTTTAGGCTTAATGGTTCAATAAGCCCTTAAATTTTTGAAAAAAAATCAATTCAATAACGGTCAAAATTGGTCAAAGGACTTAATTGATGTATTTTTTAATCCATGAGCTTTAATTGATTTAATTTTGAGTAAAGTTGATAACTAAAATTTAGTTAATTATTCAATTTGGTAACCAAACTTCCAAATGCTTCAATGTTACCATTAAACTTTATGTTTTGCTTCAATTTGGTCACTGAGGTCTTAACAGACGTTAAGAAAGTCTTGTGGCTGTTAACAAATTTTGTATAGTAACACATTTAGTCCTCCACATTTGCATATTCAAACAATTTACTCCTAATTTGAATAATACCAATAAATTTAACCATTAATATTTCATTTTATTTCAATTTGGTCCTATTTTTAATTAAGGGTAAAGTACACAGACGATCACTGAACTTTGGTAAAAAAACAAAATGGTAACCAAACTTTCAAAAATCACAAAATGGCAATTAAACTTTATGTTTTATAACAAAATTGTAACTAGACGTTATATGCCGTTAAGTCATTGTTATAAAATTTGGTATAATAACACATTTAATCCTTCATATTTATACATTCAATCAATTTAATCCTAATTCGAAACAATTCACTAAATTTAGCCCTCGTAATATATGCATTCTTTCAATTTGGTCCTTAAAGCAAAATTACAAAGTATGATAACATGATAAATAATTACAATTTTGTTACCATACTTTGGAATTTTGCTTTAAGGACCAAATTGAAAGAATGCGTAAATAACGAGGGCTAAATTTAGTGAATTGTTTCGAATGAGGACTAAATTGATTGAATGTATAAATATGAAGGACTAAATGTGTTATTATACTAAAGTTTATTACAGTCACTTAACGACATTTAACGTCTAGTTACCATTTTGTTATAAAACATAAAGTTTAATTACCATTTTGTAATTTTTGAAAGTTTGGTTACCATTTTGTTTTTTTAACCAAAGTTCAGTGACCGTCTGTGTACTTTACCCTTTAATTAAAAATAATTTAACCCTAAACATAAAACCATAAACCCATAAACCCAACCCCTAAACACTAAACCCTAAAATCATAAACTCAAAACCTAGCTATTTTGGTCCCAAACTTTTGTTTTCTTTCAAAACAATCAAGACCCAATTTTTTATTAACCTTCTTTTTCTTTGTTTTCCTGGGTTTTAAATTGTTAGGCTTAGATTTCAATGAGACAAAGGTTCTCCTGCTATCAGCTTTGTCTTTGACTTTCTTGGGTAAATACTTAATTTTTTTTTCAATATTGATTTCGTAAAACTAATGTTTGATTTTGATATAACAAATAGTCTAAGGACCAATTTACAAAGTAAATAAATTTTGAAGTACTCAAAAGACTCACAATTGACAAGTATATTTTAGACTTAAAATGTTTTAAGGTCAATACTTAAACCCTGTAAAATTTTCTAAGTGTTTTAAAGTCAAATTTCACAAAATCGCCTAGACGTTTTGATACTCCCCCAGGTGTTTCGATACGACTTGAACTTAAGAGCTTAGTGGAAATTTCTGTTTCGATACGGCTTCATCCGTTTCGATACAACCTTCATCTGGGCATTTAGTTTTTCAACAGCGTTTCGATGCGGCCTTCACCATATCGATACGAGGGTTAAGCTTTTTCAAATTTGAGCATTTAATGATATAGCTGTTACTTGTCAATTATTGGAATCTAAAAATATTTGAAATTTTGTTACCCATTTCGATACACCCTTTGGGTGTTTCGATACACATTTTGACATATTCAATTGTGAGCAATACCGTTTTGATACGACCTATAGTCGTTTCGATACGGCCCCTAACTGTTTCGATACGCCTTCGAGCGTTTTGATACGTGCTCTTTATTACACACAATAGCTCTTTCTATTTTGAGACAAATATCGATACGAGCCTGAGTGTTCCGATACGAGTTGTTGCATAATTGCATTTATGGTGGCAAAAAGAGAGCCCAACAACTCTATTGATGATGCCAACCACCCAAACAGCTAGAAATCAATGAAGAAGTATAAAAGCAAGTCATTAAAACTACATCAACTACAATTGAACAAGTGCACAACAACAAAGCAAAAATCCAATCCATTCTTGAGCTATTAGAGTCAAACCTCTATACCAAATTGAGTGATTTTCAATTTTATTTATCTTTTATTAATTTGGGTTGAGAGAACTTGTAATTTGGGCAAAATATTCTACCTTGTGAGGTTTATTTTCATTTGCCAATAATCTTTCTTGTAAGAGTGATCTTTGATCAAGCTTTGGGTAGAAAACTTTGATCCTTGTAACGGTTTCCTCTTAATCCTAAAAAGTGGGAAGAATTCAATAGTGAATTGGTTGAAAATCCTTAGTGGGAGATAAGGTAGTGGATGTAGAGCTTGTTCTAAGCTTGAACCACTCTAGATTCTCTTGTCTTCGTTTTTAATTTTACCAACTTGCTCCCTATCATTTTAAATATCCAATTCACCCCTTCTTGGTTAATTTGCCATTGTTTGATCATCTCAACAATTGGTATCAGAGCTACACTCATTATAAGGATTACAACCCTCTTGAGTCGATTCTCGGAAAGATTGATCAACACACAAGTGAAGCCATGGCATCTACCTCCGACCCCAACTTGTACGAGGCACAATCGGTCACCAAACCTCCCTATTTCAATGGGGATAACTACCTCTATTGGAAAAAATAGGATGAGACTCTTCATCAAGTCTAATGACTACCTCCTATAGGATGTAGTGGAAGATGGTCCAACAATTCCGATGAATAGAAGTGAAGAAGGTAGACCCGTTAAAAGTCCATGGTGGAGATGTCTGGTGAAGATCGGAAGAAGCTTTAAATCAACGACAAAGCCTTGCACATGCTGTTTTGTGCTCTTGGACTGGACATGTACTCGAAGATGTCTTCGTGTACAAGCACAAAGGAAGTATGAGACAAGCTAGAGACCACCTATGAGGGCACCAACGACGTAAAGGAGACCAAGATTGGAATCCTTAATCTAAGCTACGAGAATTTCAAAATGGAGCCCGATGAAAGCGTCACTCAAATGTTCGATCGATTCTTGGTCATTGTCAATGGTCTAAACGACTTCAGTGAAATCATTTTTGAAGACAAGATAGTCCAAAAACTTCTCTATTCTCTTCTTGAGTCATGAGATGGGAAGAGAACCACCATTATTGAGGCTAAAGACTTGAAGATATTGAAGCTCGATGTATTAGTGGGATCTCTTCTTACTCATGAGATCACGAAGAAAGGAAGAGAAGAAGAAAAGAAGAGAGAAGAGAAAAGATTAGAGAAGAAAGAGGTAGAGAAGAAGATGAGAATTGCTTTCAAAGCTTCAAAAGAAGAGAGCGATTTAAGCGAGGAGGAAGACGAGGAAATGGTCATGTTGGCCAAAAGGTTCACTCGATTCATAAAATCCAATAGAGGTAGAAAGTTCATTCGAAAAGGAGACTTCAAGAACAAGAACAAAGAAGGGGTGAATGATCTTAAAGCTTCTCTAAGCAATATTGGGAAATCTAGCTTTGAAAAAAAAAGTTCTTCAAAAACCCAATATGTGAAGAGAAACTTTAATCACCCTAAACAAAGAGGCTTCCAAAGGCCCTCTAGAGGTAAGAGGATCAAGAGTGTTTGTGTTCTTAAGGAACTAATTACTTCTAATAATATTGGTGGTATTTCTTCTTGGATTTCTAAGGGAATTAAGTTTTGGGGAGCTAATACATGGACCCAAAATGATTTGGGTACCAAAAATCAAGACTTAACTCTTTGTTTATAGGGGGAGCATTGCTACAAGGCTAAAACTTCAAGTCAAAACACATGGTACCTTGATAGTGAATGCTCAAGACACATGACCGGTGACAAGAGTAGATTATTATAACTAAAGCCCAAAAGTGGTGGAGTAGTAACTTTTGGTGACAAATCCAAAGGCCATATTGAAGGAATAGGCTCCAATGGTAATCACTCTTCCATACTCATTGAAAATGTATTGTATGTCAACGGTCTAAAACATAATTTGCTGAGCATTAGTCAATTATGCGACAAGGGTTTTAATGTTCTTTTTTATGTTAATGGGTGCAAAATTATGAACATTGAAACTAATAAGATAATGCTCATAGGTCATTGCATAGGTTATATATATGGTGCATTTAGATGACATACGTTTTTTCAATGCATGTTTTGTAGCTAAAGATGAACATGATGCATGGTTATGACATATGAAACTAGGACATGCTAGCATGAGTGTTTTAGAGAAATTAGTTTCCCAAAATCTAGTAAGAGGTTTACCCAAATTAAAATTTTCTCTAGATAAAAATTGTGATGCATGTGCTAAGGTAAACACAAAAGAACCTCATTTAAACCTATTAATGATGTTTCAACTATTATGATATTACAATTGATCCATATGGATCTCTTTGGGCCAATTAGGAATATAAGCTTGAGTGGAAAATCATATGCATTTGTTTTAGTTGATGATTTCTCTAGATACAATTGGGTTCGTTTCTTAAGTACTAAGGATGAGGCTTTAGAAAAGTTCATCACATTTTCAAAAATCACTTAAAATGACCTTGGTCAACAAATTTCACACATTAGAAGTGACCATGGAACCGAATTTCAAAACTTGGGATTTAAAGATTTTTGTAACACAAATGGTATAAGCCATAATTTTTTCGCATCTTGCACTCCTCAACAAAATGGGGTAGTTGAGAAGAAAAATCGGCCACAAACACTTCATGCTATATTATAAATTAAGTAATGATTAGGCCACTTTTAAAGAAAACTCCTTATGAGATTTTAAAATTCAAGAAGCCTAACATTAGCTATTTTCATCCTTTTGGATGTAAGTGTTTTGTTTTAAATAATGGAAAAGATAATCTAGGTAAATTTGATGCAAAAAATGATGAAGCTATTTTCTTAGGTTACTTTTTAAATTCTAAAGTCTATCGAGTATTTAACAAAAGAACTTTAGTTGTAGAAGAGTCAATTCATGTGGTTTTCGATGATAACCTCCTTCTGAGGAAGGACTCTTGCGATGATGATGATATAGGAATCATTGAAGCTAATGATGGTAGACAACCATCAAAAGTGGATGAGGTTCCAAGCAAAGTGGAAGAAACACAAGATCTACCTCTAGAAGCTTTGAAGGACATGACTTTAGAGGAAAAGGAAGTGAGCTGCCCAAGGGAGTTCAAATATGTCAAAGATGGTGAGATTTTGGGTGATCCATCCAAATGGGTAACCACTAGAGCCTCTATTAGATTAATGAATAATTTTGCATTCATTTCATGCATTGAGCCTAAAAATAGCAAAGGAGCATTAAAAGATAATTTTTGGATATTGGTCATGCAAGAATGTTAGGCATTTAGCAATTTCGAATCGATCACCAAAATCCATCAAGAGGGTTGTTTTTTTATCCTTAGTTGAATTGGCTAAAACCGATATAAAGATGGACAATTTGCACGATGATTTTAGAGTGGTTCGACTGCCCAACCGAGTTTACATCCAATTCGCTATGAATTCTTTCCCTTTTCTAGGCTAAAGAGGTAACCTATACAACCCTATCTTTTAATGGCTAAGATAGAACCACTCTAGTGTTTCACTAAGGCTAAACTAGAACCTCTCCTTTTACAAGGGATTTATTTGGTAAACTAAATACCTCACAAGGTGGGTGTTTACACAATTTAAGCTCACAAGAAAGAGTGAAAGATTTACAATTTAAGCAGTCTCTTAAACTATGTACAAGAGAAATGAAGAAAAGTGATTTAGACTCAAATTCTCTTGACCATCTTGCTTGGATGTGTTCTCTAACCATCTTCAAGTATCCCAAGCTTGCTTTAATAGTATGGAATGATATTCTAGTCGTTGGAAATGTTTTGGAGCCGTTGGAAAGTCATAAAGTCGAGCTTTAAATTCCCACCTGCATAGAGGTTTCTAAACTTTTACTAGAGGTTTCAAAACCTTGAGAAGGATTTGAAAAATATAGTCGTTATAGAGCCATGGTTTCGAAAAATTTATAAAGGTTTCAAAACCTTTGCTATGGTTTCAATTCCAGGCCATTCTGTCCGAAAGTTTCGAAACCTTATAGGAGGTTTCGAAACTTTCACTTAAGAAACCAATTTTGGCTAATTGTTAACTTTTAAATGTATATTTGATATAGGTGCAAAATCAAAACATTTTAAACATATTTTTCACGTTTTGAGGACTTTTGAATTGTTTTTGAAATCTTTAAACAAGTCCAAATTTTTTCCACATAATTTGTAACACCCATATCCTAGTGTAGGAGCTAGGAGTGTTAGCAACTAAAAAAACAAAGACATGTAAATTTTTGCGTAAATTTAAACCTTTTTCATATCTTTCTCAGTGATCAAGTTACCATTATAAACGATTCAGATTACCACTTATACTTAATAAACCATACGAACACTACATGTAATTAGGACCCAAATTATTTCCATTCGAATCAACTAGCCACTTAGGTCCTTAGAGCTATTCGAATTACTTCCTTCCTAGAAAATAAATTCTTCAAGCATTTAATTTACATACATGCAAGATTCTTAGTTCATTCTTATTAGATTACTAGTCTTGAATACTTGTAGTGTCTATACAATCATGCATCTTTTGAATAGGGGACTAGGATTTAAAACACCTTATAGTTCAATTCTAACAATTACACTTGTTAAGTAACATTTTACCAATAGATTCATTTCACATGTAACTTCACCATTTAAACATTCGATCAATGAAATCAGCTTAGAACCTAAACCATTCGAAAAACATGTTATCTAGTCAAGAGGGTATTCAAGAGTCTATACTCCTAATCGATAAAAAGCCTACCTCTATTTTTTCTTCTATGGTCTTACAATATCAAATTGAATTCGGTTTACCGGAAATGCCAATTGTTTCTGAATTCATTGATGTTTTCCTTGAGGAACTCCTTGGTCTCCCTCCGACTAGAGAAGTGGAATTTGGGACTGAAGTTCAGCCTGGAACAAACCCGATGTCTATTACACCCTATCGTATGGCACCAGTCGAGTTGAAAGAACTCAAGAAACAAATTCAAGAACTCGAAGACAAGGGATTCATTCGACCCAGTACATCTCCCTGGGGTGATCATGTCTTGTTCGTGAAGAAAAAGGATGGGACAATGAGGCTTTGTATTGATTATCAGCAATTGAACAAAGTAACGATCAAGAATAAATATTTGTTACCAAGGATTGAGGACTTTTTTTGATAAACTCAAACATGCTGCCGTGTTTTCCAAGATCGACATTCGATTGGGTTATTATCAGATGAAAGTGAAGGATGATGATGTGCCCAAAACAACCTTTAGAACTAGATACGACCACTACGAATTTAATTCCATTCGGGCTAACCAATGCCCTGGCCGCATTCATAGATCTCATGAACAGAGTATTCAAGCTTTATCTCGATAAATTCATGGTTGTCTTTATAGATGACATCTTGGTCTACTCTCGTAACAAGGAGGAACATGTCGAACACCTCCGAATCGTCTTGCAAACTCTCTGAGAATGTTAGTTGTTCGCTAAAATTTTCAAGTGCGAATTCTGGCTATCAGAAGTGTCGTTCATTGGCCATGTCATCGCGGCACAAGGAATTAAGGTAAACTCGAAGAAAGTTAAGTCCATTGTTGACTGGAGACCTCCGAGGAATGTGAGTGAAGTCCGAAGCTTTCTCGGTTTAGCCGGATACTATAGAAGATTTGTTAAGGGATTCTCCACTATCGCCATGCCTTTAACTAAGCTTTTTTGAAAAGACGAGCCTTTTGTGTGGTCTGAGAAGCAACTACAAAGTTTCGAACAACTTAAGCAAGCCTTGACTCATGCACCCAGTTCTTATCCAATTAGAATCGGGAAAAGAATTCACGGTTTATAGCGATGCATCTCACTTAGTTCTAGGATGTGTCTTGATGCAAGGAGATAATGTGGTTGCTTACGCTTCACGTCAATTGAAACCTCATGAACTCAATCGTCCGACTCATGACCTAGAAATTGTTGCGATCGTGTTCTCCCTTAAAATCTGGAGGCATTATATGTACGGTGAAAAGTGTTATCTATTTACCGATCACAAGAGTCTCAAATATCTTCTAACTCAAAAAGATCAGAATCTAAGGCAAAAGAGATATATAGAACTGCTTAAGGACTACGATTTAATTATCGATTATCATCCGGGGAAAGCAATCGTGGTTGCTGATGCCCTCAGTCGGAGACCATACTCGGGTAAATCCATTTAAATTAAAAACCTTGAATATTTGAATAAAAATTTGCCTTTCTTGTTTTACAAGAAATCATTCAAACACTTACCTTGTTCTGCAAGTAATCACTCGAATCTTTGTCTAAATTCTCTTACTCAATCTTGTAGCTCCAAATGCTATAAATGCTTATCTCCGAGTGTATCAGAAGAGAGGATTCATGTCCGAGCTTCAAATCCAATCTAGTTTAATCTCGAGAATTAAGGAATTGCAGCAAAGTGATCCTGAACTTCAAGCTATCATCTCGAAGCTTGTATCAGAATCCAATCAAGACTTCTCAATTCATTCGAATGACATGCTATATTTTAAGAATAGAGTATGTATTCCAAATAACAAAGAATTGAAAAATGAAATTTTGCATGAAGCTCATCAAAGTCCCTTCTCGATTCATCCCGAATCTATCAAAATGTTTAAAAACATTCAATCTTTGTATTGATGGCCAAGACTGAAATCAGCCATCACTGATTATGTATCTAAGTGTTTGAACTATCAAAGAATCAAAGCTGAATATCAAGCTCCCATTGGATTGCTCCAACCTCTCGAATTCCCTTAGTGGAAGTGGGACTGAATCATTATGGATTTTGTAACCGGTCTTCCTTGCATTCCAAGAAAATGTGATGCAGTGTGGGTAATAATGGACCGATTCACTAAGTCGACTCACTTTATCCCTGTTCGAATGAACTATAGTCTGTAAACTCTAGCTGACATGTATATTCGAGAAGTGATCCGCTTACACGGAGTTCCTACTTCAATTTTCTCTGATTGAGATCCTAGATTCACAGCTCGATTCTGGAAAACTTTGCAACGGGCCCTTGGAACCAAGTTGAATCTTAGTACAACTTTCCATCCTCAAAGCGATGGTCAATCTGAAAGTGTGATACAAGAGCTCGAAGATATGCTTAGGGCATGTGTTATCGACTTCGGAAGAAACTGGGAGAAATCCATACCGCTCGTAGAATTTGCTTACAATAAGGTGTAGAACACCTATATGCTGGTGTGAACTAGGTGAAAACAAAGTTCTTGGCCCTCAATTGCTTCGGAAAACCGAAGAGCAAGTTCAAATCATTCACAACAGATTGAAACAAGCCTTTGACAGACAAAAGGCTTATGCTGACTTAAAACAAAGAGACATCCGACATAATATTGGAGACAAAGTATTTCTTAAAGTATCTCCTTGGAAGAAAGTCTTTAGATTTGGCAAGAGAGGAAAGCTTAGTCCTCGATTCATCGGACCCTTCGAAGTTACTGAAAGGATTGGTCCAGTGGCTTATCGACTAGCACTCCCTAGTGAGTTCGATAAGATTCACAATTTCTTCCATGTCTCGATGCTCTGGAAATATCGATCAGATCCATCTCACATCCTGGAGCCGGAAGAAGTCAAATTAAATCCCGGTCTATCCTATGAAGAAGAGCCAGTCCAAATTCTTGATAGAGAGATCAAAAGACTTCGAAACAAGAACGTTTCTTTGGTGAAAGTCTTGTGGAGAAACCATAAGATGGAAGAAGCAACCTGGGAATCCGAGGATACAATGAGAAAGCAATATCCTCATCTGTTCAGTTCAGATAAGAATTCGAGGACGGACGGTTTCTTCTTTTAAGGAGGGGAGAATTGTAACACCCTTAATTGTACCATAATATTTATTAAATTCATTAGCTAATAAACAAATTAATTAATTCAAATTAACTTTCAATTCGGGTAATAGGGACTTAATTGAGTAAAATCACAATTTTCCGAATAGGGCAATTCAAGTGATTAAATCGAATGAAATAAAAGTAGTGGGAGTTGCATGTCCCAAAACCGAGACTCCCTAATCTACCCCTTCACTATCCCAAGCTTTAAGACTTAATTAAGAAGGGTAATTTAGACAAAACCTAAGTCTAGTTGGATGACACAATGTCATCTCTTTCATTTCCTCACCTAGCCGACTAAGTAATCTAGAGAAAGAGAGAAGAAATTGGGAGATTAGCTATGGAAACATCCATTTTCTTCTTGCATGAAGTGGAAATTAAGCTTGGAAATTTAGAAGAGAAAGCTTGGTAAGCTCCTCACTCCAAGTTATGTCCAATTCCAACCTTAGATCTTGAAATGTCGATTCTCTCATGATGTTTTGAGTTAGAGTGATGTAAGAATTTTAATTGAAATATGAAATTTTGCATTATAAACATAATTTAACTGAATCGATATGAAATTTAGATCAATCAAACCATTAAAGTATGCTTTTAATTTCAAGGACTATTTTGAAACATTGTTTTGGCCTAACTTTACCGAATAGACTGCTTTAATTGGGAAATAATTAGAATGCAAGCCATGCATAGTTGTAAATTCAGTTATGTAAGCTTTCTAAAGGTATATAATAATCGTGATTCCGACTTACGGATTGAAAGATATGAACAAAACATTAGAGGGTATACAATCTATCCAAATCAAGACATAGTTTAGAAATGTAGTAATTGGTGTTTAATAAATCAAGATCATTCTATTTAATTGGATGTTAACCAATGTTTAATGTATGATATGTGTTTGATTAGAGTAAAGAAGAGAGGGAATCGAAGAAGGCACTTCATTAGGCCAACAAAAGGACACACTCAAAGGCATTAAAATTCAAGAATAGCTAGGAAGAATAGTGAGTGTAATCTTCCCTAGGGTTGGAACTTAGGTTCTAATCAATCTAACATTTGATCTTGTCTTTGTCATGAAATTGGACTAATTCATATGTAATGGTAACTAGGGAAGAATAACTTAAATTAATAATTGGACACTTTGATTGAAACTTGTGGATATAGATTGAGTAGTTTATTTTGTAATCTCTATGTTGTTTTGCATGGATTGATGTTTATTGATCTAGTAATGAGGAGTTATGAAATTGTTTATATGGTTGCTAGAATTTAGAGCTTAATTTGGAGTACATATACCTATGTAGGTAATCCAATGGCTAGGATGCTAGAATTGTTGTTATGTGTTAAATTGAGTTTAGATTGATGCATGGTATATCGAAATGATATAATTGCCTCTTGGATTGTGAATAATCATGTATTAACATGTTTGCTAAATGAAACTAAAGAATTGGAATTACATTCTTGTTCGATTGAAACAAGTTTATGTATTTAAGATTTTATTGTTTGTGCCATTTGCTTGTATTGCTTATCATTGATAATTAATTGAAGGGAGAAAAACTTCAAAATTAAGAATCATAAAGAACTTGGTTCTAGTTGTTCTTAGGTTGTAAGGCATGCCTAGAGTCTAGAGCTCGACTTGTTAGGTACTAAGTGTACCATCTTGTTCGGTGATGCATTCACCTCCTTCTAGATACCACGTGTATCGACTTGATAAGTACTTTGTGTACCGACTTGCTTGGGTGTAGAAGGCACCTTCTTGTTAAGATACTTTATGTATCGACTTGATTTATGCGACTCAAATACCTTGAATTAACTAGGTACCAAGGTCTATTTGAGCATTGTGATAATTGTTTCTATGAATCGAATTGAGCATTGTGATAATTGTTGCTATGAATCGAATTGAGCATTGTGGTATTTGTTTGCTATGAATCGAATTGAGCATAAATGATATATGTTGGTATGAATTGAATTGAGCATGATTGATATTTGTTTGTTAGGGATCGATTTGAGCATACTTGACACTTGTTTACTATAGTCGAATTGAGTATGTGTGTTTCTTGTTTGATATGAAATGAATTGAGTATAAGTGACCCTTGTATGATATGAATTGAATGATAGAAATATTGGATTCTGTGAATGAACAACTTCTAATAACCAAATTTGAAACTTGGCAACTATGTGTTACCTCACTAATTACTTCTATGTACTTATCACTCTTGTTTGTTATTCTTCCCAAAACTCAAGATTTGTTGCTTAGAGCTACTCAACCCATTGGAGCTAAATATATACAAGTGATGAAGACCTTGAAAGTATGGCATGCTTTGGTTATGTCTTGCTAATTGTTGGTGGCCTAGGTTCTTGAATTTTAGTCCTAGTTCTTTGCATTATGATGGTTCTTAGGATTTTTCTAAGGTGTGTGTATTGATGACTTAGATGATATCCTTTTTGAATACCATGAGTTTGTAAATCTTAATCTCATGGTGTTTTGGTCAGAGGCATGGTAAATATTTTGTTGTATATAGGTTATGCATCTAAATATAATCCATATCCAGGTTAGCCTCATATCCTATGATGTACGAATGATGGTATGAATGGGAATCCAAATATACATAAATTTGGATTAGTTATGAAAGCTTGAATTTGTTGTTAAGTTATCTAATTGTCCAATTGGGAACTTTAGTAATTATTATAAAGACAATTTTGAGAGCTGAATGTTTATGAGAGAAGACTAGAGTATTATTGTATAATTGGACTAAGTTGGGTGTTTTGAATTAAATCTAATTGAGCTAGAACTTTAGAAGAATTTTCAGTTATTGTTCAAACATTATAACCTATGTAGTGATAATCATTGAAAGTTCAGTTAGATTAATAATCGAATTGGTTTACTAAAAAGTTTAAATTAGACTTGAAATGATTATAGTTTTGAATTGAAATCATTACAAGCTCGGTTAGATCTTCTCCTATTAGAAGAAATTTTTTAAATTGGCCCACTATTTTGTTATGTTTTGAATAATATGTTTCTGGATGCTCTTTGCTCCTAACCCGGGTGAGGGGTGTCACAAAAGCTACTGTCGCGGCAAAGACAACATGTACTGCATGGGAAATCGAGCGACAACCTTCAAGTTTCGGCAAAGCGTTCTTCAATGGCTCCTCCTAATCCCTAAGTCGAAACACTATTGATATGCAGGCCTTGGCAATACTTTCCAGCGTGAACAAAGGGTGAACACCAACCAATCTTATGCTTCTCTTAGCCGTTGAAATTCACACTTATCCCTAAGCTGAATTAGATTTCACTAATTGGGATAAAAACCATGCTTATCCGTTTAGTGGTTCTAACTCTTCCAATATTAGACAATTACCAACCACATGTTTAAGATTACATACATGCTTACATAAGCCAAATGCATGAACTATCAAGTTAGACACAACTAAGGCCACCATCTAGGAGTTATACAAAAAGATATCAAAACATACTTTATTAGCTTCTAATCAATCTAGACTTGAGAGTTAGGAAGAAGGAAAACGACAGTGGTAAGTACACAAGGTACTTACTGAGGTAGTTCCTATAACTAGCAAGTTTTCAAGGTTATTAGCTTTATGAGTCATCTTTTCATTTTAATCAATTCTAACTTAGCTAGGCTTCAATTAAGGCAAAGTAAAGACCTAGCTAGTTTTAAAGCATTATCCAAGTAAGCAAGCTTAATGTCACAAACTTATTCTCTCAAACCAATCCGTGCGGCGCTAACACTCCCGACACAATGTTAGCAAGCCTTTCCCACGCAAATGCTATGACTAAACACACACAAGAATGGAGAAGGCAAGAGAGTTACAAGGAAAGGAACCTTGTATTGAATACTTAGGAAAGCTTTACAAGAGAGAACTTATATGAATTGTAGGATTTATGGGATGTGTTACAAATTGGAGGGGTGGCCCTATTTATAGGCTCCCACCTCCTCAATGGACGGCTAGGATCTATTCGATCCAACGGTCCTTGTTTCGCCTCCTAAAATATCTTACAACACCTAGGAATATCTAGATAATTCCATACTTATCTAATATTATCCTAAATGGTATAAAAGCTCTATCATATTCTAGATTATTCTAGAGTTGTCCCTATAGATCTACACTTGTCTATAGTCTTCTAGAATGTTCCGGAGGTGTCCAGACTAGTCCCAAGCCTTCCGGAGTTATCCTAATGCTTCCCCGAGCTTCCCGAGCCTTCTAGGTCCTTCTAGGTGGGCCTAGATGGTTGTGAAGCGTCCTGGAACCTCTTAGAATATTGTGGAGACGTTTAAAGAGAGTTGTAGGCCTCTCTAAGGCGTTCTAGGACCTTCCTTGGCTCATGCTTTGCCTTAAAACGCTCATGGGTGCATTGTGCACACCCAAAGCTCTTCATTTGGGCTCGGTTGGCCTCGGTGCTTAACGATGGGGCATGACATCCTCCCCCACCTAAGCTCGCGACGCCCTCGTCGCGTCCTCGTTGGATTGAGATGTTGCTGGATGGCTTCCCTCGGCTCCTAGATTGCCTCGCCTTTACCCTTGACTTAGTAGCTCGATCCTAGGCTATCGTACCAAGTTGTGCCTTGCCATCGACTCCTTTGATGAAGGCAACAAGTCGCTTTCGTATGGGACATGATGTCATCACATGAGGTCCTTCACATAGGTAGCACTTCACCCTTGTGCTAGCCTTTGGCGCGGACTTAGCCTTCGTGTTGCCACGATTCCCTCTCGTGGGCTTACCCTTGTTGACGCCACCTTGCTTACCCTGTGCAAGTTTGGTCGGTGACTCGGTCTTACCTTCGGCCTTTGGAGATGGTTGGCCGCCTTCTTGCTCTACCTTGAGCTTCGACCCTGGCTTAAGTCCTTCGTCGCCTTGTCCCTTGGGGATGGAACTTCCCTTGTTCCTCTCGGTTTCCCCCACTGATTGAAGTGCTGAAATCAGTTGCATGGATCCCATCTGTGCACCCTCATCACCACTGACGGTGTCACTATCTTCTTGATGTGTGGCTAGGAGTGAACTAAGGGCTTGTCGTTGTGGACATTCATGAGTCCAATGGTCACCGTGGAAAATGAAGAAACTTCTTGGCGGTGGCTCCCTCGTTCCTTGGAACTCATTGGACATACCCTTGTCCTTGCTCTTCTAAGGGGATGAGTCTCGGTGCTTAGGCGAGTGGTCTTCCTGATGGCCCTCCTGGTGATGGCCCTTGTCTCCCCCACCTTTAGCATGACCGCCCTTCTCATCCCTCGGCTTTGGGGTGGTCTTCTTGTGACTACAGTAGTCGATAAGGCTCTCGGACACGGAAATCGCATCGGCAAGGGTTTGGACTCCCCTTCGCTTTAGCTCGGTTACAGCCCAACTTTGGAGAACATCTATGAAGTTGAAGAGCGGGTCTTTCTCGGACAGATTGGGGATCTCGAGCACCAAACTAGTGAACTCCATCACATAGTCGTGGATGCTCCCCAATTGCTTCCTTCGTAGGTGAGCTCTTGCCTCATCCTCGGCATTCTCTGGATAGAATTTCCTTTTGAGCTCCCTCTTAAAATCATGGAAGGTAGAGATGGTGCGCGTACCTCTCTCAACATCCAACCGCCTCCTCCTCCACCAAAGCATGACGGTGTGGGTAAGATAAAGAGCAGCAGTCTGAATCTTGGAGGCCTCATCCACAAGGCCAACGGCTCCAAGATATTGCTCCAAGACATATAAGAAGTTATCCACTTCTTTCGCATCACGTGACCCTGAAAACGTTTGAGGCTTGGGCACCTCGACCCTCCTAGCCTCCACGGTGGTGCTTGGCCCGGCTGCCATAACACTTTTGCACAAGGCAACATCGCCTTGTAGTTCCTCAAGCTTGGCACGCATGTTGTCAAGTTCTTTTGGCAAGAATCACGTACCTTTGAGAGCTCTCCCATGAGAAGATCGCGGATTTTCCCAATCTCTGCGCACAGGGTCTCCTTTAGCTTGATCCCCATTGCCCTCACTGCTGTGTGGATCTTGGCATCCTCTGCCTCTAGGCCTTCCACTCGTTGGGTAAGGTCGTCCACCTGGGTTAGACGGGTCTCCAAGCTAGAGATTATGTCCCTTGAGTTGGCCCTTAGCCTTGTCGACACAGGGTCAACCATCTCTTCGCGCCCTTGTTGCTCATTCATGACCTCTGTGTCAGATGAACTTACCACTTTTCTCTTGCCAGATTTAGCCATATCCCAAGATTTCTTTGCTTTATTTTCTTTCACTTTCTTTTTACTTTCTTTAGGAAAACAACCATTCCAAAAAGAATGGCTTCATCACAGAAACCCGTCGCCACCTCCAAAACCCAATACAAGAGGTTCTTGAAACCTGCTGTTGAGGAGACCTACAACGAGTTCTACAAAGACAAGCAACTATGGGAAGAGATGGGCTTCCACTACACCCAGCCGGATGATAATTTCGGGTTGGAACCTCCTCTATTTTAGACGATCCATAATTTGGGCTTGGACCAATTCGCACGAAAACTAGAAGGGATCAACATCAACCATGTGTGAGAGTTCTACGCCCACCGGCCCAACCCAGAGAGCCCTTTCGTCTACGTCCGAGGAGAAGGTGTTAAGTTGACTGCTGACATGATCAATAGCTTCTACAACATAGAAGTCCGCGGCGACAAACATGGAGAGTGGGAGTCTTATCTGAGAGTGACTGACTACAACAAAATCAAAAGGGAGCTCTGCCAGCCAAACACCAAATGGCTGACATGCAAAAATAATGGGTCAGTCAACCGTAGAGACCTTCTGCCAGAGGCCGTCCTTTGGAGCTACTTCGTCCAGCGCCGCCTGATGCCAACCTCGCACGGATCGACAGTAAACAGGCCGCGGCTCGCCTTTATCAGCAACATTATGAAGGGGCGACATATCAATGTTGGCGATATAATACTAAAGGAGATTTACGCCCACGCAGAAAAGCCAACCGTCAAAGGCCCACTTTTCTTTCCTGCATTCATCACAGGCCTCTGTACCAATTTTGTCGTGTCGTTGCACCCAAAAGATAAAATTCTTCCTACCAAGGAAGGATGGACAAGAAGAGCACGCCAACAAATGATGCATAGTGTAGACCCAGACACTCCTTCCACCGCCCAGCTGCCGTCCCAAGCTGCCGCCACCCTAGCCGCAACAGGCAGCAATGATGCTGCCCTTATGTCTGCCGCAATTCCCTTACTGCGCAGCTTAGTGGAAAGCTGCCAGCGGACTAAGCACAAGCAGGTGATCTTCACCAAAAATGTAGTAGACGTGCAAGAGGCTTTTGTGGCCTACCTGCTGAACAAATACCAGGACGTCAGACCACAATTGCCCGCCTTTCCAACAGAGCTAACAGTATCCAAACCAATCCACATCACTCCAAGACCTGCTGCTCCTGCCGCCGACGACAGCGAGGGGCCACACTACCACCCCAAAATAAGAACCTCCCCGACCCCCATCCAGCCATATGACCTCACCTTTTACTCAGAATCAGAGAAGGAAGAGAAGACAACTACTGCCTCCCCAGTAGCCAACACGACTGCTGCCAAGGATATCGGCTACTCTGACTTGGAGATTTCCAACGCCCTTGACGATGAACCAGTAGAGGCAGCTAAAAAGAGAAAGCAGCCAGCATCAGATCCCCAGGGTGGAGAGGATGAACGACAAACCAAGAAAGCCACCCCAACCGCATCCAGCCGCCGCGTAGCTCAAAGAAGAGCCCAGCAGAAATACCATCCGCTACGCACTGCCTTGTCCTGCCTGCCTCTTCAGATTCCTCTGCTAACGCGACATCAACAGAGGGGAACTCCCTCAGTTTATAGCACTATTTTTTTATTTTCTTTTTAATATTTATTTTATTTTTCTGTTTTTATTTTCTTTTTCTGTTTTATTTTTAATTCTTATATTGTAGAGGAATTGAGGACAATGACAACCTTGAGTTTGTGGGAAATTAGTCCTCTTTGTTTTAGATTCATAGCATTTAGATGCATATGTAAATTCTGCCCCTAGTACTTACTAAAATAGAATCTTTAGTTCAAAACTTGTGCCTATGATAGCTTAGCCGACTACTTATATTTGCACCATTCTAAAATTTTTAATCTAACTATGGGAAGAAGCATGAAACATACTTAGAATTTTTTTTTTGCAAAACTATCCTTACACTTGTCTGTTAAAAGTTGAATTTTGCTTGAGTTTTGAGTTTAACATTGACTGCCTTACTTAATAAAAGTTTCTTGATTGACTACAGGTTCGCCACCACGGCAACGCAGGGCGACACATCAAAACTGATGAAAAACCTAGAGGTGCCCGGAATAGGCTCTAGGCAGAAAGAATACAAAGCTAGAGGTGCATGAAACAAGCTCTAGGAAGAATAAAGACCCTAGAGGTGCCCAAAACAGGCTCTAGGAAGGATCATGAGCAAGGACACTTCGCTGCTATCTAAGTCCATGAATCTAAACCAAGTGATGGACAAATTAGCAAGAGTGAATGAAAGTCTTCACGGGATGACTCTATTCAAAGGGTTCAGAATTTGTAGAGTGCACCTACCTTAGCTTCAAACCCGGAGAATAGTCATGATGAGCTGAAGCCCTTAAAGCCATGACCAGAAAAAGAAAACAAAAGTGCCCAACTGTGCTGCCAAGGCAATAACTCGTATCCTTTTCAATAACTTAATTATTATAGGCATACTTTGTTAACTTGGTAACTTCATCATGTTTAGCATGAACACAGACCTGCACACACTGCACTGGCATTAAGAAAAATTAATCCGAGTTATTTCATGTTATTCCCTATCACTAACATTATATAGGTGCCACGGCCTTGAGGCAAGAAATCAAGTTGAAAGTCTAACGTTCTATTAATTTTGTGCTAAGGGCAGTTTTCCTAGTTAGGTTGCATTTCTTGATGACAAGTAATAGTTTGAGTTTGGGGGTGTGTAGAGTGTCCATGAGTCCTACATTTTGTACAAATTCCTGCCCATATTATTGTTGTTCTTTAGCTCATTTAGGCATATTTAGGTGCATTGCATGCATTATAATATTATCTTCTCTTACACCATGCTTTTATTGAATATTTCATATTTGGTAGGGAAAAGTTACTGTTTTAGTTTAGTTTATATTTTCAAGTGCTATAGCTAGGAAAGTAGAGGAGAGGACAGGACAAGGCAAGAAAGCTGGAACCAAAGAACCTTTACTGAAACAGCTCAAGTTGCCGCCAAGGACACTACTGAAGCAGCATTGCCGCCATGAGCCGCCCGGGCAGGAGTTACACCGACTTAGCCAAGATGGGTTGCGACTTCAAGAGGATAATTTCCTAAGCCCAATGAGCCCAGTCTTGCAATTTCCTGAAGCCTACAGCAGTCGGTAGAGTTAATTCAAGATTGATAAGTGGGAGCACTTATCCTTACTTGCTGAAGAAGGCAACGTCCAAAGAGTCTGTACTTAAAGCATAAAGGAGTTTGTATTTAATGCAATTTACTTTTAAAACTCCTACTTCAAGGAGGACTCAACTTAGGTCAAGAGCTCTATATATACCCAATGTATGTAAGGGTATAGGAGCATAGCATAATATCTCGTAAAGGGATCAAGGCATCAACGGCTTCTGTTGAAGAGAGTGAGGATGGAGGGGTTAGCTAGATAAGTTGGAGTGTTGGGGGTCGTGGCCAAACTCTCCTAGTGTTTAGGCGCGTGTATGTAAAGTAATTTGGGAAACGGTTGTATAGTTTTGAGTTGTTTTCAATAAAGTTATGAGTTTGCTTAATCTATGCTTCTTGTTCGTTCAATTAGTCCACACCAGTCAATTGAAGAGAAAATCCATTTGTCGGGCACAAAAGTGCAAGGCTCACGAAAGGGTTAAGCACAGTCACAACTCACAAAGGCGTGACTAACTTGGTTCCACACTAGTCCACAAGTTTCAGCGGCTAAAAGGGATTACCAACTGAGTTGTCTAATTTGGTTCCACACTAGTCCTCAAGTTAAGCAATCTCGAGCATCCTAACCTAGAAACAGGAGGGATCACTGTCGACTATCCTACCGAACTTGGAATGTCTGCTAGACTTGCCGCCATGACTTCTTTCCGTTCCACCTACCGAGGCAGTACATACCCCTGCTATGGCAGTGACCTGCTGCGATTTTGTGACAAGGTCATAGTTTGCCGCCCACCGTACCCGCCGAGGCAACAATTCATGGCAGTGCAAAACATACTCAAGACTTTGCAATGCAGTCCACAAGCTACTAAGCTGCACTTGTCTTACCCAGCTTATCGCCCAATCTCTCCCTATTATTCCTCTCATCACTATCTTTATCTTTACTTGTGTTTTTATATTTCCACATCTTGAGATTTAATGGCGCATTTATTAAATCTTTGTGCAGGAAACCATTCATAGAGCTATTCCAATCCATGTGGGAGACGATATCTTTTATACTATATCTCGATAGAATGTGCACTTGTGCTCATAAATGGAGAACACCCGAACGCTCTATACTCCCCAAGGTGAAGAGCTTGGTTGAATGAAACCCTTGTTCATAAGGTAATGAATTTGAGCTTTTAATTCTTTCAACTCCACACCTGCCATCCAATATGGTGCAATGGAAACTGGAGAAGTCTCAGGTAGCACCTCGATGCCAAATTCCACTTCAAGGGTTGGGGGAAATCCTGGAAGTTCATCAGGGAATACATCAGTAAATTCACATACGATGTCAATGTTTTGTAGTTGCGGCTCGCCTTTGGTTTCCAATGACAAGGCATACAACGATGGGCTCCTCGCATTCATCAAAACAACACTTTCTTTACCCAAACCCCTAAGATACAATTTTCTCTTACAACAATCTACCCATGCTTGATGTTCACTTAGCCAATCGAAGCCTAGGATAGCGTCGAATTCATGGATCGGTAAAGCCAACAAATTGGCCGGAAAAGGAATCCTTTGAATCATTAAGGGAAAGTTCTTGCACACTACCCTTACGGTGACACAATCTCCTAGGGGATTGGTTACATAGATTCTCGATATTATTGGTTCAGAAGACATGTTATACTTTTTAACTACAATGGTGCTTATGAATAAATGGGTTGAACCAGGGTCAATCAATGCATATAAATGATGCAAATATACCTCAATGGTACCTGCAATGACATCAGGTTCATCTTCCTCTTCCCTGCTCCTCACGTGATATATTTGGGCATGAGCCTTTGAATATTGTTTGTTAAAGAGCTTCCCTGGTCCACTCGATCGTCCAAAAGTCCTATAAGAACCCTGCTTCAATCCTTTACCTCGGAAGGATTGAGTAGGGGAAGCAGCAATAGTCGGTGTGGCCACAGATTTAGTTGTATTCATAGGGCAGTCACGAATAAAGTGACCTTGCTCACCACAATAATAACAAGCTCTAGTCTGCTTACGACACTGTTCAGCCGGATGCTTGTTTTGACAATAATTACACAGTGGATATTGGTTGCCTCGGTTCGATTCTTCAGTGCTATCAACAGACGCTGCTTTGGCAAAAGATTGCGTCACAGACTGAGGTTCCTCAATGCTCCCGGAGCGGGAAGGCTGTGGGTAGACATTCTACATGGGGCCTTGATATCTCCCCTTTTTGTTCCATCTTGGAGGTCGTGAATCATCTCCAAACCTCTTCTCAAACTTCCCAGACCCACCAACACGTTGGGCTTTCTAGGCAGCTTCGGTGGCCTTGACTCGGTTCACCAAATCCTGGAAGTTGGTGATTCCAAAGGCTGTAAACATAGGTCGTAGTTTATCGCTAAGGCCAGCTATGAACATTCTACACTTATCTTCCTCCTTCTTTATAAACTCTGCCCCATATCGGCAATATTTATAGAAATCTTGGATATACTGCTTGATAGATCACCCTCCTTGCCTTAGGTGAAGGAAGATGTTCCGTCTCTCCGCAAGATAATGCTCACTGATGTATTTATTTCGAAATTCTCGAAGAAAGAACTCCCAGGTGACCGATTCTTCAGGAGCTATGAGAATAGTAGTTTCCCACAACATGAGAGCTTCATCAGTCAGCAATGCAACAACACAGTCCAACTTATGCTCATCTGAACACTGTAGTTTTTTATTCAAGATGCGAAGTGTGTTGTCCAACCAATATTCAGCAATTTCAGGATTATCATTATCATGTCCGGTGAAAGAATAGCACCTTGATGCCAAATTCCACTTCACATGTTAGGGGCAATCCCGGAAGTTCATCAGGTAATACATCAAGAAATTCACATACGGTGTCAATGTTCTGTAGTTTCAGCTCGCCTTTGGTTTCCAATGAGAAGGCATACAATGATGGGTTCCTCACATTCATCAAAACAACACTTTCTTTACCCAAACCCCTAAGATACAATTTTCTCTTACAACAATCTACCCATGCTTGATGTTCACTTAGCCAATCTAAGCTTAGGACAACGTCGAATTCATGGATCGGTAAAGTCAACAAATTGGCCGGAAAAGGAATCCCTTGAATCATTAAGGGAAAATTCTTGCACACTAGCCTTACAATGACACAATCTCCTAGGGGATTGGTTACATAGATTCTCGATATCATGTGTTCAGAAGACATGCTATACTTTTTAACTACAATGGTTCTTATAAATGAATAGGTTGAACCAGGGTCAACCAATGCATATAAAGGATGCGAATATAACTCAATGGTACCTGCAATGATTTTCCACCCAAGCTAGTAGTCTTAATTGGCCCAAATAGATCCATATGAATTAATTACAAACACCTACTTGTAGAAACATCATTAATGGATTTAAAGGATGATCTATGTTGTTTACCCTTAGAGCATGCATCACATATTTTATCATTTGAGAACTTAATCTTGGGTAAACCTCTAACTAGATTTATGGAAACTAATTTTTCTAAAACACTAATGCTAGCATGTCCTAGTTTCCTATGCCACAACCATGTATCATTTTCATTTTGTGCAACAAAACATGCGATATAAGAATGTCATTTAGATACACCATGTATATGTTTCCTATGCGATGACCAATGAGCATTGTTTTATTAGATTTAATGTCAACAATTTTACACCAATTTTTATCAAATAAGACATTAAACCCTTTATCACACAATTGACTAATGCTCAATAAATTGTGTTTTAGACCATTGACATACAACACATTTTCAATGAGTATGGTAGAGTGATTACATATGGAGCCAATACCTTCAATGTGGCCTTTGGATTTGTCACCAAATGTCACTCCTCCTCCACTTTTTGGATTTAAATCCATGAATCGACTCTTGTCTCCGGTCATGTGCCTCGAGCATCCACTATCAAGGTACCATGAGTTTTGGCTTTGTGCTTTGGCCTTGTAGCAATGACCCCCTACAAACAAAGAGATTAAGCTTTGATTTTTGGTACCCAAATCATTTTGGGTCCACGAGTGTTAGCTCCCAAAAGCTTGGTTCCCTTAGGAATCCAAGGTGACATGGTATCAACATTATTAGATTTGACAAGTTCCTTAGGAACCCAAGCACTTCTAATTCTTTTAGTTTTAGTATGCCTATAGGAGCCACTTTGTTTGTAGTTAAAGTTCTTTCTTTTAGGTTGGTTTGTTCTAGATAATTCACCTATTTCATTTTTCAAAGTATCAACACTCTTGAAAGACTTTTTGAGCTCATTGAGCTCATCTAACACCTTTTGGTGTTCAATGTTACATTGAGAAATAAGATTATTTAAATCTTCATTTTCATTTTGGAAGTATTCAAGTTCATCTTGTAGACCTAAATTGTTTTTCTCAAATTCCAAGTTAGCTTGAGAAATTAAATCATTTTTAGCATGCAAATTCGAAATGACTTTTTTATTTTTCAAAATGGACTCCTTATACTTCTCAACTAATTCGTCATACACCTCTTGTAACTCATCATATGCTTCATGCAATTCATCATATGTAAAATCAAAAGTAGATGAGTTAGAGGTTACCATAAAAGAATCCTCCTCAAGAGCCATGAGGAAAAGATTGGCCACTTCTTGTTCCTCATCCTCGGATGACTCCTCATCACTCCAAGTAGCAAGCTTAGCTTTGAGCTTCTTCTCCTTCTCAAAGCCCTTCTTCTTGAGTTGAGGACACTCAGAATGGATGTGACCCGGTTTCTTGCACTCATAGCATATGATCGGATCCTTTTCTTCTTCTGTGTTCTTGGTCTTGAAGTTCATCTTTCTTTGAAACTTTCTACCTCGGTTGGATCTCATAAACCGTGAGAATCTTTTGGCTATCATAGCCAATTCTTCAAGATCTTCCTCCTCACTAGAAGTGCTCTCCTCATGTAGAGAAGCTTTGAGAGCCACTCCTAGTTTCTTCTTCTTGTCTACCTCAAGCTTCTCCACTCTTTTTTCTTCTTTCTTCTTTTCATCTCCCCTTCATTGCTTCATGATTTCATGAGTTAGGAGAGAACCAACTAGCTCATCAAGCTTTAGTGTCTTCAAGTTCTTTGCCTTGATGATAGCGGTTCTTTTCCCATCCCAAGACTCGGGAAGAGAGTAGAGTAGCTTCCAGACTAACTTGTCCTTCGAGATGATCTCTCCAAAACCTTTTAGCCCATTGACGATGGTTGAAAAGCGATCAAACATCTTAGAAACGGTTTCGTCGGGCTCCATCTTGAAATTCTCATAGTTAAGATTGAGAATTTCAATATTTGTTTCCTTCACATCGCTTGTCCCTTCATAGGTTGTCTCAAGTGTATCCCACAATTCTTTAGCACTTTCGATGGAAGAAACTTTGGAGTAGATATCTGGTCCAAAAACACAATATAGCATGTGAAGAGCCTTGTCGTTGATTTGAATCTTCTTCGATCATTTTCACTCATTTCTATTTTTCTTTTCGGCACAAGTCTTCCTTCATCGTCTCTCTTCATCGAAATGATGGGACCATCTTCTATAGCATCCCAAACAAGGTAATCACTTGACTTGATGAAGAGACACATCCGGTTCTTCCAAAAAGGATAGTTACCACTGTTGAAGAAAGGTGGTTTGGTGACCTATTGAGACTCGTACATGATAGAGCCGTAGGTAGATGCCATTGCTTGCTTTGTTGTTGATCACATTCTTCCTAGAATCTCCTCTTTCGGTTGTTAATCCTTCAAAGAGGTAGGCTTTGATACCAATTGTTGAGTGGATAAAAAAATTGATCAAAGCCAAGATGAGGTGAATTGGTTTTTTAAAATTTAAGAAGTGAAGTGGAATGAATAAAAATGAAGAACAAGACAATTATAGTGGTTCAAGTTCCAAATGAACTCTACATCCACTACCTTAGCTCCCAATAAGGATTTTCCAACAATTCCACAAATTGATCTTCCCCTTTTCTAGGCTTAGGAGGAAACCTTAACAAGACCGGTCAATTTTCTACCCAAAATTGACCAAACCCTCACTTGGTTACAAAGAAGAAATTGAAGCCAAGTAGAATATCTCTCAATACAAATTTGCCCCTTTGAATACAAGCACTCAACCCAAATTGAAATAAAAGATAAGAATTTCACTCAATACAATTTGGGATTTTACAAGAATGAGAATTTAGGCACTTGAGCTTGAATTTTTTGTGTAGATGTTTCTCTTGGATGGAATAGTTGGGTCTTCAATAGACTTGTTTTTATACCTTCTCCATTAATTCTAGCCGTTTGAGTGGTTAGGGAATTGATTATAGCCGTTGGAACCCTCTCTTTCCACCATAAATGCACTTCTACAACCTACCGTATTGGTACTCGAGGAAGCGTATCGATACTTGTCTCAAAAAAGAAAGAGTCGTTGCACAATTACAAGAGAGGCATATCGATACCCGTGTAGGCGTATCGGTACAGGTTAAGGAACCGTTTCGATACGGGTAAGACCGTATCGATCTAATTTTTCCTACAAAGCTCACTATAAGAATTCATATCGATACGAGTAAGAGCGTATCGATACTCATTAACCACCTCTTTAAAAGTTGGTTACCTACCAACTGATAAAACAACAATCAAAATATTTAAGGCTTATGATTTTAAAAATCCTTTTAAACCGTATCGATACGGGTAAGACCGTATCGGTACACCATTCAAACTCTTTGGGATTTTATAGAGAGGGCGTATCATTATAGATGGAATCTGTTTTAATACCCTATTTCGATACAATAAGGGGCGTATCGAAACATTTGTCTCCAGTAGCCAAGTTTGTAAAAAAGGAATCGATACGGTGAGGGGCGTATCGATACGCATAAACGTTTTTGAGCAATTTGGCCTTGAAACACTTAGAAAATATTTTGGAGTTTGAGTTTTTCAAACTAGAGCAAAGCCTTGTTGATTTGAAGACTTTTAGGGGACTGAAAAATTCATTTCAAGTTTTACAATTTGGTCCTTAAAATACTTTGTTATATCAAAATCAAACATAGGTTTTACACAAAGTAAATAAATTTTAAGTACTCAAAAGACTCACAATTAAAAAGTATATTTTAGACTTAAAATGTTTTAAAGTCAAAACTTAAACCCCATAAAATTTTCTAAGTGTTTTAAAGTAAAATTTAACAAAATCGCCCAAGCATTTCGATACGCCCCCAAGCGTTTCGATACAGCTTGAAATTAAGAGCTTACTGGAAATTTCCATTTCGATACGGAAGTTCAAGCTTCGATACAGTCATTTCGATACAACTTCGTCTGTTTCGATACAACCTTCATCTGGCATTTAGTTTTTTAACAACATTTTGATACGACCTTCAGCGTATCGATACGGAGGTTAAGATTTTCCAAATCTGAGCATTTAACGATATAGTCGTTACTTGCCAGTTATTGGAATCTAAAAATATTTGAAATTTTGTTACTCATTTCGATACACCCCTTGAGTGTTTCGATACACATTTTGATAGATTCAATTGTGAGCAATATCATTTCGATACGACCCCTAATTGTTTCGATACGACCCTAACTGTTTCGATACGCCTTCGAGTGCTTCGATAAGTCATCTTTTTTTACACACAAAGACTCTTTCTATTTTGAGACATGTATCGATATGAGCCAAAGTGTTCCGATACGGGTTGTTGCATAACTGCATTTATGGTGAGAAAAAGAGAGCCCAACAGCTCTATTGATGATGTCAAGCACTCAAACGGCTAGAATTCAATGAAAGAGTATAAAAACAAGTCATTAAAGCTACAATAACAACAATTGAACATGTGCACAACAACAAAGCAAAAATTCAATCCATTCTTGAGCCATTAGAGTCAAACCTTTGTACCAAATTGAGTGATTTTCAATTGTATTCATCTTTTATCAATTTGGGTTGAAAAAACTTGTAATTTGGGCCAAATATTCTACCTTTTGAGGTTTATTTCATTTTCCAACAATCTTTCATGTAAGAGTGATCTTTGATCAAACTTTGGGTAGAAAGCTTTGATCCTTGTAATGGTTTCCTCCTAATCCTAGAAAAGGGGAAGAATTCAGTAGTGAATTGGTTGAAAATCCTTAGTGGGAGCTAAGGTAGTGGATGTAAAGCTTGTTCTAATCTTGAACCACTCTAAATTGTCTTGTCTTCATTTTTTTAATTTTACCAACTTGCTCCCTATCATTTTAAATATCCAATTCACACCCTCTTGGTTAATTTGCCATTGTTTGATCATATCAACATATTTTTTTTAGAATTTAAGCTTCCTTGGTGTAAAACGTATGTTTGATTTTGATATAACAAATTATTCAAGGCCAATTTGTAAAAGTAAATAAATTTTGAAGTACTCAAAGTAAAACTTAAACCCCAAAATTTTCTAAGTTTTTCAAGCCAAACTTAACCAAATCACCAGGCGTATCGATACGCCATATAACGTTTCAATACAAAATTTCGCTACTGGAATTTTAATTCAACACATCGTTTCAATACGACTCACCCCGTTTCGATACAATGTTGCGATACGGGTTTTCTCATTTCGATACGGCCTTCAACCTGGGTTTATACTTAATAGTTTTGGTAGAAAGCTTAGGCGTATTGATCCTCAGTTTCGGTATGACACGTCAGCATATCGATACGCTGGTCTTAAGATTTTTAAAATCTTTGTATTAAATTTTTTACCGTTAAATGTCAGTTAATGCTTTAAAATTCAGTTAACCCGTACTGATACGGTTACGTCCATTTCGATACGCCTTTATAAAAACAAGCTTTATGTTTCGATACACCCTTGAAGCGTACCGATGCATTTTTCCAAAGATTTTTTCCTCGGATTCCAGCGAGCAAAAATCGTACTGATACGACCTAGCCGTTTGGATACGAACCCTATTTTACACTAAGACCATTTTGATACGCCTTCTCGTGTATCGATATGCCCCTTCATTTACTCTTGCAACGGCTATTTTTTGTCTTACAAGTAACGAAACAGGGCTCCCGTGTACCGGTACGCCATGTTTCAAAAGTGCATTTATTACGTGAAAAATGGTATCCAACGGCTCTATTTATAATCTCAGCTACCCAAACGGTTAGAAATCAATGAGGGGTATAAAATCAAGACTCGAAAGCTACATCAACAACCATTCATCAAGTTTGGGCCTTTTAGAGGTGTTCAAGCAAAAATCCAATATCTTTGAGCCTTTTAGAGTCAAACTCTTGTACCCAACTTGTGATTTTTCATTGTAATTCTTTATTTCAAGTTTGGGGAGAGTTCACTTGTAATTGGGAAAATTATAAGCCTTTGTGAGAGGTCAATTTAAGTTTTCCATAACTTCTTTGTTAAAGTGTGATCTTGATCAAGCTTTGAGTAGAAAGCTTGATCGATTTGTAACGGTTTCCTCTTAAGCCTAGAAAAAGGGACGAATTCAATAGTGAATTGTTTGAAATCATTAGTGGGGAGCTAAGGTAGAGGATGTAGAGCTTGTTAGAAGTTTGAACCATTCTAAATCTTGTGTTCTTCATTTTTATCTTTCCAACTTGCTCCCTTCAAATTTTTAACTGCCAATTCACCCCACTCTTGATCATTTGGATTCGATTAATCACCTCAACACTTGGTTTGCTAATTTTTTTGTACATTTTGTTTAAAATTCTATTCATTTGCAATACGAGAAGATTACTAAGTGGGAGAATTGGAAACAAAAATGGATTGGAGTATGAAGTATGATCAAAGCCTTCGAGACATACAAAGGTATCTTCTTTATCTCTCTCTATATTTAGCTGGTTATATATATATATTTGTAGGGCGTGTAGGTGTTCCTTTTTTGTGAGAGTGCAAGTGCACACTCCTGCCAAGTTATAGTATAAAAGATATCGAATCCCACAAGGATTGGACAGCTTTTCTCGTTTCGTAGTTCCTGCACAAGGTAAAGTAAAACACAAGTGAATGGTTGGTTTGGATAGAAAGTTAACGAAAATACAAGTAATAAAGAAGGTAATCAGGTTGATAGACCAGGCAGGGTTATGCTGCCACTTAGTGTGAAAACTGTGTTGTAAAAGGTATGAGTTATTTTGTGCTGCCACGATATGCTGCCTCGGCGGGTATGGCGGGCGGCAAACTACGACCCTGTCACGTGGCCGCAACAGGTTACTGCCATTGTAGGGTTGTTGTTGAGTGAGTAAAAGTTCTATTATTTACACCCTTTTTAACCCATATTTCTGCTGCATTTAAGCATCATTGCATTGCATTTAGGTTAGTTTTCAGTAAAACATCACAAATGGATTAAAAGCACGGATTCTACTAAAAGATGGCTATTTTTGCAGGTATCTGCCATAGTTGACAAAGAAGGTAGGCGCAGGGCAGAGAAGCAGAAGAGCTGAACTGGATAAGTAGACGAAGAAGATGAAGCTACCATGGACCTGACGTGACAGCATGGTGACAGCAGACTTGTGAAGAGGAAAAGTCAAGTGGACCTCGATAGATAGAGAAAAATCTGCTCGTCTGTCGTGTGAAAGCCACATATTTTTCCAAGCCCCGGATCAAAAGATATGTCAAGCCAAAGCTCAAGGAGAGGAATTCCCATAAAGCAAAGAGGCGGCTGAAAAGTAGGAATCCTTAGAGATTAAGCATTTATTAGAATCTTACTTTTCATTAAAGTTGTAATCCTTGTTAACTTAGAATACTTGAGCCCAAAGCTTATATAAGGGCATAGATTTAACCTAGGAAGTAACGAATACCCCATAACCGAAACCTAAACCCCCTGCCGTTCACCCGTCACCGACATGTTCTAAATTCCCCCTAGGGCTACGGGTTGTTTTGTAAAGTAGTTGCAAGGGTTGTTTTGTTTTAGGAATTTTTAGTTCAATAAAATAAACTTCGAGTTCTCTTATTTTGGCTTTAACATCTTGCAAGAGCATCGGGAGAGCATTGTGAGGTTATCCATTTACTTAACATCGGGAGAGTTAAGTATACGAAAGAAATAAGAGCAAGTTCTCTAGTTTATAGTTGAACTATCTTGTGCCTAGGGATAGGGCAAGGTTAAGTGGCTAAAGAAGAATTCATACACATCGGTGTTCATCCTTCGATTCACGCCGGGAGGTATCATCAAAGACGTGATCATCGACAGACTTGGACCTAAGGATAGGCCAAGGCAGATCTGGGATTCTTGCCAAGCTTGAAGTACGGAGTTGGTGTGTCTGCTGCCGCGACAGCCAACAGATAGCCGCCGCGACAGGTGCTGTCGGCGACGGGAGCGACGACAGAACTGGAATTCCTAAGCAATTCAATACCTGCACTACCGAGCAATTCAATACCAGCCCATTTTCTCTATCTTGATATCTCAATTATTTTATTTGCGATTTTCCTTATTATTTTCATGACAAATCTCTCAACTATTTCCTTTGCTTTCGTGCAGTAAACAAGGTGAAGCTATTAGCCCAATCCCTGTGGAGACGATATTCGATACTTCGTATCACTTTACTACTTGCGTCGTGTACACTTGCACTACAATTGTGATAGACTCTTTTACACGCAACAAGTTTTTGGCGCCGTTGCCGGGGATTGGCAACATAACTACATCTTTCTTTTATTGCACTTTTCGTTTTTATTTTTATTTTTGTTTTTGTTTTTGTTTTTATTTTTATTTAATTTTTCTTTTGTGTTTTCAACTCTCGCTTTTCACGAGGTTTTCTTGTTTATGCACAGATCTAAAAGAGGTGAAGATCCTGAGTATCCATTAGATCCGGAAATCGAACGTTCCTTCAATCTCAAGAAACAACTTCGCCGACTTTTAGACAGAAACGAATACTTCGAGGAACAGCTAGAGCAGATGGCCCGTAACCAGCCCGCTGGTGGAGGTATACCGCCTGTCGGTGACCCGCCCGCAGCAGATGGACGACGGTCATGTCGTGACTACATGCTGAACGATCATGTAGAGCTGGAGACCACGCTGCCGGATATTGATGTTGATAACTTCGAGCTTAAACCTGTCATGTTTAGTATGATCAACAATGCCGGGCAGTTCAGTGGTTCTGCGACAGAAGATGCTATGGAGCATCTCAAAACGTTCCAGGAGATCTGTGGTTCGTTTAGACTGCCAGGAGTTAGTCCGGAGATACTGAGGCTTCGGTTATTCCCCCATTCATTGAGGGACAGAGCTAAAACTTGGTGGAATAAACTTACACCGGGTTCCATTATGACTTGGGCAGATCTAACTCGTGAATTTTTATCTCGTTTTAATCCTTCGCATTTATCTGAGCGATTACGTAACGAAATTGCTACTTTTCAACAGGAAGATGACGAGCCAATGCACGAGGCCTGGGATAGATTTACTACTCTTCTACGGAACTGCCCAATGCATGGATTCCCCGTCTGGAATCAGGTAACTAAGTTTTATAATGCTGCTAACTTACAAACTCGCATTCGGATTGATTCTGCAGCAAATGGATTATTATTGGATAAAGATCCAGACGAGGCATTGCAAGTTTTGAAGAATCTAGCTAAGAATGAGGAGCAGTTTCCGACAGCTAGAAGAGGGGGTAAACGGGTACTTGCTGTCAAGGACTATGAGGCCGACAGCACTATGAAATCACAGGTAGCATTCCTTACTAAGGCAATGAAACACTTATTAAATGAAGATGAATTACGAGGATTTGCTGTCGAGGAAGTTTGTACTGTCTGTGAGGGAAGTCATAGTATGGATGAGTGCCCAATAAATATAGAAGAGGGGAAATATGTTGGAAATTACAAGCCGAATTATAATTCCAACAACTATAATCCCAATTGGAGGAAAGATCCCAAATTTTCCTGGAGTAACCCTAACAACGCCCTGAATCCGCAAGCATATAATCAGAATCAGGGAGGTCCTAGATTGTTGACGAGACAGCAACTGCCGCTACAACAGCCGCAGCAACTGCCGCCGCACCTGCCGCCGCAGCAGCAACAGCAGCCACCACCTGCCACGAGTAGTATATTGGAACAGACCCTGGCCACCTTTATGTCTCAGACCAGTACGTATGTGGAGAATATAAATCAGTTTGTCAAGAAGACGGAAAACTTTATAGATAAAACCGAGATGAGAATGACAAATCATGAGGCTACGTTGAAATCTCTAGAGACACAAATGGGTCAGGTATCGCAACATATTAAGCCAAGGCAGAATGGAGGATTCCCTAGCAATACTGAAAATGCTAGACCACCCCCACATGAGCAATGTAAGGCGATTACTACTAGGAGTGGGAAAAAGCTACCAGGGCCGGAAAAAGAAGCTGAAACAGAAAAGGAACCTGCCTTGGATAAACCTACCGAGGAAGCTGCCCCGACAGGAGATAAACAGACTGCTGCCGATGAGCCTATCACGACAGCAGAAGCGACAGAGGAGAAAAAAGATGATTACCGTCCTCAGATTCGCATGCAGTGGGAAGGACGTATTGCTGATTATCGTCCTCCACCACCTTTTCCTCAATGGATACAACAAGCTAAGCATGAATCTCAACTTAAAAAGATTTATGATATTTTTAAACAGGTTCATATTAATATTCCGTTGTTAGATGCTGTTAGGGAGATGCCCGGTTATGCTAAATTTCTCAAGGATGTTATGTCGAAAAAATCTAAACTTGGGGAATTTGAAACGGTAAAGATGACAGAAGGTTGCATGAGTATTCTTCATAGGCAGCCGCCCCAGAAAAAGAAGGACCCGGGGAGTTTCATCATACCTTGTGTAATCGGAGACAAATTTGTGGGTAAGGCACTTTGTGATCTTGGTGCCAGTGTTAATCTAATGCCCAAATCTGTTTTTCAGAAACTAGGTATTGGCAAGGCGCGGCCCACGACAGTAACTCTGCAGCTAGCCGACCGCTCTTACGTTCATCCCGAGGGAAAAATTGAAGATATTCTGGTAAGAGTGGATAAGCTTATTTTTCCTGCCGACTTTCTTATCTTGGATTGTGAGGCAGACGAAAACGCACCAGTCATCCTTGGGCGACCCTTCTTAGCCACGGGAAGATCATTGATTGATGTGGAGAAAGGAGAACTCACCATGCGAGTAAACGATCAAGAGATCAAGTTGAATGTTCTCCAAGCAATGAAACATGCTGATGTGGATGAGGAATGCAAGGCCATCATTGAGGTGACCTTTGATCAACCCTGCATCAGGACGGGCTGCCGTGATATAAAATTTGGTCACTGCCGCGACAGCCACCTACAGGTCTGTCACGACAGCACTGACGACAGCGACCCCTCTGAATCTGATACATCTGATACTGAAGGTCAGGAGGAGGTAAACTGGTTAGGCAATCGTCCAGGTAAGTTATTCGAACCTTTGAATTACACTTCGGATAACCATTTAATCCAAAAGCCATCTACTGTTGAACCACCTGTCTTAGAACTTAAGCCCCTGCCAGGGCAGCTTAAATATGCTTATCTTGGTTGCAATGATACACTGCCCGTAATCATCTCTGCTAAGCTGCCGCAGGAACAGGAACGACAACTAATCGACATGTTAAGGCAGCACAAGAAGGCAATTGGATGGACGATAGCAGATATTCAAGGCATTAGTCCGGCGATATGCATGCACAAAATCCTCCTAGAGGAAGATCATAAGCCGACTATTGATGCCCAAAGGCGGTTGAACCTTGCGATGAAGGAGGTAGTGCGTAAAGAGATAATTAAATGGTTAGATGCTGGTATTATTTACGCCATCTCCGATAGCAAATGGGTGAGCCCAGTGTAATGCGTTCCAAAGAAAGGAGGAATGACCGTGATAACCAACGAGAACAATGAGTTAATCCCAACCAGGACTGTGACCGGTTGGAGGGTTTGTATGGACTATCGGAAGCTTAACAAAGCTACCCGAAAGGACCACTTTCCTTTACCCTTTATTGATCAAATGCTTGATAGATTAACGGGTAAGCCTTACTATTGTTTTCTTGATGGTTATTCAGGTTATAACCAAATTGCTATTGCACTGGAAGATCAAGAGAAGACGACTTTTACATGCCCCTACGGAACATACGCGTTTAGGAGGATGCCGTTTGGACTCTGTAATGCACCTGCCACCTTCCAAAGGTGCATGATGGCTATATTCTCCGACATGGTAGAGGATTTCCTTGAGATTTTCATGGATGATTTTTCCGTCTTTGGAGACGATTTTGAGAGCTGCCTCGGCAATCTTCAAAAGGTACTTGAAAGATGTGAAAAAGCTAATCTTGTGCTAAATTGGGAAAAATGCCATTTTATGGTGGACGAAGGGATAGTCCTTGGCCATAAGATTAGCTGCCGTGGGATAGAAGTCGACATGGCCAAAATAGAAGTCATAGAAAAGCTGCCGCCGCCAACCACAGTCAAGGGCATTAGAAGTTTTTTAGGGCATGCGGGTTTCTATCGGAGATTCATCGCAAATTTCTCGAAAATCACGAAGCCCCTATGCCATCTCTTAGAACAGAACCGACCCTTTGACTTTAATGAGGAATGTACTGAAGCATTCAAGGTTCTGAAGGAAAAGCTAGTGACAGCCCCCATAGTACAGCCACCAGATTGGACACAACCGTTTGAGATCATGTGTGATGCTAGTGACTATGCTGTCGGGGCAGCACTTGGGCAGCGCAAAGATAAGCTGTTTCACGTCATATACTATGCCAGCAAGACGTTGAATGACGCCCAAGTGAACTACACCACCACAGAAAAGGAGCTGTTAGCTGTGGTGTTCTCCATCGAAAAGTTTCGTTCTTACATACCTGGGACGAAAGTAATAATACACACCGACCATTCTACCCTAAAGTATTTGTTCGCAAAGAAGGATGCAAAACCTAGATTGATACGGTGGATCTTGCTATTACAGGAGTTCGACCTTGAGATCAAGGACAAAAAGGGGACAGAAAATCAGGTGGCAGATCACTTGTCAAGGTTGGAGAAGGGACAGAGTCTAACAATAGATGAGACAAACATACTGGAGACCTTCCCTGATGAGCAACTCTTTGCTGCCGCAATCGCTGTCGCGACAGCCATGACGGCAGGTAAGTCCTCTGACCTTCCCTGGTACGCTGATTTCGTTAATTTTATAGTTAGCGGAATATTACCTTCTGATCTTAATTATCAAGCCAGGAAGAGGTTCCAAAATGATGTTAAGCATTATTATTGGGACGAACCTCTTCTTTTCAAAATGTGCGCAAATCAGGTTATAAGGAGGTGTGTACCACAAGAAGAGCAAGAAGACATTCTCCATCACTGCCATGCTTCACAATATGGAGGTCACTTAGGAGGCAATAAGACTGCTGCAGTCAGGGTTCTACTGGCCGACACTATATAAAGATGCACAGGACTTTTATAAAAACTGTGACAGGTGCCAACGGACAGGTAACATCTCGAGGAGAAACGAGATGCCTCTGCAGAACATTTTAGAAGTCGAGATCTTCGACGTTTGGGGGATTGATTTTATGGGACCTTTTCCATCTTCATGTGGAAATTTGTACATCCTCCTAGCAGTGGATTATGTCTCCAAGTGGGTTGAAGCCATCGCCACTCAAAAGAATGATGCCAAAACGGTCCAAAAGTTTTTGCACAAAAACATTTTTTCTAGATTTGGCATCCCTATGGCGATTATCAGTGATGAAGGGAGACATTTTGATAATAGGGTAATTGCTGCCGCCTTGAAGAAATATGGTGTCAAGCACAGAATCGCGACAGCATACCACCCACAGACCAATGGACAGGCTGAGATATCCAATAGGGAAGTGAAGAACATTCTTGAAAAGATGGTTAAACCAACTAGGAAAGATTGGTCTTTACTTCTGAATGATGCATTATGGGCATACAGAACAGCTTTCAAGACTCCCTTGGGCATGTCTCCATACCGACTGATTTATGGGAAAACCTGTCACTTGCCTGTCGAGATCGAGCATAAAGCATATTGGGCAATCAAGGCAGTGAACATGGACTTGGACAAGGCAGACCAGAAAAGGTTATTAGACCTGAACGAGATTGAAGAATTACGGACAATGGCCTACGACAATGCAAGAATATACAAGGAGAAAACAAAGAAGTGGCATGACAGGAAACTGCTGCCACGACAGTTTTGCCCAGGGCAGCTTGTGTTGTTGTTTAATTCTAGACTTAAACTCTTCCCAGGAAAGCTAAAGTCTAGATGGTCTGGCCCCTTCCAAGTGATACAAGTTTTTCCCCATGGTGCCATCACAATTCAATCATTAAAAGACGGGCACCAATTCAAAGTCAATGGACAACGCCTCAAGCACTATCAGGGGACTGAAGCCCCAAGAATACAGGAAGTGGTTACTTTAGGAGATGCCCCACAAGGCATCCCTAATTTAACCTAGTTTTTAATTAATTAATTTATTATTTATTAGGAATTAGGTTTATTTTATTCGAATAATATTTTATTTCATTTTCTGTTTTTAGGAAATAAAGGAGTCAAGAAGAAGAGAAGAAGTGACCCAAGCCCACCACCCATCCATCAGCCCAATAAAGCCCATTTATGGAAGCCTGTCGTTTCGGCTGCCGCCGCAGACGGATAAGACAGGCTGTCAACAGACTGACACGGCAGACGCAGAAGCGTGTGGCAGACGCGTAACATACGCATAAATGCGTGTCAGACGCGTCAGACACGCTAAATACCATCCGTCGCCCCGTTTTTCACGCCTGCCTTACAGCATTAAACGGGCAGCACCTCGACCGCTATAAAACCCCGTTTTCATTTTCATTTTTCTCACTTCTGATCATTCTTCCTTGCTTTCTCCTCTTGTTTTATTTGCTTTCTTCTTTTTTTACAACCCTTGCACTAATATGTCGTCTAGACAGACCCGCCGTAGCGCTGCCTCAGCCTCTTCTTCGGCAGCAGCAACGCCCTTCGCCACAAAGGAGTTATGGGAGGAACGTGGTTTCGTGTACATCCGACAGGCACCCAACATGGGACTCCGGCCGTTCATTGTAAAGGCCATCACGGCTCAACTATGGGAGCAGTTCGCGGAACAACCGGCAGAGCTGAACGACACATTAGTCCGGGAATTCTATGCTGCCATAGTCAGCAAAACGGCGACATCTGTCACCGTTCGAGGTGTAAAGGTGCCCTTCACTGCCGACAGCATCAACCACATGTTTGGCCTCTTCTTTGGCCCCGATGATGATGCTCACCAGAAATTCCTCGACACCCTCGATGCTGCCGCTTATGATGTTGTCATGGTGGAATTGACGGAGGAGGGAACATCGTGGACAACCAGCAAGAAGAACCCCCACTCCGTCAACAGGGGGCAGCTCCTCCCGGAAGCCAAACTTTGGAACGCTTTCATCAAAAAGCGTATCCTGCCTTCTTCCCACCACACGACAATCAACCGGCAGCGGCTTGCCCTTATTCACTCCATCATGCACGACATGCCTATCAATGTAGGCCGATATATGAGGGACAACATCCTGGACTGCGCCTTCCGTTCCGACTCCCGCCTCTGCCTGCCGTTTACGATAACTTCCCTCTGCCGCTGTGCTGCTGTCCCTGAGGAACCCTCTGACAAAATAAGGAAGGGCAGAGGCTGGACAGACAACAACCTCAACAGCCTCATGGAGCTGGTCGCGACTACACCTGTCTCATCTTTCAACCCAACCGGCTCCCCAGAAGAATCATCAGAGGAGCCTGCCCCGGAACCTGCTGCCGCCACCGCTCCGACAGACCAGTCCGCCCTCCTCCTTGCTACGCTACAACGGGTAGAGGAAAGACAAATGGGATTGATGACGTTCATTCGGGACTTCGCAAACTCGACGGTAAACTTCATTACCCAAACTTTGAATTTTCCCGATGTTCAATTCCCTACTTTTCCTACCCATTATTTCCATATCCCCACCCCTGTCCACACCCCTGTTCACACACCCACACCACCTGCCTCCCCACATTCCCACTCTACTGCATCAACCACATCACCTGCCCCGACGGCAGCAGGCAGCCCACCGACAGACACCTCTCCCAGAGGAACAAAGAGACCTGCCTCCGATGACAGCCCGCTGATCCGGAGAAATTTGGAGAGGGAATTTACGCCGGTCAAGCGGATTAAACACGGGGCAGACAAGAAATGGCTGCCCAAGGCTAGCACCACCACCAGCAGCAGTTGGGACAGTGGCAGCAGTTCCGATGTCCAACTCGTGGAGCAACCTGCCCCTGAACCTGCCCAGCCTCCTCCACAGCCCAGACGCCGCCGTCAAATCTGTGTCAGCAGCAGCAGCGAGGACAGCGACTAAAAATTTAAGTTTTTATTTTCCTCTTATTGCTGCCTGCCTTTATCTTTTGTGATGTACTTTTTTATATTTTTGCTTTTTCTGTCATTTTGCATTGAGGGCAATGCAACCCTCGAGTTTGGGGGTGACAACCCTCCATCATTAATGGAGTCTTAAGTACATCTTTTTATTATTTGTTGTGTCTTTTATTTAATTAAGTTCTCTTTTAAAAAAATATTAAATTGTTGGCTTAAAACTGTGAAGTTAGCTTACCTGTCATGACAACTCTGTCGTGGCAGCATCTTAGGACAGTTTAAGGAGAAGTTTAGAGCCTTTCTATAGTTCTGAAAACTTAAACACCTTTGTGACTGTTATATTGCTTAGATTTCTTTTAGCCAAACTAGAATAGGAAGCTTAGAACTTGAATAGCCCCTAGAGGTGCCTAACACTGGCTCTAGGAAAGAAGTTTAGCAAAAGAAAATCAAAAACCTAGAGGTGCCCGAAACTGGCTCTAGGAAGCTAACTAGAGGTGCCCGAAACTGGCTCTAGAAAAACTTAGCTTGAAAATAGAAGAAAAGAAGCATGAAAATGTGCCTTCAAAAAAATAAACTTTGGCATAAAAATTCGAGTTAAGAAGTTGAATATTCTAGTGAAACTAAGAGAGTCTTAGCATATAACTATTCACAAGCATGCACACACTGCACGAGAGCTATAGGGAGATTCCGGACAGATCCTAACCTTTCCGACAGGTTGCTGCCGCTATAGAGAATGAGCGACGGGTAAGGGACAGTTCACTGTTTGAAGGCCAACACAAAATTTTTCATTTTTCTTTTAGGTTTAATTGCTTGAGGGCAAGCAAAGACTTGAGTTTGGGGGTGTGTTGAGTGTGTAAATGTTCTATTATTTACACCCTTTTTAACCCATATTTCTGCTGCATTCAAGCATCATTGCATTGCATTTAGGTTAGTTTTCAGTAAAACATCACAAATGGATTAAAAGCACGGATTCTACTAAAAGATGGCTATTTTTGCAGGTATCTGCCATAGTTGACAAAGAAGGCAGGCGCAGGGCAGAGAAGCAGAAGAGCTGAACTTGATAAGTAGACGAAGAAGACGAAGCTGCCATGGACCTGTCGTGACAGCATGGTGACAGCAGACTTGTGAAGAGGAAAAGTCAAGTGGACCTCGATAGATAGAGAAAAATCTGCTCGTCTGTCGTGTGAAAGCCACATATTTTTCCAAGCCCCGGATCAAAAGATATGTCAAGCCAAAGCTCAAGGAGAGGAATTCCCATAAAGCAAGGAGGCGGCTGAAAAGTAGGAATCCTTAGAGATTAAGCATTTATTAGAATCTTACTTTTCATTAAAGTTGTAATCCTTGTTAACTTAGAATACTTGAGCCCAAAGCTTATATAAGGGCATAGATTTAACCTAGGAAGTAACGAATACCCCATAACCGAAACCTAAACCCCCTGCCGTTCACCCGTCACCGACATGTTCTAAATTCCCCCTAGGGCTACGGGTTGTTTTGTAAAGTAGTTGCAAGGGTTGTTTTGTTTTAGGAATTTTCAGTTCAATAAAATAAACTTCAAGTTCTCTTATTTTGGTTTTAACATCTTGCAAGAGCATCGGGAGAGCATTGTGAGGTTATCCATTTACTTAGCATCGGGAGAGTTAAGTATACGAAAGAAATAAGAGCAAGTTCTCTAGTTTATAGTTGAACTATCTTGTGCCTAGGGATAGGGCAAGGTTAAGTGGCTAAAGAAGAATTCATACACATCGGTGTTCATCCTTCGATTCACGCCGGGAGGTATCATCAAAGACGTGATCATCGACAGACTTGGACCTAGGGATAGGCCAAGGCAGATCTGGGATTCTTGCCAAGCTTGAAGTACGGAGTTGGTGTGTCTGCTACCGCGACAGCCAACAGACAGCCGCCGCGACAGGTGCTGTCGGCGACGGGAGCGACGACAGAACTGGAATTCCTAAGCAATTCAATACCTGCACTACCGAGCAATTCAATACCAGCCCATTTTCTCTATCTTGATATCTCAATTATTTTATTTGCGATTTTCCTTATTATTTTCGTGACAAATATCTCAACTATTTCCTTTGCTTTCGTGCAGTAAACAAGGTGAAGCTATTAGCCCAATCCCTGTGGAGACGATATCCGATACTTCGTATCACTTTACTACTTGCGTCGTGTACACTTGCACTACAATTGCGATAGACTCTTTTACACGCAACAGTTGTACTGTCTCGGCAGGTGGAATGGAAAGAAGTCCTGGCGGCAAGTCTAGCAGATACTCCAAGCTCGACAGGATAGTCGACCGTGATCCCTCCTATTTCTAGGTTAGGATGCTCGAGAGCTAAGGTGAAGTAGGCAATACCTAGCAATCTCAGCGTCAACCTAACACAGGCTAGTCATCTCGGCTAGTAATCCCTTTTAGCCGCTGAAACTTGTGGACTGGTGTGGAACCATGTTAGTCACGCCTCAGCATGTTGTGACCGTACTTAACCCTTTCGTGAGCCTTGCAATTTCGTGCCCGACAAATGGATTCTCTCAAACGATTGGTGTAGAATGATTGAAAGAATGAAGAACAATGGATTAAGTAAACTCAGAATATTTTATTGATAAATAACTCAAAACCCTAAAACAACCGTTTCACACTAGTTACAACATAACCCTAACCCAAGTAGAGTTTAGAACATGGTTGTGGCGAAAAACACAAGAAAAGTCTGTATAAAACCTAGGATGATTTGAACTAGGAGTACAATGGGTATTTATAGACTCAAGACTAGGTTAAGTCCTCCTCAATGTAGAAGTCCTCAAAAGTAGCTTTCCATCCTTAATATGGCTTTAAATACCGACTTCTTTGCATGGAATATGGACTCTATCTTGTTTGCCTTAGTCTGCAAGTAGGCTTGAGAATTTTGCTTCAGCAGCCCTGGCCGCTGCTACAGACATCGGAAAATCACATGAACGCCGACGATAGATTCAAGAGTTTTAGCTCTATAGATCGCACTCCGGTTCTTCCAACTTCCATAGTCAGCTGCTGTGGCCAGCAAGGTCGGCAGCAACTCTACTCGGCAGGTATTCGGCAGCAACTTGTCTTCAGCTGGAACTGCTTCAGTACAGCTTCTAGGTTTGCTCCTCAGCACTGTGTCCTCCGCTCCTCGGTTCCCTCTTTCAGTTGTTAGTACATGTAGAGCGTTTAAGTCTTCTCCTTTTATGAGCGAAGTGCACACTCTTGCCAAGTTATAGTATAAAAGATATCGTCTCCCACAGGGATTGGAGCAGCTCCTATGAATGGTTTCCTGCACATAGATTTAGTAAATACAACATTAAACCTTATGATGTGGAAATATAAAAATACAAGTAAAGATAAATATAGTAATGAGAGGAATGATAGGGAGAGATTGGGCGATAAGCTGGGTAAGAGAAGTAAAACTTAGCGGATTATGGACTGCGTTGTAAAGCTTGAGTATGCTTTGTGCTGCCATGATTTGCTGCCTTGGTAGGTACGGCGGGCGGTAAACTACGACCTTGTCACACGATCGCAGCAGGTCATTGCCACTGCAGGGGTGTGTACTGTCTCGACAGGTGGAACGTAAAGAAGTCCTAGCGGCAAGTCTGGCAGACATTCCAAGTTTGGCAGGATAGTCGACAGTGATCCCTTCTATTTCTAGGTTAGGATGCTCGAGATTGCTTAAATTGAGGACTAGTGTGGAACCAAATTAGACAACTCGGTTGGTAATCCCTTTTATCCACTGAAACTTGTAGACTAGCGTGGAACCAAGTTAGTCACGCCTTGTGAGTAGTGACCGTACTTAACCCTTTTGTGAGCCTTGCACTTTTGTGCCTCGACAAATGGATTTTCTCTTCAACCGACTGGTGTAGACTAATTGAAAGAACAAGAAGCATGGATTAGAAAACTCAGAACTTTATTAAAAACAACTAAAAACTATACAATTGTTTCCCTCAAACTACTTTACATACATGCGCCTAAACCCTAGGAGAGTTGGGCCATGACCCCCAACACTCCAACTTATTTAGCTAACCCCCCATCTTCACTATCATCGACAGATGCCGTTGATCTCTAACGACATGCCCTGATCCCTCTACGAGATGCCCCTATACCCTTACATACACTGGGTATATATAGGGCTCATGACCTAGGTTGAGTCCTCTTTGAAGTAGGAGTTCTAAAAGTAAATTACATTAAATACAAACTCCTTTATGCTTTAAATACAAACTCTTTGGACGTTGCCTTCTTCTGAAAGTATGGATAAGTGCCTCCACTTATCGATCTTGAATTAACTCTACCGGCCGCTACAGACTTCAGGGAATTGCAAGACTAGGCTCATTGGGCTTAAGAAATTGTCCTCTTGAAATCGCAACCCATCTTAGCTAAGTTAGTGTAACTCATGCCCGGGCGAAACTTGGCGGCATTACTGCTTCGACAGCATCCTTGGCGGCATCATGAGTTGCTTTAGTACAACTCCTTTAATTCTAGCTTTCTTGTCTGGTCCGGTCCTTTCTGCTCGTCTCCTAGCTATAGCACCTGAAAATATAAACTAAACTAAAACAATAACTTTTCTCAACCAAACGTAAAATATTCAATAAAAGCATGGTATAAGAGAAGATATTGTTATAATGCATGCAATGCACCTAAATATGCCTAAATGAGCTTAAGAACAACAATAATAAGGGCAGGAATGTGTTCAAAATATAGAACTCATGGACACTCTACACCCCCCAAACTCGAACTATTGCTTGTCCTCAAGCAATGAAACCTCACTAGTAAACCTGCCCTTAGCACAAAATTAATAGAAACATTAGCCTTCAACTTGATTTCATACCTCAAGGCCGTGGCACCTATTTAATGTTAGTGATAGAGAATGGCATGAAATAGCTTATATTTAATTTTCTTAATGTTAGTGCAGTGTGTGCGAGTCTGTGTTTATGCTAAACATGCTTATGTTTCCAAGTTAACAATCTTGTCTATAATAATTAAGTTACTGGAAAGAATACGGATTGCTGCCTTGGCAGCACAGTTGGGCACTTTTGTATTCTTTTTCTGATCATGTCTTTAAGGGCTTCAGCTCATCACAACTATTCTCCGGGTTTGAAGCTAAGATAGGTGCATTCTACGAAACTCTGAACCCTTTAAATAGAGTCATCCCTTGAAGACTTTCATCCACTCTTGCTAATTTATCCGTCACTTGGCTTAGATTCATGGACTTTTGATAGCAGCGGGGTGTCCTTGCTCGTGATCCTTCCTAGAGCCTGTTTCGGGCACCTATAGGGTTTTCATCTTCTTTATTGTGCTGCCATGTGCTGCCGTGGCGGCAAACCTGTATTCAATCAAGAAACTTTTATTAAGTAAGGCAGGCAATGTTAAACTCGAAATTCAAGCAAAAATTCATCTTTTAACAGACAAGTGTAATGATAATTGGCAAAAAGAAAAAAATTTCTAAGTATTTTTCAAGCTTCTTCCCATAGTTAGATTTAAAATTTTTAGAATGGTGTGAATATAAGTAGTCGGCTAAGCTATCATAGGCACAAGTTTTGAACTAAGGATTCTATTTCATTAAGTGCTAGGGGCAGAATTTACGTATGCATCTAAATGCTATGAACATAAAAAAAGGACTAATTCCCCCCAAACTCAAGGTTGGCATTATCCTCAATGCCTCTACAAAACAAAAATTAAAAACATAAAATAAAAAATTAAAAAGGAAAAGTACAAACAGAAAAATATAAAATAAAAGTTAAAGAGAAAAGAAAAAATGGTGCTATAAACTGGGGGAGTTCCCCTCTATTGTTGCCGCATCAGCAGAAGAATCTAAGGAGGCAGACAGGACAAGGCGACGCATAGCAGATGGTATTTTTGCTGGGCTCTTCTTCGAGCTATGCGGCGGCTTTCTTGGTTTGTCGTTCAGCTTCTCCACCCTGGGGATCTACTGCTGGCCACTTTCTCTTTTTGGTTGCCTCTATCAGTTCATCATCAAGGGAGTCGGAAATCTCCAAGTCAGAGTAGCCGGTATCCTTGGCAGCAGTCGTTTTGGCTACTAGGGAGGCAGCAATTGTCTCCTCTTCCTTCTCTGATTATTAGGAGGAGGTAAGGTCATATGGCTGGATGTGGGCTGGAGAGGTTCTTCTCTTGGGGCGGTAGTGTGGCCCCTCGCTGTCATCGGCGGTAGGAGTAACAGCTGGTCTTAGAGTTATCTGGATTGGCTTGGATGCTGCTAGATCTGTTGGAAAGGCAAGCAACTTTGGTCTGGCGTCCTAGAATTTGTCTAGCAGGTAGGCCACAAAAGCCTCCTTCACATCTGCTACATATTTGGTGAATATCAGCTACTTGTTCTCGATCCGCTGGCAACTTTCCACTAGGCTGCGTAGCAAAGGAATTGCGGCAGATGTAAGGGCAACATCAGTACTACCTGTTGCGGCTGGGGTGGCAGCATCTTGGGACGGCGGCTGGGCGGTGGAAGGTGTTAGGCTCTACACTATGCATCATTTGTTGGCGTGCTCTTCTTGTCCATCCTTCCTTGACAGGAAGAATTTTATCTTTTGGGTGCAGCGGCACGCCAAACACATGTCAGGGAAGAAGAGTGGGCCTTTTACGGGGGGCTTTTCTGTGTGGGTGTAGATCTCCTTTATTATTACGTCGCCAACGTTTATCGGTCGCCCCTTAATAATACTACAGATAAGGGCGAGCCGCGGCCTGTTTATTATCGATCCATGCGAGGTGGGCATCAGGCGGCGCAGGACAAAGTAACTCCAAAGGGTGGCCTCTGGCAGCAAGTCTCTGCGGTTGATTGACCCATTATTTTTACCTGTCGGCCATTTGGTGTTTGGCCGACAGAGTTCCTTCTTGATCTTGTTGTAGTCAGCCACTGTCAGATATGATTCCCACTCTTCGTGCGGGTCGCCGCTCACTTCAATGTTGTAGAAGTTGTTGATCATGTCAGCAGTCAACTTAACACCTTCTCCCCAGATATAGACAAAAGGACTCTCCGGGTTTGGTCGGTGGGTATAGAATTCTCGCACGTGGTTGTTGTTAATCCCTTCTGGCTGGCGTGCAAATTGGTCCCAACCCATATTATGAATCATCTCGAACGTGGAAGGTTCCAACCCGAAATTACCATCATGCTGGGTGTAGTGGAAGCCCATCTCTTCCCATAGTTTCCTGTCTTTGTAAAACTGGTTGTAGGTCTCCTCGACAGCAAGTCTCAGAAACCTCTTGAATGAAGTTTTGGAGGTGGCGGTGGGGTGCTGTGATGAGGCCATAGTTTGGGGAACGGTTGTTTTCCTAAAGAAAGTAAAAAGAATGTGAAAGAAAAATAAAGCAAAGAAATCTTGGAAGCAAAGACTGTAGAAAGAATTCAGAGAAAAGAGAGAGCAAAGTGAAGAACTGGAGGAGAATAGTTGGCCTTATATAGTCGTTTCTCTCCACTGCCTTGGCGGGCGGGCTGTCAACGGGTGGCAATTATTGCGGCGCGAATAACGAGATTCTAGCTGTTACATAGATATTTGTTCTGCTCGTTGGGGCAAACATAGCCATTGCGGCTAGCCGTTATGAAGCCACTAGTCGTTATGTTTTTCTGCCTTGGCCGCTAGTTGGGCCTCTCCTTTGTTCTTTCATCTTCTTGGTCCTTCCTTCCTTCCTAACCTGAAATAAAATAAATACAAGTATTAAATAAAAATTAAATCTAATCCTAATACATAAAAATAATTTAAAAATTAAAAATAAAATAATAATAATAATAATTAGGTTATGTTGAGCTGCGCTTTTCTCAAGCATAACCACATCCCGAGGGTCTTTGTGTTTGGCTATTTGTCTAGGCATGTCCTTACCCTCCTCAGGTGCATGTTGCTACCAACCTTGCTGCCCTGGCGGGACATACACCAAGAAAACAAAGAGGCTATTTTTGAACAAATAAATAAACAGAGATTTAATGGGCAAAAACTAAATAGTAGTGCAGAAATTCAAACGTAGTTGTTGTTGCCAATCCCTAGCAACAACGCCAAAAACTTGTAGAGCGTTTAGGTGTTCTCCTTTTATGAGCGCAAGTGCACACTCTTGCCAAGTTATAGTATAAAAGATATCGTCTCCCACAAGGATTGGAGCAGCTCCTATGAATGGTTTCCTGCACACATATTTAGTAAATACGACATTAAACCTCATGATGTGGAAATATTAAACACAAGTAAAGATAAAGATAGTAATGAGAGGAATGATAGGAAGAGATTGGGCGATAAGCTGGGTAAGACAAGTGCAGCTTAGTGAATTGTGGACTGCGTTGTAAAGCTTGAGTATGTTTTGCGCTGCCATGATTTTCTGCCCCGACGGGTACGGCGGGCGGCAAACTATGACCTTGTCACACAATCGCAGCAGGTCACTTCCACTGCATGGATGTGTACTTTCTCGGCAGGTGGAACGGAAAGAAGTCCTGACGGCAAGTCTGGTAGACATTCCAAGTTCGGCAGGATAGTAGACAATGATCCCTTCTATTTCTAGGATAGGATGCTCGAGATTGCTTAACTTGAGGACTACTGTGGAACCAAATTAGACAACTCAGTTGGTAATCCCTTTTAGCCGCTAAAACTTGTGGACTAGTGTGGAACCAAGTTAGTCACGCCTTGTGAGTTGTGACCGTGCTTAACCCTTTCCTGAGCCTTGCACTTTCGTGGCTCGACAAATGGATTTTCTCTTCAACCAACTAGTGTAGACTAATTGAATGAACAAGAAGCATGGATTAAGCAAACCCATAACTATATTGAAAACAACTCAAAACTATACAATCGTTTCCCTCAAACTACTTTACATACATGTGCCTAAACCTCGGGAGAGTTGGGCCGCGACCCCCAACACTCCAACTTATCTAGCTAACCCCCCCCCCCCCCCATCTTCACTCTCATCGGCAGATGTCGTTGATCTCTCATGACATGCCTTGATCCATCTACGAGATGCCCCTATACCCTTACATACATTGGGTATATATAGGGCTCATGACCTAGGTTGAGTCCTCTTTGAAGTAGGAGTTCTAAAAGTAAATTACATTAAATACAGACTCCTTTATGCTTTAAATACATACTCTTTAGACGTTGCCTTCTTCTGCATGTAAGGATAAGTGCTCCCACTTATCGATCTTGAATTAACTCTACCGGCTGCAACAGGCTTCAAGGAATTGCAAGACTGGGCTCATTGGGCTTAGGAAATTGTCCTCTTGAAATCACAACCCATCTTGGCTAAGTCGGTGTAACTCCTGCCCGGGCGGCACTTGGTGGCATTACTGCTTCGATAGTGTCCTTGGCGGCATCTTGAGCTGCTTCAATACAACTCCTTTAATTACAACTTTCTTGTATGGTCCGACCCTTTCCTCTCCTCTCATAGCTATAGCACCTGAAAATATAAACTAAACCAAAACAATAAGTTTTCTCAACCAAATATAAAATATTCAATAAAAGCATAATATAAGAGAAGATATTGTTATAATGCATGCAATGCACCTAAATATGCCTTAATGAGTTGAAGAACAACAATAATAAGGGTAGGAATGTGTTCAAAATATAGAACTCATGGACACTCTACAATACCTACATACAAGAATACACTAAAATAGTATCTCTTGTTTACAAAATAAATGATAATTCATAGAAGCAAGGCAGAACAATGAAACACTATAAAATGCTATGCATAAACCTACTTATGCCTAAAATGTGCTTAAAAACAGTAATAATAAGAGTTGGCATGTGCATGAAATATAATAATTTTAGACACTTTACACACCACCAAACTTGAACTATTTCTTGTCATCAAGCAATGCAACCTAAAGTACTCGCTCTAATAAAAGTCAGAAAGAAAACTTGTTTTTAACCTGATTTTCTGCCTCAAGGCCGTGGCACCTATATATAAAATTTAATAAAGGGAAATAAGCAAGAAAATAACTCAGAATTAAAATTCTTCATGCATGTGTGATGTGTGCATATCTGTAAACAACCTGAATACGCAGAATAAATAAATAAACAAAGATGCTGCTGTGATTAAAAGGTTTGCTGCCGAGGTAGCACAATTAAGCGCATTATTTTTAATCATGGCAGTGAGAGCTTCAGCTTATCACAACTACTCCTCCAGGTCTGGCGTTGAGATAGGAGCAAACTACAGAACCCCGAACCCTTGGAGTAGAGTCATCCCATAAAGACTTTCCTTCACTCATGTTAATTTGTCCATCACTTTAAGGCTTTCAGATTCATGGACTTTGATAGCAGCGGAGTGTCCTCGCACATGATTCTTCCTAGAGCCTGTTGTGGGCACCTCTAGGGCAAGACATCTTTTTCTTTGTTTTTGATTTTGTTGTTGTCGTGGCAGTACTGTATTTTCTGTTCCTTTTACCTACCTCAGCGGCTACCTGTAATCATCATTAGAATTTTGCAAAGAATTCTGAAAACAAACATGCATTGTTCATCAAATATTCTAACATATTCAGAAAGCAACAGAGATGTTTATCATTTTTAGGCATAAAGAAAAAAATTCTAAGTCATATTTCATACTTTTCCCAAGAATAAGTTTAATTTTTATTAGGTGCGAGAATAAATTAATTGGCTATCTTGTCATAAGCACAAGCCATAACAACTTTTTCTTTTCCGATTATTACTAAGGCAAGTACAATGCAATCTATATGCAACTAAAGATGCCTAAAAATGACGTGAGAGCTATCCCCCCAAACTCGAGATGTGCATTGCCCTCAATGCACAAAACAAATAAAATACAAACTACAAGAAAAATACAAGTTAAAGATAAAAACGAAAAGAAAAATAAAAGAAAGGAAAAGAAAGAAAACTAAAAGTTTGCTGAGGGGTGGGAGGAGGCTGGATTCTTATCAGCTGAGAAGGAGGAAGAAGTGTGGATGACAAAACGACAGCTGGCAGATGCCTTGGCGGCGGTTCTAGCAGGTGAGGTTTTTGCTTTCCGCGGCGACTGAACTCTCTTTGGCGTATGTTGTTGATCTTTTGGAGGTTCAACAGTGGGAACAGTGGGAGATGTGTCGCTCTCTTCTGACTCTGTCTCGAGATCCACAAGTTCTTCGGCTATTATATCTCGTTTCCTATTCCTGGTTCCTTCCTCCGTGGGTGCAGCCGGGGGGGTGAATGTCATTGGGATGGCTGCTATTGCCGCAACCACTGTTGTTTCTGGCTTCTGCGGTGGTTGCCCGATCTCCTCTGATGAGAAGGTGTCTACCACTGTGTTTTCTGTGCAGACAGGGGGGGAGATTCTGCTGGTGCCTCTCAGGGGAGTCGGCCACTATGTTGGATGGGGTGGCAGCTGAGTAGGTCGGAGAATGCGTAGGAGAGGGCACTCGGCGGTCAGTCTGGTGGGTAGCTGCAGCTGGTGGAGTTCTTGTTATCGGGCTGCAGCTACAAGCTCCTCATGATAGAGTGGCATGGTGGGTACATCATCGAGAAATTTCTGCAAAAAATAAGTGACAAGGGCTTCTTGAGCTTCCCCCACATAGTTCATGAAGGCCAACTGTTGTTGCTATATCCGTTTTGTGCTTTCTAGAAGTGTGTGCAATAGCGGGAGGACTTCTTTGTCTGTGGCAGCGTCAGTACTGCCGAGGCGGCTAGAGTTTCGAACTGTGTGGCTGAAGGCTGGCTCGGTGTTACTAGCTCTTTTTCTACATCATGTATCATCTGAATGCGGACCTTTTTGGTCTAGCCTTCTTTGGCAGTTGTAAGCTCATCTGTGGGTTCTGCCCAGACTCGAAAGTTGGTGCAGAGACTTGTGATGAAGGATGGGAAGTACAACCTGCCCTTCTTCTTCTTGAAGCAGTTGTAGATTTTTGTGCAGATAATTTCCCCTACGTTGATCGGCCAGTTCATTAGAATATTGTGAATTAAGGCGAGGTGCAGCCGATCAACTATTGAACTATGAGATGTGGGCAGCGAACGCCTTTTAATAAATGTGTTCCATAACATAGCTTCAGGCAGTAGGTGGCGGTGCTGGACAGATCCCACATGTTTTCCCCCAGCCATGGTGTGTTGGACTTGCAGAGTTTGGCCTTGATTTTCTCATAGTTGGCAACCATCAGTGACTGCCCGCGTTGAGTTTGGCCTTGATTTTCTCATAGTTGATTTTCTCGTGAGGGTTGTCGTTCATATCGAGGCCGTAGTAGTTGTTGATGAAAGCAGCATTAAGTTTGACCGGCTCCCCGCGGACGTAGACGAATGGCTTCTCCGGGCAGGGCTTATGGGAGTAGAATTTCCTGACGATAGTGATGTTCGCTATCTCAGGCTGTTGAGCGAACATCTCCCATCCCTTGTAGTGGATGGTTCAGAATAAGGCGGGCTCTAGACCACGGTCTCCCGTTTGATGCGTGTAATGGAAGCCTTATTCCTTCCATACTGTCTGCTTGGAGAATTTTTCTCTGTATCTCTCCTCGTCCTCCTTGAAGAAAAACTTCTTATAGATGGGTTTTTGGGTTGATGTTGAGCCCATGTGAACGGTTGTACTTAACTGAAAATAAAAGTTGTGAGAGAGCAGGGGAATCAGATAGAAGATAGCAAAAAGGTGAAAGTAAAGTAAAATGAAGTGAGTGAGAGGCGTATATATAGGTGCTGCCGAGAAGAGCCTGGGCGGCATTAAATGCTCAACGGTCCGATTTTCTGGCGCGCATTACAAATTTTTCCGCCCGTTATTTTTGGAGCCGTTGGCAACTAGCCGTTACATGTTGCTGCGCGGGCGGCTGTTTTGGCAGAATGGTGGGCGAGCTTCTTGTTGGGTCTCCTTTCTAATCCTGCTCTTTTATTCTTAAACCTAAAATCAAAATAGAAATAAAAATAATTAAATAATTTCTGAAAAATATAATTATGAATATTAATCTAATCCTAATGCATAAAAATAAAAAAAATAAAATAAAAATTTAAGTTATGTTGGGAGTGCATTTTTGTGCATCTCCCCAAACATAACCACTTCCTGAGGTGGTTTGACTTTTTTTCCCTCCTAGGGGGTCCTCTTGTTCTTTCAGATGTTGCATTATAGGGTCCTTAATTATGCCCCTAGGCTTGTCACGGTAGCAGCTGCCCTGGCCTGTTTCCACACTGATCTTGGCAGCTCTTGCATCCGGGCGTCCTTTTCCTTCCTCTGAGGGTTGTAGCATGTTCATCCTTATGCTCTGGTCCTCCACCCTAATTGTCAGGTCCCTGAGTTCCACATCTATAAGCGCTCTGCCCATGGCCAAGAAGGGTCGCCTAAGAATGATAGGGGCTTTCTTGTCGGCCTCACAATCTAAAATGAGGAAGTCGGCGGGGAGGATCAGGTTGCCCACTTTAACCAGGATATCTTCGATCTTTCCCTCTGGTTGTACAAATGAGTGATCAACGAGTTTAAGCATGACGGAGGTAGGTTTGGCATGCCCAATACCTAGTTTATCGAAGATGGCCTTTGGCATCAGGTTGATGATGGCTCCCAAGTCACACATGGCTCTGGTCTTATGTTTTCTGCCTAGCCTGCATGGGATAACAAAGTTGCTCGGGTATGTCTGCTTGGGTTGCAGCTTGTTATACAGAATAGCGATGCACTTATCAGTAACGACCATTGTCTCGAATTCCTCTATCCTCTTCTTCTTACAAATCATGTCTCTGAGATGCTTGGCGTAGTTTGGCATGCTTTGTATGGCTTCTATCAGAGGTATATTGATATACACCTATTTCAGAATATCCAGGAATTTTCTGAATTGGTGCTCCTGTTGCTGTTGCTTGATCTTTTGGGGGAATGGTGCTGGCAGACAGATGTCCTCTATGTGCTCCTTGCTTGGGGGCTTAGTCCGGCGAGGGTCATCATTTTCAGAGCCGCTGTCATGTTCTGCTGATGGGGTGGCTAGTGTTGTTGCTGGGGCAGGCTTGCTTGTCTGGTTTGGTGGCACTTATGGTTGTTCTACCATCCTGGGTTCATCTAATTGATTCCCACTGCTTATTGATATAGCCTTGTAGTGCTCATAAGTGGGTTTGGTGGCTGCTTGCGAGCTGCTAGATGATGCACCCATAGTCCGGCAGTTGTAGATTTTAGTGAACTGCCCAAATTGAGTCTCCATGTTCTTTATGACAGCCTCCTAGTTGTTCATCTTCATCTCCATCTTGTCCATAAAAGACTCTATTTTTTCCATAAATATATTTGTATGAGCAATAAATTCACCAGTTTGTTTCATAAAAGTTTGTAGAGTAGCTTCTACTGAATTATTGTGTTGTGGCTGCTGAGTCTGCTGCCGGGACTGGTTCTACTGGTAGCCTCCCTGGAGTTGTTGTGGATTGGAAGCTGTCTTTAGGTTGCTCTAGGAGAAGTTGGGATGGTTCCTCCAGCCAGGATTATAAGTGTTCTGGGCGGGCCTGCTATTCCTCTCTTATCCTCCTATATAGTTTACAGATGCAGTGCAGGAAGAGGAATCGTGGTCGCCCCCACATTCACCACAAAATGGCTCAATAGCTTTTACTTCATGGACCTTTCCAGGGGATTGCACCATCTTCATCACCAGCTCCGTCAGAGTGTCGAGGCGGGCATTTATGGAATCTAAGGCTTCTACCTCATTTGCAGTTGTTGGCCGCCTTGTGCCGCCTCAGCGGGCTGTCGGGTACTTGTAATCATTTTTAGTGGCTATGTTCAGCAGCCGCAGTGCTTCCTCCGGAGGTATGTCTAGTATGATTTCGTTGACCGAGGCATCTATCATCATTCGCGTTGGATACTTAACCTCATTATAAAATATAGATACACGAGTCCAAGCCGGTAGACCGTGAAGCGGACAGTTATTCAACATTTGTTGATACCGCTCCCATGCCTTGTACATCGACTCGCCATCCCCTTGTCTGAAGGCTGTGATCTCATTCTACAACCTATCAGTGACATTGGACGGGCTGAAAAAGTCTAGAAAGTCTTTGCAGAGCTCCTTCCATGTATTAAAAGATCCGGCTGGCTGGTTATTCAACCACTGTTTAGCTTTATCCCTCAGTGAATAGGGAAATAGCCTCAGTCGTAGTACGTCCTGGTGAACCCCATGTATCTTAAATGCTCGGCAAATGTCCAAGAATCCTCGTAAATGCTGCCAAGCATCTTCTGTGGCAGTCCCTCCGAAGTGCCCTAGTGTATTTAGCATGTTGAACATGACATGCTTTGGCTCAAAATGGTCTGCCCCCATCTTCGGTTCGATTACTATTGGCTCGAACCTTTGGAAGTCATGTTCTAGGTAATCTCTAGTTGTCCGCACATGTTGTGTCCTGGGTAGATCAAAGGGGTCATGCTCTATTGTTCTTGTGGTCCTCTAGGTGGCAAGTCATGCTGCCTGCCCCTGCCATTCATGGCATCATTTGGGGGGTCCTCGTTTACCATGGTTTCTTCCTTTGCTTTGCCCTTATCTCCTATGTTCTTTAGAATTTCCCTGAGCTCCCTTTTAATTCTTCTAGTTTCACGCTCGAGATTGTCGTAAATGATAAGCTTTCCCTTAGGGTTGGCCCTGGTTATGCACTTGCAAAGGACACGGTAAATTTTTTTGTGTTGTTAAAAATAAAAAAAATAAAAAGTAAACAAAAGGTGCAGAAATTGAAAAACGAAATTCGCTGTTACCAATCCCCGGCAACGGCGCCAAAAGCTTGTAGGGCGTGTAGGTGTTCCCTTTTTGTGAGAGCGCAAGTGCACACTCTTGCCAAGTTTTAATATAAAAGATGTCGAATCCCATGAGCATTGGACAGCTTATCTTGTTTCGTAGTTCCTACACAAGGTAAAGTAAAACACAAGTGAATGGTTGGTTTGGATAGAAAGTAAACGAAAACACAAGTAATAAAGAAGGTAATCAAGTTGATAGAGCAGGAAGGGTTATGCTGCCACTTAGTGTGAAAACTACGTTGTAAAAGGTATGAGTTATTTTGTGCTGTCACGATATGCTGCCTCGACGGGTATGGTGGGCGACAAACTACGACCCTGTCACGCGGCCACATCAGGTCACTGCCACTGCAGGGGTGTACTATCTCGGCAGGTGGAATGGAAAGAAGTCATGGCGGCAAGTCTGGCAGATACTCCAAGTTCGGCAGGATAGTCGATAGTCATCCCTCTTATTTCTAGGTTAGGATGCTCGAGAGCTAACATGACGTAGGCAATACCTAGCAATCTCAGTGTCAACCTAACACGGGCTAGTCATCTCGGTTGGTAATCCCTTTTAGCCGCTGAAACTTGTAGACTGGTGTGGAACCAAGTTAGTCACGCCTCAGCACGTTGTGACCGTACTTAACCCTTTCGTGAGCCTTGCACTTTCGTGCCTGACAAATAGATTCTCTCAAACGATTGGTGTAGAATGATTAAAAGAATGAAGAACAATGGATTAAGTAAACTCGAAATATTTTATTGATAAATAACTCAAAACCCTAAAACAACCGTTTCACACTAGTTACTACATAACCCTAACCCAAGTAGAGTGTAGAACATAACGGCGGCGAAAAACACAAGGAAAGTTTATATAAAACATAGGATGATTTGAACTAGGTGTACAATGGGTATTTATAGTTTAGAGACTAGGTTAAGTCCTCCTTAAAGTAGAAGTCCTCGAAAGTAGCTTTTCAACTTTAATATGGCTTTAAATGCCGACTTCTTTGCGTGGAATATGGACTCTATCTCGTTTGCCTTAGTCCACAAGTAAGCTTGAGAATTTTGCTTCGGCAGCCCTGGCCGCTGCTACAGACATCGGAAACTCACATGTGCGATAGATTCAGAAGTTTTAGCTCTATAGATCGCGCTCCGGTTCTTGTAACTTCCATAGTCAACTATTGTGGGCAGTAAGGTCGGCGGCAACTCTACTCGGCAGGTATTCAGAAGCAACTTGTCTTCAGCTGGAACTACTTCAGTACAACTCCTAGGTTTGCTCCTCAGCACTGTGTCCTCCGCTCCTCGGTTCCCTGATTAAGCTGTTAGTACCTACATACAAGAATAAACTAAAACAATATCTCTTGTTTACCAAATAAATGATAATTCATAGAAGCAAGGCAGAACAATGAAACACTGTAAAATCCTATGCATGAACCCACTTATGCCTAAAATATGCTTAAAAACAATAATAATAAGAGTTGGCATATGCATGAAATATAGGACTTTTGGACACTTTACACAATGTAAAACTCTTTAAGTTTTACGTGTTTTTTGGATCGTTTGATGAATGAAACATATGGATGAGATTAACAGTATAATATGTGAAGATTATCACTTGGGAAAAAAGTAAGGAGTTAATCTCAGTCATTCATTTCCCCCATCCAATGATCCAAAAAACGTGTAAAACTTAAAGAGTTTTACACTGTGTAAGTTGATCATATATATATATATATATTGCTTCAAAATGATCAAATTTTATAGTGGAATTTAGGACAAGATATTAGTTTTACGAACTGTAGTTGACTCAAAATGTGCAGATTTAGTCGATTGTTTGTAGAAATAATGTGAAATATTGAGTGTTTTGGGGTTTTGGACTATGGTTTCAAGGTTTAGGGTTTAGGTTATGGGTTCAAGGTTTTTGATTTTGGGTTTATAGATTTGAGGTTTTTGGTTTAGTGTTTTAGGTTTAGGGTTTTAAGTTTAAGGTTAAATTATTTTTAATTAAAAATAGGACCAAATTGAAATAATGTGAAATATTAAGGGTTAAATTTATTATTATTTTTCAAATTAGGAGTAAATTGTTTGAATATGCAAATGCAGTGGACTAAATGTGTTATTATGCAAAATTTGGTAACAGCCACGTCACTTTCTTAACGTCCGTTAAGACCTCAATGACCAAATTGAAGCAAAACACAAAGTTTAATGGTAACATTGAAGCAATTGAATGTTTAGTTACCAAATTGAATAATTAACTAAAGTTTAGTGCCTATTTGTGAACTTTACCCTTTAAGTTTTTAGTACAAGGGCTTAATTGGCTAAAAAACATTTAAGAGTTTAATTTTTTTAAAAGTTCAGGGGCTTATCGAACTCTTACCCTTAACCTTATTTTTGAAAATTGTATGTTGTCCCCCAATCTCTTTCACCAAGTTCCAGCATTATCGATGGTTTTACCAAAATATTCAATACACCACTATAATAAGTGAGACAATCAATAAAGGCTTAAATGAAAAATAAGGGCCTAAGGTATACTTTTTTTTAACTTTAGGTGCCTAAAGTATTTTTCTTTCTGTAGAAATAGGTGTTTAAAGTTTCAACTGTTATAATTTTAGGTGCATAGTAGTTAATTACCGTTAAAAATTGTTAACCAATAAAAGTTTGACATGTGTCATTTTTAATTTATAATTTTTTTTAATTAAATTTTTGTTTTTAATAATTTGAAACTTTTTGAAAAAATCTTGAAATTCTAAAACTTTCTAAAATAGTCTCCAAATCCCTAAATCCTAAATCCTTAAATTCTCACCATTGCCACCGATCTCACTCTTTCAGTCGTCGAACCCAGCCGACCATTTCCCTAACGTGATGTCGCCAGAAACTGGTGAACGGTGTGCCAATCGAACATTGAACGTCGATATGAATATTCGTTCGATTGGCACACTGTTCATCTATTATCGATGATGGTGTGTTGGGGGAAAATGGTTGACTGGGTCTGGCAACCGAAAGGGTGGGGTCGACAACAACAACGGTTTGGATTTGGAGATTTGGGGTTTTGTTATATTTAGGGATTTAGGGACTGATTTGAAATTTTAGAATATTTATACAAAATTAAATTTTATAAAAAATACAAAAAAAAATTAATATTTTTACCATGTGTCGCGTTTTAAATAGGTAACGAGTTTTGTTAAACGGTCAGACACCTAAAATTATAACGTTTGAAATTTTAGGTACTTATTTTCACACAAAAAAATACTTTATACAGTTAAAGTTTTAATATATATGCTAAAATGAGGCGCTACATAATTTTTTATTAAAATGGTAAAAATTTGTGTAAGATTAGTTAATAATTTAGGTAGAATCGAAATGTTTATATTATAATCTTAATTCTTACTAAAATAATAAAAAATTGTGTAGATCGTAAGAATTTATATAAGTACGCAAATTATACTAACTGAATAAGAATTTTTATAAATCTACCATGCACCCCTAGAATTTCTCAGTATTTTAACAAGTATTCTTTTTCATAAGCTTGGTAAAGACTGAAACAATTCCAAATTCCAATGGCAGCAGCAATTAATCTTCATCTTTCTATATAAATCCCCGAAAGAGAGGAATTGATTCACGCCTTCAAACCATTTTCTCTTCAATAACAACAACAATGGAGCTTCCATTTCCCTCCTTTCTAATCTTGCTTGCTTCTTTTCTCTTCTTGCTGGTACTTGTCAAAATAGCAAAGAAGATGAGAAGCACAGATTCAAACATGAAGCTGCCACCAGGGCCCTGGAAACTGCCCATTATGGGCAACCTCCATCAGCTGGTGAAATTCGGGTTATTGAAGCTAAATAGAGATTGCTGAATCGGTTATTGGCTTAACAGATTTTGTAACTGCATGGCCCACTTACAGCTGTAAACAAACTGATCTGTTATATCAGTTTTGTTAGCTGTATTGGGCTATAAAAACCACTGATGTGGTACTGGCCCAGATTTAATTTTTGGCCTACATCTCATAAAAATAATAGAAAACTTTATTTTCCTTTATTTCCTTTTCTCTGTTTTTTTTTCACCAACGTTCACCGTGTTTCTTCCCTTCTTTCTTCACCGTTCTTCCACCTAGGGTTCCGTCGTTCTCAATAACTACAAAATTGACCGCCGTTCTAGCATTATCAACATGGTATCAGAGCCTTTCTCCTCCGTTTCCGTTATCGGTGTTGTTCGTAGTACTTAATTTCGTCTCTGTCGCGTGATTGTGGTGGTTCTTGTTCCGAGTAATTTGAGCTTCTTCCTCAAATTTCTGTTGCTGCGTTGTTCGTTGAGGTAGCTTTTCTCTTCGTCAAGCTCAAGAAGTTGTGATTTCTGTAAGTTTTGTAAGTATGCCTTCTCCTGTAAATGATTCGAGCACTCCGGTAGAGCCGGCAGTTGATTTTCAGTCCTCCGATGATCAGGAAACATCCTTTTTCGCTAAAAAACAAGTAAACGTGAAATTGGATGACTATAATTTTTTGCTTTGGAAGCAACATGTCGTCTTGATGATAAGAGGTCATGAACTCGAACATTATTTGGATGAGACGCATCCGATACCTTCTAAGGTTATCACAAATTCCAGCGGTGAGCTCGTTGTTAATCCATCCTATCGATGATATCGCAAGCAAGATAGCTCGCTTGCCTCATGGCTCCTTTCCACTATCGGGCCTACAGTTCTACCGCAACTAGTTGGAGCAGAGACTACAGCAGGCATATGGAGTTCAGTTGTCAAGTTATATTCAACGTTGTCTACAACAAAGATCATGAACTTACATTGCCGGCTGCGTGCGATGAAGAAAGGAACCTATACGATTAGTGAGTATACTACCTCTATAAAGGAGATTTGTGATCTTTTAGCTACTAGTGGTAGTCCGGTGTCTGAAATTGAACAGATAGCTACTGTTCTTAATGGTTTGCCAGCTGAGTATGAGTCTTTTATTGCTATTGTTACTGTCAGTCATGAGCCGCATACCTTTGAGTCTATTACTCCAATGCTTAAGGATGCTGAATCCAGGTTATTAGATCCTCTGCGTGTACCAGTGGGCATTAACGTAACTCGTTATAGTGGTGATAGGACTCGTGAATTGTTGCATAATGATAGGAATGTGTTCAGGCCTTCTGTCGAATCACGTCCTCAGGATCAACGAGTGATTAATCAATCTGGTAATAGGTCGTTTAGTAGGCCACGTTTTCAGTGTCAAATATGTGGGAAATTGGGGCACCTGGCAGATAGGTGCTGGCATAGGTATAACAAGGATTTTAAGAGCACACAGCCACAGCAGTCAAGGCAGTCTGATGATGATCGTCCAGTTAATACTCAGACTAATGTTTGTCGTTATGTAGATCAGTCCTCTGCTGAGTGCTATGATCCGTTTATAAGTCCTAATGCAGGCTCTGCTGATGAAGTAAATGAAGGAAATGCAGACACTGCACATATCAACTCTTTGATTGCTAGAGGTGCTATTTCAGTTGCTGATAAGTGGTATCCAGACTCCGGAGCCACTCATCATGTCACATTTGAACAACCTACTGGACAGAAGGTTCAACCCTACTCAGGTAATGGCAGAGTTTACCTTGGTGATGGTTCTGTTTTAAAAATTTCACATATTGATAAGTCTGTTATCACTACTGCTGCAAGGTCTCTTACTCTTACACACTTGCTCTGTGTGCCACAAATCACACGTAACCTTATGTCTGTTTCACGCTTTGCTCATGATAATTCTGTGTTTTTTTGAGTTTCATGCAACTAAGTGTTTTGTTAAGGACAATGTTTCCAAGGCAGTTCTGATGCAAGGTCAACTTGAAGATGGTCTGTACTGTTTTCAGCTTGGTTCATGTGTTCAGTCTTCACAAATGTTGTGTCACAACACTACATCATCTGCTCCTGTGGATACCTCAGAAACCTCGGCATCTGGTACTTCTAATTCTGCAAATAAGACTGGTCAGCACTCTAACTTCTGGCTTTGGCATCAGAGGCTTGGCCATCCAACCTCTAAAGTTGTTGTTTCTGTTTTGAATAAACCTGTTTCTGTAGATAGATTGAACTTGTGTACTGCATGTCAGTTAGGGAAGAGTCACCAATTGCCTTTTGAGTCTTCTACTACTGTTTACACCAAGCCATTTGAGCTTGTAGAAGCTGATGTTTGGGGACCAGCACCTCTTAAGTCTTTAGGGTGGCAATATTATGTTTCATTCGTTGACATGTATAGTCGAAATTGCTGGCTGTTTTTACTAAGAAATAAAGTTGAGGTTGCTGCTGCTTTTAAAGCCTTTGTTGCTCTTGTTAGTAATCAGTTTTCCACTTCAATTAAAGCTCTCCAAACAGATGGAGGTGGTGATTTTAGAGCTTTAGTACCTGAACTTATCTCTATGGGTATACAACATAGGATAACTTGCCCACATACTTCACAGCAAAATGGTGTCGTAGAAAGGAAGCACCGTCACATTATTGATACAGCTTTGACCTTGTTAGCTCAGGCTAGTGTCCCCTTTCAATATTGGTCTTTTGCTGTGTTGAGTGCTGTATACCTTATTAACAGACTGCCAACAGAGGTTTTGGGAGGTGTTTCACCACATCAAAAACTATATGGTCGATGCCCAGACAACAAATTTTTAAGAGTCTTTGGTTCTGAGTGTTTTCCTTGTATCACTGCTTATAACACACATAAATTTGACTTTCGTTCACGAGCATGTGTCTTCTTGGGTTACTCACCCAAATACCATGGTTACCAATGTATGGATGCTAGTGGAAGGATTTTTATATCTCGGCATGTTAAGTTTAATGAACATGTCTTTCCATTTGCCTTGGGGGTTACTTTTAAGTCTTCTACTGTTAAAGACAAGTCGTTTATGTCTCCAACATTTCCTTTATCCCATGATTGTTCTTCTTTGGATACTTCACAAAATCCTACTCATACTCATCATGTTGCTACTACTACTGAGTTACCTGTTGCACAAAATGTACCTCCTAACATAAGTACACAACAACGCTCACCCTCTACTGTTGGTAGAATGGCTACTGAAACTTCAGGATCTTCTTTGCCTACTGTACAATGTGATGCATCTGTTGATACATCACAAATTGATCAAGTTGTCACTGATAATCCAGGAAGTTCTTTGCCTTCTGAACAAAATTTGGCTGCTGAGACTTCAGGACACTCTTTGTCTACTGTACAATGTGATGCATCTGTTGATCCATCACAAATTGAACAAGTGGTCACTGACATTCCAGGAAGTCCTATGCCTTCTGAACAACATGGTGTGTCATTCCAGTCCACCGACCACCATTGTGATGCTAGTGGACAAAAGGTTGGTGAATTTGGAAGAAGTCTTTTGTCCACTGAATTAAATACTGATTTAATAGCATCTGTTGTTCCTACTTCTGGTTGCTGTGCTGGTCTAGACGGCATAAATAGTTCTCCTTTGATTTCTGATTCTTTAGTATCTGAACATCATCATACTGATATGGGTGCTGTGCCTGAAATTGCTGCAAGTTTTGTTCCTACATGTGAGTTCCAAGGTTTGGTTGTGTCAGAAGATGCAGTTAGTAATGATCTGCCAGGTCAAACTGCTACTACTACACCTCAAGTCAGCACTGTCAACCAACATCCTATGGTTACACGCAGTAAAATGGGCATACACAAACCTAACGTGTATACTGTTACATGTCCAGAAGTTCCTCGAAATGTGCAACTTGCTCTTGAAAGCTCACAGTGGCGTGAGGCTGTTTACTCTGAGTACAATGCTCTTATTAACAATAACACTTGGGATTTGGTGAAGTTACCGTCAGATCGAAAGGCCATAGGGTGCAAGTGGATTTTTCGTGTTAAACACAATTCAGATGGTACAATAAGTCGTTATAAAGCTCGACTTGTAGCAAAAGGGTTCTCTCAAGTTCCAGGTTGTGACTTTGGTGAAACTTTCAGTCCGGTTGTCAGGTTCTTTACAGTTGACATCCTCTTCTCTTTGGCAGTTTCTAAAAAATGGCAGATTCGACAAGTTGATGAAAATAATGCCTTCTTGAAAGGCGATTTACATGAGGATGTATATATGAGGCAACCAGAAGGCTTTGAACAATATGCCAATGATGGTTCTCCTCTAGTTTGTAAGCTGAAAAAGGCCCTTTACGGGTTACGACAAGCTCCTCGGAACTGGTTTAGTAAGTTGAAAGATTTTCTTCTCAGTCTTGGCTTTATAGCTTCTTATGCAGATCCTTCTTTGTTTGTCTCAAAAGTTGATGCACATGTGACATATATTGCAGTCTATGTAGATGATATCTTGTTAACTGGTTCAGATTCTAATCAAGTTGATGCTGTGATTTGTGCTTTACATGATAGATTTTCTTTAAAAGATCTGGGGTTAGTACATTATTTTCTTGGAATAGAGGCTGTTCATACTGAAGAAGGGTTGTTCTTAAGTCAACGGAAGTTTGTTGAAGAGTTGTTGGCAAAGAATAATATGACTGCACCTAAAGCTGTTGATACTCCTATGGTATCTTCACCTAAACTCAGTAAAGAGGATGGAACTGCCGATGCTGATGCTCAGGTATATCGAAGTACTGTTGGTGCACTTCTTTATATCTGTCACACACGTCCAGATGTGTCGTTTGCTGTGAACAAGGTGGCTCAATATATGCAAGCACCTAAGGATATTCACTGGTCTGCAGTTAAGAGGATTCTCCATTACTTGAGTGGTACTTCCAGTTACGGGCTGTTATTTTCTTCTAAATATGACTCGACTGATTTGCAAGTATTTTCCGACGCTGATTGTCAGGTGATGTAGACGATCGTCGTTCAATCTCAGGTTATTGTGTGTTTCGTGGCTCTCATTTAGTTGCGTGGAGTTCTAAAAAACAGCGCTCTGTCTCTCGATCGACTGCTGAAGCGGAATATAGGAGTTTGGCTGATGCTGCGTCAGAAGTTCTTTGGGTTAAAGCTGTTCTTGGTGACATGGGTGTTGTTTATGAGGAACCGTTAAAAATGTGGTGTGACAATACAAGTACTGTTGCAATGGCAGCTAATCCAGTCCTACATGCAAAGACAAAACATGTTGAATTGGATCTTCATTTCGTTAGGGAAAGAGTTATGACAAGACATCTTGAAGTTAATTACATTCCAGCACAATTTCAAACTGCTGATATTCTCACTAAACCTTTGCCCGTTTCTCGGTTTCTAGAACTTCGGAATCAGTTGTGCATTTGGTCTCTCAAGCAGCTGCGGAAGGTTGAAGAAGTAGAGTGAATATTGAAGCTAAATAGAGATTGTTGAATCGGTTATTGGCGTAACAGATTTTGTAACTGCATGGCCCACTTGCAGCTGTAAACAAACTGATCTGTTATATCAGTTTTGTTAGCTGTATTGGGCTATAAAAACCACTGATGTGGTACTGGCCCAGATTTAATTTTTGGCCTACATCTCATAAAAATAATAGAAAACTTTATTTTCCTTTATTTCCTTTTCTCTGTTTTTTTTCACCACCGTTCACCGTGTTTCTTCCCCTCTTTCTTCTCCGTTCTTCCACCTAGGGTTCCGTCGTTCTCAATAACTACAAAATTGACCGCCGTTCTAGCATTATCAACACGGGTCATTCCCTCATCAAATCCTGAGAGATTTGGCCACTCAACATGGACCCTTAATGCACCTACAGCTCGGTGAACTTTCCATCGTCGTTGTTCATCAGCAGAGATCGCCAAAGAGGTCATGATAACACACGGTATCGTCTTTTCCGGAAGACCTTATGTGGCTGCTGTAGACATTGTGACTTACGGTTCTAGGGACATTGCCATGGCACCCTACGGCAATTATTGGAGACAAGCACGAAAAATCTGTACTGTGGAGCTTTTAACAGCCAAAAGAGTGCAGTCGTTTGAATCAATCAGACAAGAGGAAGTTTCAGCACTGGTGAAACTTATAGCTTCAAACCAAGGCTTGCCGATCAATCTCAGTAAGCAGATTTTCTCCTTGACTTATAGGATCACATCTAGAGCAGCATTCGGTAAGACGTGCAAGGAACACGAATCGTTTTTAAGAGTGGTGGATGAAATAACAAAGTTAAGTTCTGGATTTAGACTTGCAGACATGTACCCTTCATTTGGAGTGCTTGAGCTTATCAGTGGATTGAAGCAAAAAGCTAGGGCTCTGCTTCACAAGTGTGATGGGATACTTGAAGGCATCATATATGAACATAGAAGCAGACTGGAGAGTGGAAGAATCGGTGAAGAAGAAGCCAAGGAAGACTTGGTCACTGTTCTTTTAAAGATTCAACAACAACATGGTCTTGAATTCCCCCTGGCTGACGATGAAATCAAAGCAATCATTTTTGTTAGTTCCTTTTCTCTTTTGAATACTTAATAGAGTATATAAATTGGTCCCTCAACTAATGTTGGTTCATAATTTGCAGGATATCTTCAGTGCAGGGGGTGAAACATCATCAACAACCGTAGAATGGGCAATGTCTGAAATGGTGAGAAATCCAAAGGTGCTAAAAAAGGCACAGATTGAGATAAGACAGATCTGCCATGGAAAAGGAGATGTGGATGAAGCAAGTCTTAAAGAAGTAAAATACTTAGGATTAGTCATCAAAGAAACCTTGAGGTTACACACTCTATTTCCTTTGTTACTTCCAAGAGAAAGCCGAGAGGATTGCGAAATCAATGGCTACCGAGTTCCCAACAAGACTAAAGTCATAATCAACGCATGGGCCATAGGGAGAGACCCCAAGTACTGGAATGAGCCTGAGAAGTTTTACCCAGAAAGGTTCCTCAACAGTTCCATAGATTTCAAAGGAACAGATTTGGAGTACATCCCATTCGGTGCAGGAAGAAGGATGTGTCCAGGCATATCATTTGCACTTCCTAACGTTGAGATGCCTCTTGCAAAACTGCTTTTCCATTTTGATTGGGAGCTTCCTAATGGAATAAGGAACCAAGATTTGGATATGGCTGAATGTTAATTTGAGCTAAAACTCATCCATTTCATTCCAAAAACTGGTTGGTTTACACAGTGCACACAAGGTGCCTTTATACAGCTGTTAGTAACAGCTTTTCCCGCCAATGTTAACAAAATAACAACATGATAACAGAAAGCTGATGACTCAGCTTTCTTGAGATTTCTACTATCCTCTAGACTCTTCTAATATTCCCCCCGCTTCTCAAGGTCCCTGGAGAGAGATCGAACACATAGTTGTAGGCGAAAATCCTCAAAGCTGGCAGTGGAGTTTGCTTTAGTGAAGATATCGGCAACTTGTGCTGTAGCTGGAACGTAATTGACTTGAAGGGTACGGGCCATAACTTTCTCTCGAAGGAAGAATAAATCAAGGTCGACATGCTTCGTTTTCGAATACAAGACAGGATTTGCAGCCATTGTAACTGCACTCGTATTGTCACTCCAAAGAACAGGAGGTTGAAGAAGCTGAATATGCATGTCATGAAGTAGAGCCTGAAACCAAAGAATGTCCGCAGCTGCATCAGCAAGGCTCCTAAACTCAGCCTCAGCAGTTGACCTTGAAACGGACCTTTGCTTGCGTGAGCTCCAAGAAAGAAGATGAGGGCCTATGAATGTGTAATGTCCGGAGGTTGACCGACGATCATCAGGGTCACTGCCCCAATCAGCATCAGAGAAGTAGTGAAGAGTATAGGTAGAGGATGGTTGAGCAGTAAACCATAAACCAAGGTCAAGCGTGCCAGTAAGGTAGCGTAGGACTCTCTTGACAGCCGTCCAGTGAAGAGCAGTAGGGCGTTGCATAAATTGAGCAATTTTGTTAACAGAGAAAGCAATGTCTGGACGTGTATGACAGACATATTGAAGGGAGCCCACAAGGCTTCGAAAGTCAGTGGCACGTTCAACAGGAGAATCAACATCCTTATGAAGTTTGACAGAGGCAACCATAGGAGTTGGAGCAGTGGTGAGATCACGAAAATCAAACTTAACAAGAAGCTCTGTGATGTATTTCTTCTGGGAAAGGAGGAGACCAGCAGATGTACGAATCACTTCAATACCAAGGAAAACATTGAGCTCCCCAAGATCTTTTAATGAGAACTTTCGATGTAACTGCTGAACAACTTCATTGATGTGTATTGAGGACGACCCTGCAACTAGAATATCATCGACATAAACAATGATGTATGTCATGATTGAGGAATCCGAGTAAACAAACAGGGAGGTGTCAGCATTTGAGGATCGAAAGTTCAGTGTGTGAAGAAAGGACTTGAGCTTGTCGAACCAGTTTCGAGGAGCCTGGCGGAGTCCATACAAAGCTTTCTTAAGCTTACAGACAAGTTGAGTACCATCTTCAGCAACCTGCTGAAAACCATCAGGCTGAAGCATGTAAACATCTTCATCTAAATCACCTTTTAAAAAGGCGTTATTAACGTCCACTTGGCGTATACCCCAGGAATGAGTCACATCAAGAGAGAGGAGGAGATTCACTGTAGAAGCTTTAACCACAGGGCTAAAGGTTTCCCTGTAATCGCATCCTGCAAGTTGAGAGTAACCCTTTGCTACAAGGCGTGCTTTGTAGCGATCAACAGTGCCATCAGCAAGCCTTTTAATTCGGAAAAGCCATTTACATCCAATAGCACGGCGATCTGAAGGCAATGAAACAAGATCCCAGGTGTCATTGGCAAGTAACGCAGCATACTCAGCATTTACAGCACTTGACCAATTAGGGTTCTGCATGGCTGCATGCACGTCCACAGGAATGTCATCATCAAGTTGAAGGTGATAGGCTTTAGGTTTAAATACTCCAGCTTTGCTGCGAGTAACCATAGGATGGGAATTAGGAGGAGATGTAGAGGACACAGTGTGAGAGTGATTTGGAGGTATTGTAGTCGTGGTGGTAGGGTTATCAATAGTTGTAGGAGGGGATGGTGGAATGTTAGCTAGGGGTGGTTCAGAAGTAGGTGAAGACTGATTTGAGGTAGTTGGGATAGGGGGAGAGGATGGTTGAGGTGTGTCAGCATCAGAGGGCAAGGGTTCAGTAGGAGTGGGAGTGGTTAAGGGTGGTGCAATATGGTCAGAGGGATGATCTGGGACAACATGAAGTGTGGAGGAAAGGTCATTTGAGGTTGAGGAAGATTGAGAATTGGAAGGTGTAGCATTGTGAAAGGGGAAGACGGTTTCATGGAAGATGACATTCCGTTAGACAAAAATACGACATGTAATATGATCAAAACACCAATAACCCTTATGCAAGGGAGAGTAACCAAGGAACACACATGCTCGAGATCGAAAATCCAGTTTGTGAGCATTGTTAGGTCGAAGATGAGGGTAGAAAAGACACCCAAATACCTTGAGAAAACTGTAGTCAGGATCTTTGTTGTATAAGATTCGAAATGGTGATTGCCCAGCAAGAACAGTGGAGGGCATTCTGTTGATAAGAAACACAGCACTGAGGGTTGCATAAGACCAGAAATGAAGAGGAAGCGATGCCTGAGCAAGCAATGTAAGAGATGTTTCCACTATGTGCCTGTGCTTCCTCTCAACCACACCATTTTGAGAGGAAGTATGTGGACAAGTGATACGCAGCTGGACTCCTAACTGAGCCAATAGAGTATGAAGAAACCGAAACTCTCCTCCTCCATCAACTTGTACTGCTAATAGAGACTTCCCAAACTGAGTTTTTATTAAGTTGTAAAACTGAGTAAAAGCATTACATGCATCAGACTTTCTTCTAAGCAAAAACAACCAAGTGTTGTGTGAATACATGTCAATACAAGACATATAATAAAGGTAACCATCTGAGGCCACTGAAGCAGGTCCCCAAATGTCAATTTCAACAAGCTGAAAAACAGAACTATAAACTGTAGAAGACTCCTGAAATGGTAGGGTGTGACTCTTGCCCAAGTGACAAGCATGGCAGAAGGAGTCCTTGGGAGAAGTAACACGTTTATTCAAGGCCAGACTAACAACATTAGGGGAAGGATGCCCCATTCTATTGTGCCAAAGCCAGTAATCCACCGAGGAGGAAGAGGAACACGCATGCATGGAAGGAAATTGTGGAGGAAACTCATAAAGGCCATTAGCTTGAACCCCTCGAAACAAAACAGAACCTGTGCGTTCATCCTTGATGCAGCAAGAAGAAGCATGAAATTCAAAAAGAACATCATTATCGGATGTAAACTTCGAAACAGATAATAGGTTGCGTGTGATATCAGGAACAAGAAGGAGTTGCTCAAGATGTAAGGTACGTGACTCAGTGGGCAAGCAACCGTGACCAACGTGTGTGATTGCAAGGGACGAACCATCCCCAATATGTACTTTACCTTGACCTTCATAAGACTGAGGAGATTGAAGCTGAGATTTGTCACAAGTCATATGGTGCGTGGCACCTGAATCAGGGTACCAGACCCCTGGATTAGCAACAAGGGAGTTGACCTGGGGAGTATCAACAGATGGAGAAGGCCCAGCATCAGCAGCAACATATGGGGAGTAGCCTTTCTCTGGATCAGTGTGAGTGCAACAACAGGTATGAGCTTCAGTAGTTGGCTTTTGAGAGCTTTGAGAATTGTGGTTGTATCTGTACCAACAACGATCGGCTAGATGCCCCAATTTCCCACAGATTTGACATTGGAAGCGTGGGCGTTCTTTGAATCTACCACCAGCAGTTGCAGTCGATGGAGCACGGCCACCACGAGTAGAGGATCAGATGTGTAATTGGCCTCTGTGCGAGAGTCAGCATCAAGAGTGGTGTTATGAATTCCCACAGAGAGGCGAAGAGGATCTTCAAGTCTAGTCTCAGCATCAGTGAGCAACGAGACAGCTCCATCAAAGGTGTACGGATCCTTGCTGGCAGTGATGACAGCTACCACAGATTCAAATTCTGGGGGAAGGCCATTGAGAATGGTGGCCACCTGTTCAAGCTCAGAAATAGGACTTCCACACACAGCAAGTAAGTCACAGATTTCCTTAATCTGGGCAGTGTAGGCACTAATGGATAAGGATCCTTTCTTGAGAGATCTCAAACGAACATGAAGATGCATGACTCGCGTTGTAGAGAGATTAGAGTAACGAAGAACAAGTGTCTTCCATATAGATGAGGAAGATTCACAGCCAACTAAATGAGTAAGAATGGAGTTACTGACCGTGGAAAGAAGCCATGAGGCTAAGGAACTGTCCTGTTTGAAGAAGCGTTGATAAGGAGGGTTGGGAGACTTGGATCCATCAGCAGCCACCAGAAACTTCGCCGGAGAAGTGTAGTCCTCATCAAGGTAGTGTTCAAGGCCCTACCCACGAACCATAAACAAGACCTGTTGACGCCAGAGGAGGAAGTTTGTATCATCAAGCTTCACACTGATTTGTTTGTTGAAAAACCCTTGAGAGGAATCATCAGACGCATTGGGATCGGAGGCAGAGGAAGAGTCACCGTCGGCAGGCATGATGGACGATCAAAACAAAACTAGAAAGAAGGATGAACCAAGATCGTAGAGGCGGATGATACCATGTTAATTTGAGCTAAAACTCATCCATTTCATTCCAAAAACTGGTTGGTTTACACAGTGCACACAAGGTGCCTTTATACAGCTGTTAGTAACAGCTTTTCCCACCAATGTTAACAAAATAACAACATGATAACAGAAAGCTGATGACTCAGCTTTCTTGAGATTTCTACTATCCTCTAGACTCTTCTAATACTGAAGCCTTTGGTGTGATTGTGAGTAGGAAAATTGGCTTAACCTTAATTGCGACCGCTTCCTCAACATGTTTTTGTTTTGTTTCAATAATGTCTGCATTGAGGCTTTGATCTTGAAAGCACTTATAATTTAAGAATAAGGTTCTAGGAAGAAAGTTTTTTCGATTGCATTTGTGAGGTAGGACTCTTAGGAGAAGTTGTCAAGGAGAACAAAGTTATTTTGGGATTAGTATAATCTCTAAAATGTTAACAAGTTAAGCTGACAAACAAATTGTTGCTACTCCAGCACATAGCAGTTCCAAACCTGTTTCTTTTATGTCTAAATTTGAAGTTGATAACCACTGATCAGTTAAAAACTTTGTCTGGCACCACCAGATTGTAATCTAACACAAGCAGTCAACGTTTGGTTACTCCTTTTAGCCGCTGAAATTTTAACTTATATCTAAGTTGAATAGTCAACTTCTCTTCATGATGAGATCATGCTTAATTCTTTCGTGAGTTTGACACCGTCGTGCCCGACAAATGGATTCTTCAACTGGACTTTTAGAACTAATTGAAGGAAGTGAAGCACATGAATTAAGCAAACTAAGAGTATTTTACTACAAAAAAACAACTTAAACTATTACAACCGTTTCCCACAACTACTTTACATACAAAAACCTAAACCCTAATGGAGAATTAGAACATGATAGACTTAGGTGGTAGCTAGGGTTATTTAAAAACGTGATCTCCCCCTTATACCCTCAAATACATAGGTATATATAAGGCCAATGGCCTTAAGTTTGAGTCCTCCTTGGAGTTGAAGTCTTTAAAGCTGCTTTACATTAAATGCTGACTTCTTTGACTTGAATGTAGACTCCTTTTGGACGTTGCCTTCTCCAGCAAGTAAAGATAAGTACTCCTACTTATCAACCTTTAGTCTGCTCTGCACACCATTACATGCTTCAGAAAATTGCACGACTAGGCTTGTTGGATTCATAAAATCATCCTCTATAAATCGAAGCTCATCTTGGTTGAGTCTGTGTATTGCTGCCTAGGTGGCTGACTGCTATGGCGGCGTCCTTGGCGACACTTTAGAACTGCTTCAGTACAGCTCCTTTTGCTTCCTGCTTTCCTATCCTCTCTTCCTCTACACATCTACAACACCTGAAAATGAAAACTAAACTAAAACAATATCTTTTCTTAACCAAATATAGAATATTCAATAAAAGCATGGTAAAAGAGAAAATAATGTTATTATGCATGCAGTGCATCTAAATATGCCTAAATGAGCTTAAGAACAACAATAACAAGGGCAAGAATGTGTACAAAACATAAAACTTATGGACACTCTACATTGTTGAATACTAGGGTAGAGGCTTCGAGAGAAGTTGTTCAAGTAGATGAACTTACTTCGGAAGTGATATCTACCTCCTAGGAGTATAGATTGGTACTTAATCAACTCGGTTCATTCAAAAACATTCACTATAGAAATATAGGGGTTTTTGCATAATTTACTTAGGGCAGTGACCATCGAGAGAAGCATTGCTAATGTTGAATCTACTCGGCAAACAATGCCAAGATAGTTTGCCAACAAGGGCTGGCATAAGCAGCATTAAAACATGGCATTCCCTGCCAACACACATCAAGAACATCTTTCTTGCCAACATTTTACTTTACTTTTATTTTTCTTTTTAATATTTTTAAAACAATCTTCAAAACAAACAAAGCAAGTAATAATCAAACAATCGAATTTCAAGTCAATCTCTGTAGGATCGATACTCAGCTTACTTCTGTATTACTTGCAGATCGTGTATACTTGCACGCAAAGGACTCTTGGCATTGCTTTATAATTGCCCATTCTTTATAAATTGCCCCTTATGTCAGCATTACTTTACACATCTTGTACAAAGTCTACAGCAGGATAGTTTAAGGACATTACGTCTACTAGAAAACCAGTAAGGTAAACATATTTTTCACAGGGGAAGGTTTAAAAGGGACGCCTACCAATCCTATGCAAATATCAAACGTAGAATCTATCACTACATCGATTCAATATTTTTAAACCATCAATTTTATTCATGTGGGGATTGTTGGAAATATATATATATATATTAGTTGAATAATATTGATAATAAGGCATGTCATTTGGTGAATAGACATGCTAATAATAAGTCATCTCACTTGGTGAATGGACTTATTAATTATAAGTTTAAAGTTGCATTCATTCAATCCTATCTATTAATTTTTTAACA